>CM055908.1:11607840-12120340 GCA_029582155.1 Panopea generosa
TAGATTATAGTTTTCGGTCGTTTTTTAAACGGAGTTGTTTAAATAACATATTAATAAAATGAGTCAGACCTTAACTGCCAATCCATATGGTATGAAAAAGTCACAAAATCAGTGCTATTATACTGCATCGTATGGCCCATTTCTGTAGCAACAACAGCTACCCCAACAACAGAACGTTGGTTAACTGGAGCGTGACGTGATTCATTTAATGGCTAATATTTCACAGCAGTATCTTCAACGATACAATGTGTTCATGATGACGAGATGTCGAGTTGTTGTATCCACAGGAGGTGTCCATATGGGATATTAAACGAGATTTAAATCTTTATAAAAAATATTAGCCCAACAGTTCGTTTGAATAAGAGCGTAGTCAATTATATGTGCAACAATTCAAACTACGTCCATAAGTGTCTCAATACAACCACCATGTGTTAGCATCCAGTTTTACATCACATATATTAATATAAAGTTTTTTTTCTAATTTTTATTTATTTTTTTATTTACATACCAAGCACAGCGCATTCAGGACTACAAGAAATACAGTGCCAAAGGCGACCACAAACTGAAGACATGTATTACTTCCCATCGTTCCTGTATCTACCAAAGATGAGTCAGTCTGAAATTATCAATTAAATTGTGTTAGTGGAACAGTTCTAGGACCTGATTTGCCAAATATCTACCTATTTATATATATATATATATATATATATATACTACCTTATAGCCACTCGAGTATTGTGAGCATTCTCGTTTTCAAGATTGAAGGTGTTTAGTTTTAATATTATTGTATAACATAAAGATTCCAGCGATATGTTTACGTGCACATATGTCTGATCTTCCCATATACGGGTCCCACGGTTCTACACCCTATCCAAAGATTGACATGCTTCACACTACCTTGAATAATAAAAACTGTGTGGATGCGTTTAAAACGTCCCGAAAGTGATCCTCCTGGAATCGAGTCTCGGACCTCTGGGTCTTAGAGCAAGCATGGTCAAGACAACGAGATCACAACACTGTCATAATTATGGCACACTTTATTAATTTGACATTAAACATTGTCGTAAATAACACGAATATCTTCAGTTTGCGTGATAAAGGTAGATTTTGCCATATTGGTTTTGATTGTACATATATGTATATAGTCTAGTCGTTACCCCGCATATTGGTGTTGATTGTACATATATCTATATAGTGTAGTCGTTACCCCGCATATATATAGTCTAGTCGTTACCCCGTATGTTGGTGTTGATTGTACATGTATGTATACAGTCTAGTCGTTACCCCTTTATATTGGTGTTGATTGTACATATATGTATATATAGTCTAGTCATTACCCCGTATGTTGGTGTTGATTGTACATATATGTATATAGTCTAGTCGTTACCCCGCATATTGGTGTTGATTGTACATATATCTATATAGTCTAGTCGTTACCCCGCATCTTGGTGTTGATTGTACATATATCTATATAGTCTAGTCGTTACCCCGCATATTGGTGTTGATTGTACATATATTTATATAGTCTAGTCGTTACCCCGCATATATATAGTCTAGTCGTTACCCCGCATGTTGGTGTTGATTGTACATATATCTATATAGTCTAGTCGTTACCCCGCATCTTGGTGTTGATTGTACATATATCTATATAGTCTAATCGTTACCCCGCATATTGGTGTTGATTGTACATATATCTATATAGTCTAGTCGTTACCCCGCATGTTGGTGTTGATTGTACATATATTTATATAGTCTAGTCGTTACCCCGCATATATATAGTCTAATCGTTACCCCGCATGTTGGTGTTGATTGTACATATATGTATATAGTCTAGTCGTTACCCCGCATATATATAGTCTAGTCGTTACCCCGCATGTTGGTGTTGATTGTACATGTATGTATATAGTCTAGTCGTTACCCTGCAAATTGGTGTTGATTGTACATGTATGTATATAGTCTAGTCGTTACCCCGCATGTTGGTGTTGATTGTACATATATGTATATAGTCTAGTCGTTACCCCGCATGTTGGTGTTGATTGTACATGTATGTATATAGTCTAGTCGTTACCCCGCAAATTGGTGTTGATTGTACATGTATGTATATAGTCTAGTCGTTACCCCGCATGTTGGTGTTGATTGTACATGTATGTATATAGTCTAGTCGTTACCCCGCATGTTGGTGTTGATTGTACCTGTATGTATATAGTCTAGTCGTTACCCCGCATGTTGGTGTTGATTGTACATATATGTATATATAGTCTAGTCGTTACCCCGTATGTTGGTGTTGATTGTACGTATATGTATATAGTCTAGTCGTTACCCCGCATGTTGGTGTTGATTGTACATATATGTATATAGTCTTGTCGTTACCCCGCATGTTGGTGTTGATTATACATATATGTATATAGTCTAATCGTTACCCCGCATGTTGGTGTTGATTGTACATATATGTATATAGTCTAGTCTTACCCCGCATGTTGGTGTTGATTGTACATGTATGTATATAGTCTTGTCGTTACCCCGCATATATATAGTCTAGTCGTTACCTCACATGTTGGTGTTGATTGTACATATATGTATATAGTCTAGTCGTTACCCCGTATGTTGGTGTTGATTGTACATATATGTGTATAGTCCTATCGTTACCCCGCATGCTGGTGTTGATTGTACATATATGTATATAGTCTAGTCGTTACCCCGTATGTTGGTGTTGATAATACATATATGTATATATAGTCTAGTCGTTACCCCGCAAATTGGTGTTGATTGTACATATATGTATATAGTCTAGTCGTTACTCCGCATGCGTTAGAATTATTTGATTATATTTGTTATGTTATGTTATGTTATGTAGACTTGTGTATGATTTGCCATTAATGATTCTAATTTTGTATTGATTTCAACTGTATGTTCTTATGTTTTTCACATTGTAAAACTGAGCATTGAATAAATAAGAACTTGAATTGCATCGTTAAAAAAGTGGTTGTATACGATGGGAAATCAGAACATGTGAAGGGTTTTATGGAGAGATATAAAAAGATAATGACCAGGTCAGATTCGTGAACGGATAAGATTATAAAAGAACTGAGTGCACCGCCTTTAAATACTACTTACATTTTAACAAATTATATGTCATTAAAAACCGAGCCATGCGTCTATTTGCAAATATGTACAGTCTGCTGCTCGGGTTGGTAACATTGAATGATAGCTAACATTCTATAGACAAATGTGCACTATGGCCATCTACTGAAAACGACTAAATGTACTATCGCATTACGACTAAATAAGAAGGTATTCTTATATATATTCAACTATAGCAGAATCGGTGTCAGAGTTTAAAGTTCAAAATATAATTGTAATAGAAGTGACTGCTAATAATGTTGTACCACGTACATCTTAAATTCTAAACACCAAAATTGCAACAGAAGAATTAAATGCACTTGTTAATGAATAGACAAACACATTTAATTTTAATGGAACGGGAGGTAATGCACTATGCACGTTTATAAAAACAGAATCAAGTTTCATAAAACAAAATCATAAATTGTCAAAATAAAAATTGATATAGAAAATTAGCAATAATGACCTTAATGTTAAAAAATATGTAATTGTGTAAATGTGTAAATAATCCGCACATGATCAAACGTACATAACAGATGTTACCTAAAGGTTTAAAATCTAAATAACCCGGCCAATCCAGCTCAGTCGGTTACGCGTCTGGCTGCAAATCAATGGGGTCGCGAGTTCGATTCACCCCGCCTGGTTCAAGTCTCTGTGATTACTGGCTATGGACTTTACTCTACGGTTGTAAATTTCCCACCTATTATTATATGAGGAAAAAGTTAGTGGTGAAGTGTATGTATATGGTGCGACAAGCACATGTTAACCGCCTAGCGAACACCACTAACGATGATTACCTGTGCTAAACGCCGTAATAAAGCTGGTGAAGAGGCGCAAACCCACAAACAAACAAGCAAAAAATGTTTGTACTCAATGAACACTGTGTACTGTACCTGTTAATATCCAAATATTAATTTTAATCCATGCATGTTAATTAAAACGCACAGTTCAAATCTTTATCATTCTTAATAAATGAAATGACATTTAGAGAATACAATTCAGTACATAAACATCCACACATACGTGCAGTAAAATAAAACAGGTTTTTTATGAATCTTTTAGTCACCGTCTAGTGAATATCTATTTATATCTTTATTTGCGTAGTTGCATTAAGTTGGCTATGGGATCGGCAATCGTAGATCAACACCCGATGCAGATCCAGGTCTGAGATCGTAGATCAGCATTTAAAAATAAAGTTGGAAATTAAATAACGACCCAGGTCTGCAATCAAAGATCGACATTCAATGCACATCTAGGTCTGAGATCGTAGATCAGCATTAAAAAAAAAGTCGAAATTTGAATAACGACCCAGGTATGCAATCGTAGATCGACATTCAATGCAGATCCAGGTCTGATATCGTAGATCAACATTCAAAATAAAAGTTAAAAGGGACAAAACTTGAATGCAGATCCAGGTCTGATATCGTAGATCGACATCCAAAATAAAAGTTAAAAGGGGCAAAACTTGAATGCAGACCTAGGTCTGAGATCGTAGATCGACATTCAAAATAAAAATGAAAAGACGGTCTGAACTTGAATGCAGACCCAGGTCTGAGATCGTAGATCAACATTCAAAATTAAAGTAAAAATACGGACAAAACTTGAATGCGGACCCAGGTCTGAGATCGTAGATCGACATTCAAAATTAAAGTAAAAATGCGGACAAAACTTGAATGCAGATCCAGGTCTGAGATCGTAGATCGACATTCAAAATAAAAGTTAAAAGACGAACAAAATTTGAATGCAGACCCAGGTCTGAGATCGTAGATCAAAATTCAAAATAAAAAGTTAAAATACGGAGAAAATTTGAATGCAGACCCAGGTCTGAGATCGTAGATCAACATTCAAAATAAAAATGAAAAGACGGACTGAACTTGAATGCAGACCCAGGTCTGAGATCGTAGATCAAAATTCAAAATAAAAGTTAAAATACGGATAGAGTTTGAATACAGACCCAGGTCTGAGATCGATGATCAACAATCAATATAAAAGTCGGAATTTGAATAACGACCCAGGTCTGCAATTGTAGATCGACATTCAAAATAAAAGTTAAAAGACGGACTAAACTTGAATGCAGACCAAGGTCTGAGGTCGTAGATCAACATTCAAAATAAAAGTCGGAATTTGAATAACGACCAAGGTCTGCAATCGTAGATCGAAATTCAAAATAAAAATTAAAATACGGACAAAACTTGAATGCAGACCCAGGTCGGAGATCGTAGATCAACATTCAAAATAAAAGTTATAATACGGACTAAACGTCAATGCACACCAAGGTCTGAGATCGTAGATCAACATTCAAAATCAAAGTCGGAATTTGAATAAAACCCTGGTCTGCAATCGTAGATCGACATTCACAATAATAGTTAAAAGACGGACTTAACTTGAATGCAGACCCAGGTCTGAGATCGTAGACCAGCATTCAAAATAAAAGATAAAATACGGACTGAACTTGAATAACGACCCAGGTCGGAGATCGTAGATCAGCATTCGAAACTAAAGTTAAAAGACGGACGAAACTTGAATGCAGACCCAGGTCTGAGATCGTAGATCAACATTCAAAATCAAAGTCGGAATTTGAATAACGACCAAGGTCTGCAATCGTAGATCGACATTTAAAATAAAAGATAAAATACGGACAAAACTTGAATGCAGACCCAAGTCTGAGATCGTAGATCAACATTCAAAATAAAAGTTAAAATTCGGACTAAACGTGAATGCAGACCCAGGTCTGAGATCGTAGATCAACATTCAAAATAAAAGTTGAAATACGGACTAAACTTGAATGCAGACCCAGGTCTGAGATCGTAGTTCAGCATTCAAAATAAAAGTTAAAAGACGAACAAAACTTGAATGCAGATCCAGGTCTGAGATCGTATTCAAAATAAAAGTGAAAAAACGGACAAAATTAGTTTCGAATGTTGATCTACGATCTCAGACCTGGGTCTGCATTCAAGTTTTGTCCGTATTTATTTTTTTTATTGTGAATGTCGATCTACGATTGCAGACCTAGGTCGTTATTCAAATTTCGACTTATTTTTGAATGTTGATCTACGATCTCAGACCTGGATCTGCATTAAATGTCGATCTTCGATTTCAGACCTAGGTCGTTATTCAAAGTTCGACTTTATTTTTGAATGGCGATCTACGATCTCAGACCTGGATCTGCATTGAATATTGATCTACGATTGCCGATCTCATAGCCAACCTCACGCAATTTATTTGTGTTTATATGAATACTCAAAACTTGCTTGTCTTTGTGGGCTAGCGTGAACAGAGATCCAAGGTTTCGTATTCCTTTCATAATAATAAATGCTTGATGCCATAACACTTGTGTCGTCCGATCCCTTTGTATTGTATTCATAATTTATGCTGCAAATTAATTTTTTTGAACATTTAAATGGTGTAATAAAATATCAAATTAATACTTTATGTACTTTATTTCCTGGATTAATGAAATTCACAAAATAAAGTACATAACGTATTAATTTGATATTTTTTATTACAAACACTGAGATTCCTGAACAAATCAATTGTCCTTAAAAGTCAAATTTGAAACTAATAAGTTTATTAACAATATTGATAAATATGCAGAACACATAATCCATCTGTAATTTCAATCAATTCACAGCATAAGAAACAACAGAGGAAGCATCATGTGACCCGGGATATGCAATACTGTCTGTATATGGTAGTAACACCAAACCAATACACGTATGTGGAGCGTGTGGATCCGTGGTATAACATCGGACCCGATATTGGAGGGTACCTCGGTGTGATCCATCGCCTCGGTCATGTGTTGTGTCCTCGAGTCAGGTTACTTTATTCGGGAATGCAGTATATTGATTTTACCCGAGAATATTCCGAACATGATTTGTGATTAATATTGGAGTCGCAATCAAATGCAAAAATTGAAATACGGCACAATTGAATTGTTCAATTCTTGTAGTTTTAAAGGAGAACAAAATAGTACCTGTAAACGGCATTAAGTTCACATATCCAATATATTTGAATGTTAAATGTCCCTATACAGCCTGCGGTACACATTTTACACACCAAATAATTGTTTATTTTTATTGAACATGTTCAGATTAAATACACGAACTCGTGTTTGTGGAAGTCGGCCAGATTTCCGTTATGGATCATGATATAGATCGATACCTGGATAGTGGTCACCTATATAAAGCTGGAGTATGGCCACAATGGCGTTGTGGACGACCCCTGTTTATACATTACACGGTTAACGACTACAGTGATAATGGTATTTAACATAAATATTTTAACAGCATTCAACACATGACACACGAATCGGTTAAGGTTATCTACCGAAATCAATTATTTTTTTTATTTCTCCCTCGCCATATCTACGTTCGTTCGAAAATGAATTATTTAAATCTAAATATTTATAACTGTAAACTAATTAATTTTAGCTCGATTGCGAAGTAAGCTCGTCGTTTATATTATGAATCGCTTTATAGTTTGATTCATGGGTAAAATTAGCATTACGAGTTGCTTTAGATGTCCCAACGTATTCAGCTTAGAAACGAACCCGTAACCCCTAGTGTTAGCGGCCAACACTCTAACTATGCCCACCCTGATTGACGTTGCAACATACATTACACATGCATTACAGTTTGTGAAAAAAAGACTTTTAGAATAATGTAAGAATTGAAATAAAAAAACAACTAGGGGCCATGTTCAATGTGTAAATAGCTGTCTGAACATTGTGACTCTGGAAAACAACGGACAACAAAACGTAAATGTGGTGCATTGTGATCTTATATGATAAATACTCTTAGCCTAACATATATAAACACGCAATACATTTTGATTTATGTTAGCAATACAGTTGTCTTCAAGTAAAATTCGGATGTTCTTTTTATATAAACACGTTTGATGATTTTATATAAAAATATACTAAAACGAAAGTATTAGGTTTAGGTTTTTATGGTCAGCAACTATCTTCTGATATACTTGCATCTCAGTGATTACTCTTCACGCTTGCATCAGGTTCCCGCCACATGCATAAGGCGAGCGTGTCGCCAAGTCCCTAGTCCTAAACATCATGTTCCCGCCACATGCATAAGGCGAGCGTGTCGCAAAGTCCCTAGTCCTAAACATCAGGTTCCCGCCACATGCATAAGGCGAGCGTGTCGCCAAGTCCCTAGTCCTAAACATCATGTTCCCGCCACATGCATAAGGCGAGCGTGTCGCCAAGTCCCTAGTCCTAAACATCATGTTCCCGCCCCATGCATAAGGCGAGCGTGTCGCCAACTCCCTAGTCCTAAACCTTAAATGTTCATTTGATCCATAACAAAAAAAAAACACGTAAATCATATCCCCACGTAAGAAGAAAAAGAAAAAGGAAAGTGCGTATAAAAATGAAAAGCAAATAAAGAATCCAAAATGTTAATACATTACCAACCGAAAATAATGACCAACTTCTGCTACTTCCTACTTTATAATAAATTCATTCAACATATAGGTCGTAAGTAACTAAATATCTATGAAGAATGTGATGTCTTCCATAAGGTGTTAGGCGTTTTCATTTGTTTGTATTGGACCTAGGGTTTCTAGAATTACTTCATTTTGAATAAAAAGTAATCTGGGTTGTAAAAAGACGTATTTTGGTTTAGAATCAATGCACTGGTTATAAACACACACCTCTTTTAATAATTCAATTTAAAACACCTTATACTAAATTT
Source organism: Panopea generosa (assembly GCA_029582155.1). Lineage (NCBI taxonomy): Eukaryota > Metazoa > Mollusca > Bivalvia > Adapedonta > Hiatellidae > Panopea > Panopea generosa. Next base: position 11,616,666 of record CM055908.1, read on the forward strand.
TACCTTACTTCTTTTCATTTTCTTCATTTTATTGAAATCACATACACATTGTAAAGTGTCGCGTTATTTTACGGATGTACGTACAAGTGCATAAAGGTTAGTGATGATAGGCGGATATGGATTGCTCAGTCGGTAGTGCGTCTGACTATTAATTAAGGTGTCGTGAGTTCGAATACCCGTCAGGCTACATTCTCTGTGATTAATGATTTACGACACTGCGTCTCTTACCGCTGATTGGAGTGGGAAAGTTATCAGTTACGTGTGAAGACGGGTTTGCTTGTCTACTGGTTAACCATACTAGGATCCAAGGATATTATGTTTAGATTAACTTATCGTCTCTTAGCCCTCGATGGCATAAATGACGATGAATATTTAAACACTATATGTGACTTTACACTTTCTTTTAGCTTATTAGATATTGTTTTGATTAGTGTTAATTCTTTTAAACTTCCATTGTGATATTAAATATTACGACATATATTCGCATATTTCTATTGATTAAATCACCTTTGTTTCAGCTTATAGATACTTTGACATTTAATCATGCGTTCTGGTCACATTGTACTGTCATAATGTACAGGAAGTCGGACATATTCTCTTATCTCGACACCTTTTATAACAATATAACAAGGCATTGTCAAATTGATAAAAACGATGTTTGTTATCTTACATTGTAACCTTGCAACCAATCGGCAACCCTCTACGCATACAAACTTATAAGATAACCTGGGTATGATAATATAGTAACATCCGATAAATATAAACAAGACGAATGGTGAGTACATGACGTGTACTCCTTAATCAAATAATGATATCAACTGATTAATTTTGCTAATTTAAGAAATTAAAATAACGACATTATAAATGGCATTTCCAGTTTTTAACCATAAAATAAAAAATGAACATGTTGGTTTCAGTTAAATGTCAACTAAGTGTCACTCGTCGTGATCAGTTGAATTACCATGCTCGCTTGTGGAGTCGTCACCGTCAATATGACATATAGAAAATAGGACAACATCTCAGTGTAGTTTAATCTCACATATGTATGTATCCAGTTTGGTTAAGGTTACACCGTATCCCGTGATGGGTAGCGCCGCTAATTACAGTGTTGTGGTAATTTTCCAACCATACGCGTCTACTTTAACGATTCTTGGTTTCCATGTGACGTATATTGTAACTATTGGAAACTGCTATTTTTAAATAACCCTGTCTCACAATGTTTTAATTAAAGATATAACCGCTTATAATTTCTGGAGATAGATAAGGATTCAGGAATTTAGTCTCATGTCCAGTATACGTGTGATTAATTTATCAACTCCGTGTGAGTGAACAAGATAGCTCTAGACTGAAATTGTTCTATTTTCTGTTACATGTGTATGGTATTTGTTCTTCTTCCTTCTTCGTTTCATATTATGTCAAGTGTGAAACAGTGGAATATTCTATGAATCATGCTAATGAAACTGTATGATTTTTGTGAACAAAACGAAATTATTCGGTAAGCTATGGGATATCTTTCAGCTTGAAATACGTTAGTTAAAACATAAGCAACTAAAATACAGTATAGGTCTCACTGAAGAATTACCTCCCTTATATAAAAGACGGTAGCAAGATTATTACGACAAAGAAATTAGAGCTGTGTTAAGCGGGAATACGGCACTTTAAGAATCATTGGTAATGTATTCAGTGTTCCAGAAGTACATGTCTCTATATGTAAAACAGTACAAAATTAATTGGTGTGTGAGACGTATACTTCCATTATTACGACCAATTATTTTAGTTAAACGATTACTCTTACAACACGCAAATTCGGACAATATACAATTTGTAAAATTTGGAACATGAGGTTGATTCACGAAAAAGCCTCCTAAAAAAGAAACAAAATAGCAACATATAGCTTGCGTGATGACCTCTGACTGGGTCATACAAACATTTCCTTGCTTGGCACCCAAACAGCATTTAGAAAATAGCTCTAGTGCTGACCAATCTGATGTCACTATAGTGCAACTGGTTGGATGTGCGGTAGTATTTCTCTTGTACGATATCTTTCCCCTACCGACACATTGCCATGCCTTAGATTGTGATTGAGTTGTAATACAATATACTATTTGATTAGTTCTATCTAATTTATTTTAGTTCGATTTCAAAGTAAGCTTAGAGCGTATATGAACTGCTCTCGAGCCTGGTTCCTGGGTAGAAACAATACTAAATTGGGATCGAACCAGCAACCTCTAGCATAAGCGGCTAGCACTATAACCAATGCGACACCACCCCGATGTATTTGATTTGATTGGTCATGTAGTGATTTCTACAGGGATATTGAGGTTCGTAATGTCGTCACGTGAGTCATTACTTTTGTCAGATTGAGGGAAACATAGGGGAAGTTGAAGTTTTATGTGACGTTTATCACTGATAAACCTTAATTGATTTGATTGGTCAAATAGTGCAAGATAAACGGTTACGTTTTCAATCACATGTTAAGCATGTGACATAGATATATGTCAGTCACATATCAGTATTTACATCACAATATGATACGTATTGGACGCTTTAAAAAAAAGATTTATTAAAGATAAATATTACAATTTAGTTTATTTATCTATAGTAAGGATATCATCGTATTTTGGGGGATTTATGTATTACATTATTACAACAATGATATGAGGCCACCGATAAAGAGTGTTTTGTTAAGGAAAGTAAATCGGCGATGTTAATTTCGTTTTTATAGAAAAAGGTTGGTGTGATTTTTATACACCGTATTGAAGTAAGTCAGGTAAGAAGATAGGCAACTCATTCGTTTGTGTGTTGTTTTTATACACTGTATTTGAGTAAGTCAGGTAAGATAGATACGCAACTCATTCGTTTGTGTGTTGTTTTTTTATACACTGTATTTGAGTAAGTCAGGTAAGAAGATAGGCAACTCATTCGTTTGTGTGTTGTTTTTTATACACTGTATTTGAGTAAGTCAGGTAAAAGATAGGCAACTCATTCGTTTGTGTGTTGTTTTTTATACACTGTATTTGAATAAGTCGGGTAAGAAGATAGGCAACTCATTCGTTTTCGTGTTGTTGTTTTTTTATACACTGTATTGAATTAAGTCAGGTAAGAAGATAGGCGACTCAATCGTTTGTGTTTTTTTATACACTGTATTGGAGTAAGTCAAGTAAAAAGAGAGGCAACTCATTCGTTTGTGTGTTGTGTTTTATACACCGTATTGAAGTAAGTCAGGTAAGAAGATAGGCGACTCAATCGTTTGTATGTGTTTTTTATACACCGTATTGGAGTAAGTCAGGTAAAAAGATAGGCGACTCAATCGTTTTCGTGTTTTTTTTTTATACATTGTATTGAATAAAGTCAGGTAAGAAGATAGGCGACCCAATCGTTTGTATGTGTTTTTTATACACCGTATTGGAGTAAGTCAAGTAAAAAGATAGGCAACTCATTCGTTTGTGTGTTGTGTTTTATACACCGTATTGAAGTAAGTCAGGTAAGAAGACAGGCGACTCAATCGTTTGTATGTGTTTTTTATACACCGTATTGGAGTAAGTCAGGTAAAAAGATAGGCGACTCAATCGTTTTCGTGTTTTTTTTATACATTGTATCGAATAAAGTCAGGTAAGAAGATAGGCGACCCAATCGTTTGTATGTGTTTTTTATACACCGTATTGGAGTAAGTCAAGTAAAAGGATAGGCGACTCAATCGTTTGTGTGTTGTTTTTTATACGAAAAGCTGTATTGAATCCTTAAAAAAGTGACTGTAAATTGACGTGCCCGGACATCAACTTGTTTCTTTTATAAAGTTGATAATAAGAACATGTAAACTTTATTCGCTAAATCAATAGGATAGTACATGTTTATTTATCAAAACAAAAGATAACATGGAATATGACCGGGCTTTACCGTTCGTCAATGAAGTAATACAATATAAACTGCAAAACCGTTGTTGTTATTGTTTTTCTTTGACAAACTTAAAAGAAAACGCGGCAGTTTTAAAAATATATTTTTCAGTGTTCACACATCAAATCAACATTTCCAAGTATTATCATTTGAATATATATCTGACCAAACATATTATTATCAGGAATTTGATTATACAAAAACTAGCGGTGTCACTTCAGATTTGAAAGAAAACTACTTGTAGGAACACATTGATATTTGCTTGATGACATCAGTAAATATTAAAACACATGCACGCTATGTCGCATTTCTGTCATATTTACCCTATATTTTTACATTGCAGTCGTATTTACCCTAATTTTTTACATATCGGTCATATTTACCCTATATTTTTACACAGCAGACATATTTACCCTATATTTTTTTACACAGCAGACATATTTACCCTATATTTTTTTACATTGCAGTCATATTTACCCTATATTTTACATTTTATATATATCTAACCTATTCATTAACATATTTAACCTAAATTTCGCAGACAAAGCGATTCTATGTCAATGCTCATTTTAAAAGAAAAACGAAGTTGTGTGACTTCATAGATAATAAAATGTTGAATATCACAATCATCATATATTTATAGATATTCAAACTACTGATAAGTGAAATATTACAAAGATTATTGCTTAACCTTTTACATAGACCCAAATTTTTAAAATCAGTTTGTCCATCACTAATGTAAAATTCTAAATTGACTGAATTGAAATTGTTTAGTTTATACATTGTACAATTTTGTTTTAACTCGGCTCCGAATACAGCTCAAAGATCGAGTTTGGGATCAAACCCGTTACCTCCGGCGTGAGGGGCCAATATTGTAACCACTACAAAACCACTCCGCTGTTGCAATTGCCTATATTTTAAGAAATAGATTACACATATGTATAACCTTGTTCGAAAATGCCTCGAATCGACATTTACTAAAATAAAATCAGAAAAATACACATTTCTATATTCAGTCAACTATAAAACTATTCGGTGAACCATCCGTATCCAATACGGTGTCCGTCCACGGATACTACATAAGTATCGCACACATATGTGAAGTTATAAAGGCGCGGTCACAAAGTTGCGAAGTCCGCATATTGTGAAGAGTGAATACCGCAAACTCATAATGTTCCGATGTCGCTCAAATGGTGTTGCAAAGTAATACTGGTATGTTGTACTGGTATGTTGTACTGGTATGTTATACTGGTATGTTATACTGGTATGTTGTGATGTAACAGTGTTGACATTAGGCTGTAAAAACGGCCCAAACTCTGCCTGCAAACTCATAAACTGTACCTAAAATTGCTAGAAGCAATTTTTATTGGAATATGACAGACCGGAATCAGAAGATAGTTTTAACCATACCAGTTAACGCCGCAATCTTAACTTAGCACGATGTGAATTAGCCATCGTGTTTTCTTGCCTTTGCATATTTTTTTTTAAAAATATTTTTAAACTCTACACGTCCAAAAAATCTAAAAAAAAAACGAGTCGAAAACTGGGTATATCTTTAAAAGAATGTTTATCTATTGTCTTTTATTGCCATTTTTTAAGAAATATACTCATAACTTAACCAATAGGTTTATAAACTATTTTTTTACACAAAAGCTGTGTGCCTTTTCTAACATTATGTAAATGCGCAAATTACATACTGCAATATCTAGGGATAACCTTAAAATGTATTTAATCACGGGCAGATTGTCACATACTGTTTAAACATATATTTCAGTGTCCACTTGTTGAAGATGTTTAGCGCATCAATGAGTAGTGTTGACACTGACGATCTGTTTGATGAAGAACATATTCTACCTAGATTACAGAGAGAAATAAAGTACATCCGAATCATACTCCACCGGTCATCCAGCGTGTCCACGTCCACTGGCAGCTCATCGACCTCCCTGTCAGATAGTTTCGACAATGTTTCCCTTTGGTCTATGTCAGACACAGTTTCCTGTGATTCTTCAGGGTCCGATATTGTACAGGTATGTGTAATAATCACTATGACATTATCTTTATCTTGTAGATGACAATATTGATAATCAATGATCGACTTTATATTGAACGACGATAATGCACGGCTTGTCAAAACAGAATCATATAGAAGGTAAGCTACCACCATTGTGACAGTTCTCTGACTGGCTGAAAAAAGTATATTCAGGACATAAAGTAAGCTTATTTCTGGTTTGATGAAAATATCAAACACGCTAATGATCGTAATAAAATCTAAGTTAATTATAATTTTATTAAAAAAAATAAAGTAATGTAAAATAAATATACATTTTATTCAGGATATTGTATTATGTGTACGATTATGTAAAACATATATATATGCGTCTAATACAGGGTAATGTATTTTGTGTACGGTTTTGTAAGATATATACATGCGTCTAATACAGGGTTATGTATTTTGTGTACGGTTTTGTAAGATATATACATGCGTCTAATACAGGGTAATTGTAACATTATGGGATGCTAGTGAGATGTTAGAATTGAAGATACTTCATTTGACATAAATAAATATATTGATATATGTATGTATTGAGAAACATTATACGTATAAATAAAGAAATCTTGAATCTTGAATCTATGACAGTTTAATGAGATAGGATGACAGTTAATGAGAGATAAATGGTAGCCTAGGGTTATCTTGATGTATTGTTGTCAAGTTAATTGTGGGCTGGACTTTAAGATCGGTAATTGGTTAACTGACCAATAGTAATATAGGAATTAATTGTCCAATCAGAGAATAGCTGTTTATTCATTCAGGGACTGATTTTAGCATAGAGTGGACAGAGAGTTGAGTTTGAGCCACGGTCAGAGTAAGATGTTAGTTAGACTAGGTTTAGTTTAAACGAGCAGTAGCGAGTTTAAAAATGTTAGCTTGTGACTTTGAACTTATGAGAACTATATTTATGTGAATAAAATTTACTTATGATATACAAGAGTTGTTGAGTCGATTATGCGACATAATGTGTTTTATGTACGGTTATGTAAAATGTATACATACGTATCTTATAGGATATTTTTATAATGCATGGCACCGTATTATGTGCACGGCAAGGTTAAAAGATATGCACTTAATACATGTCGCCGTATTTTATGTACGCCAATATAAATCAGCATGAATTTAACGCGTCATCGCATTATGAGTAAAGCAATATAAATAAATATGTAGAAAAGTGCGTATGATATACACGACATTGTATTATATGCACGGCAATATAAAAAAAAAGTATGCATTCATGTCAGGTATTGTTAGCTTAAAACATTTTTAGTTTTAAAGAGATACACTCCAATGATGCTGATTACGAATCCCATTAATCAATCAGATATATAAGCATAACTTATATTTAAGGCATTTTTTCAGGCTGTTTCAATTTTCATGGTTTTATTATAACCAATACACATTTTACTGCATTAGCACATCTGTCGCATAAATCTTTATATATAACTAACTATAACAAAACATTCTTGAAATATCTTGGAAATTAAAACGATACATGAAAAACAATAAAACAGTTATTGAAATATTATACAAACATACTCACAGACTCATAATTATTATACATTAATTTTATTTTCAGAAACACCTAGAAGAGTATAATCTTTCTACTTACAAAGTCAGTTTTATCCTAACGGATAAGACTTTTACTAAAAAGCTGGAGTACGCCAACAAAGGTCAACTTAAAATAAATGTGGAAGGTGATACAGCCATATTAACCTACAATGAAAATGCAAGAGAACGTCTGGATAGTCTAGGGGTCGAGAAACAGCTTATAGATAGTCTGAGAAGCATACACGATGAAATACAAGAAATAACGGTAGCGTTTGAAAACTCAAACTTTCACTTAGTCGTCAGCCATCTTGATTATTATATGCAAAAGGTAGATACAGTGAACATGTATACAGCTGATGGGCCATTTACAATTTGCTTCGTTTTTTCTGATAGAGAGAACCAGGGGTTGCTAGATCACCATATTGAAATTGTGAGATCGCAAAAGGTATTAAATAAAGACATGTATTTATCAACATATGACAAAATAATCGTAGCGGCGAACATGGAAGATATATTGCTGTCACCTGCAATAGTGACATGTTTAGAGGACAGAGTTACTATATCGGGCTTTGAAGAAGACGCTAATGGTGCATGTGTATTCATCCGAAGACTATTCCAGAAGAGACATGTTAAACTTCACTGCTTAAATACCTATGAACGAGCATTGATGCAAAATGAAACTTTTGTCAATAAAACGTTGAAGAGAGGCCACTTTGATAACATATGGTGGCGCGTTGAAAAAGATACATTAGAAATGGAAGGGTCATGTGGAAATCATGTAGGGAAAGCACTTAGATTGATATTGAACAGCTTTAGGAGCATTGCGTTTGAATTAAAAGATGGCTTTCAATCAGAGAAATGGATCGATATTAAAGATGAGTTGGTAAAAACTTACACTGTGAATATTTTTATCGACGAATCTCTTCCAAAAGTGAAGATAGCTATGACTGAAGACATTTTCAATACGGTAGATATTACAATAAAAGAATTTATTGACAGGCACACCATCGTTACAAAATCAGTCTTTGCAAGTCCAGAAAAGTGCGCATTTCTTCTAGATAATTTAAAAGAGGATGTTGAAAGAGAATTGACAGGGGAATTGGTGACTCTGCATTCTGGACCAAATAATGAATGTATCGAAGTTGTAGGAACAGAAAAAGCATTCACAGATATCCGTGAAAGTCTACTGCGAGTATCAACAAAACGGTTTAGCGTGGCTACGAAATGCGTACACAATTTAAAAGAAAGAGACTTTGAAGACATAAGCAGAAAGTTCCGGTTACGTGTGACAGAAAACACCACTAAAATAAATATTAAGAGAGGACGGATAGAAACAGAACAGGTAAGTTAAAAGTATTTATCATGTACAAGGTATGGTTATTTGCCATTTTAACAGATTTTAGATATGTTTATTTCATGACACGGTACTCCACGGTTGAGATAAAATCCACACTCATTTCAAAAAAATGCATTTGTTAATATGACGTAACGTTATTCTAAAAATAAGGAAAATCAAACGTTTTTGTTCGGGAAACAATGTGTTAATGCCAATACCATTCCCAGTGTGTATCTCATTGAGCAGAGACCAGGTGTGACAGACGTTAACATTTCTCAAAATAATGCAAAATCAATAAAAAATTTCATTGGCTATGTTAAATAATTAAAATATAAATCGTTATTATTTGTTTCAATTTATTTTGTAAGGTGGATGTAATTGTGAACTCAGTCGCAAGAAATTTAAATCTTTTGATGGGAAAAAAGGAATCTCTGTCAGATTCCATCTACCACGCAGCAGGGCACATGGTGCAAACAAATCTACGGAAATACAAAAATGCATTAAATCATGTTGGCATGATTCTTTCAACAAAGTCAGGAGGACTAAAATCTCACGAAATATATCATGTAGTCTTGGACTTATTCCTGAAGAAGAAAGCAGACACTTGCATCCAGGTAAGTTTAAAAATGTAAACAGCTATAATAGTTAATATGCATGACCACACAATACTAGTTTTCCGAATTTGACTACGATTTTTTTCTGTATGATGTAGTATATGTTGAATTCAATTGTTATACCTTGTTTAAATTTGTACTTTTGTGGTCTCTCTCTCCTTTTGAATGATTGACATATGCTATTCGTTTTCTTTTTTAAAGTCTCTGATAAGTACGTGTTAAATTACAGTGTTGTTTTAATATTATGTATAATGACGATTAAATAGTTTGGGAATAAGCTTCGTATTCATATTCTGTATTAAAGTCATAAACAATATGAAAAAAATGCGTCCAAGAGCAGGGAATGTAGAATTCAAAGGACACTGAAAACAATATCAACGCATAATCAACAAATAAGAAAATACAAATAAACTCTTTTGTCATTTAAATGTTTAATTATTTTAGAGTCTTGCTTCTGCAGTGACAAAGTGCCTGCACCGAGCAGCATCTAGTGATTATACAAGCATATCGTTCCCTGCAATAGCAACAGGTGCACTGGGATATCCCCCACCACTGGCAGCAGAGGCTATTATCGGCGCTATTGTCCACTTTGTCAACACGACAGTCAATTCCACGTTGCGTCAGATAAATATCGTGATCCTCGAACAAAGTAGTGAAAATTGGAACGTATGTATATAGTCGTTTGCCATTGAATAGTAATGCTGTTATTTCAAAGAAAATGTTTCATCTATAGCATGCCTATTTTAATTGTTTTATATTGCCAGAGAGAAAATAACTTTTGACTTCTGTGGGATACCGTGGGCAATAAAGCCAACATCATAGCATAGTCATTGTATAAGAAAAATAACATATTTCAATTGACCTGCTACGCGTGTATGTGTATATACGTATACTGAAAGGATTTAGAAATGCCCGGTAAATTTCAGAGTCACATTATCAAACTATGTTAAATACATTTTTAGAATGTGTATGTTATGTATTATGTGTTATGTGTTTTCACTAACAATATTGATCATTATTATTGACAAAATCATTAATGACATTCCTTTATATACATATTCTAATACTCTCAATACTGCTTATAGTAGTTTGATACCATGGCTCTGAAACTCACCTTGCGTTTCCTTATCCTTTATATACATATTCTAATACTCTCAATACTGCTTATAGTAGTTTGATACCAAGGCTCTGAAACTCACCTTGCGTTTCCTTATCCTTTATATACATATTCTAATACTCTCAATACTGCTTATAGTAGTTTGATACCAAGGCTCTGAAACTCACCTTGCGTTTCCTTATCCTTTATATACATATTCTAATACTCTCAATACCGCTTACAGTAGTTTGATACCAAGGCTCTGAAACTCACCTTGCGTTTCCTTATCCTTTATATACATATTCTAATACTCTCAAAACCGCTTATAATAGTTTGATAGCAAAGCTCTGAAACTCACCTTGCGTTTCATTATCCTTTATATACATATTCTAATACTCTCAATACCGCTTATAATAGTTTGATAGCAAGGCTCTGAAACTCACCTTGCGTTTCCTTATCCTTTATATACATGTTGTAATACTCTCAAAACCGCTTATAATAGTTTGATACCAAGGCTCTGAAACTCACCTTGCATTTCCTTATCCTTTATATACATATTCTAATACTCTCAATACCACTTACAGTAGTTTGATACCAAGGCTCTGAAACTCACTTTGCGTTTCCTTATCATTTATATACATGTTCTAATACTCTCAATACCGCTTATAGTAGGTTGATACCATGGCTCTGAAACCCACCTTGCGTTTCCTTATCCTTTATATACATATTCTAATACTCTCAATACCGCTTATAGTAGGCTGATACCATGGCTCTGAAACTCACCTTGTGTTTCCTTATCCTTTATATACATTTCTAATACTCTCAATACCGCTTATAGTAGTTTGATACCATGGCTCTGAAACTCACCTTGCGTTTCCTTATCCTTTATATACATGTTCTAATACTCTCAATACTGCTTACAGTAGTCTGATACCATGGCTCTGAAACCCACCTTGCGTTTCCTTATCCTTTATATACATATTCTAATACTCTCAATACCGCTTATAGCAGTCTGATACCATGGCTCTGAAACTCACCTTGGGTTTCCGTATCCTTTTTATACATATTCTAATACTCTCAATACCGCTTATAGTAGGCTTATACCATGGCTCTGAAACTCACCTTGCCTTTCCTTATCCTTTATATACATATTCTAATACTCTCAATACCGCTTATAGTAGTTTGATACCATGGCTCTGAAACTCACCTTGAGTTTCCTTATCCTTTATATACATGTTCTTATACTCTCAATACCGCTTACAGTAGTCTGATACCATGGCTCTGAAACTCACCTTGCGTTTCCTTATCCTTTATATACATGTTCTAATACTCTCAATACCGCTTATAATAGTTTGATACCATGGCTCTGAAACTCACCTTGCGTTTCATTATCCTTTATATAGATGTTCTAATACTCTCAATACCGCTTACAGTAGTCTGATACCATGGCTCTGAAACTCACCTTGGGTTTCCTTATCCTTTTTATACATATTCTAATACTCTCAATACCGCTTATAGTAGGCTGATACCATGGCTCTGAAACTCACCTTGCGTTTCCTTATCCTTTATATACATATTCTAATACTCTCAATACCGCTTATAGTAGTCTGATACCAAGGCTCTGAAACTCACCTTGCGTTTCCTTATCCTTTATATACATATTCTTATACTCTCAATACCGCTTAAAGTAGGCTGATACCATGGCTCTGAATCTCACCTAGCGTTTCATTATCCTTTATATACATATTCTAATACTCTCAATACCGCTTATAGTAGTTTGATACCATGGCTCCGAAACTCACCTTGCGTTTCCTTATCCTTTATATACATATTCTAATACTCTCAATACCGCTTATAGTAGTTTGATACCAAGGCTCTGAAACTCACTTTGCGTTTCCTTATCATTTATATACATGTTCTAATACTCTCAATACCGCTTAAAGTAGGTTGATACCATGGCTCTGAAACCCACCTTGCGTTTCCTTATCCTTTATATACATATTGTAATACTCTCAATACCGCTTATAGTAGGCTGATACCATGGCTCTGAAACTCATCTTGTGTTTCCTTATCCTTTATATACATTTATAATACTCTCAATACCGCTTATAGTAGTTTGATACCATGGCTCTGAAACTCACCTTGCGTTTCCTTATCCTTTATATACATGTTCTAATACTCTCAATACTGCTTACAGTAGTCTGATACCATGGCTCTGAAACTCACCTTGCGTTTCCTTATCCTTTATATACATATTCTAATACTCTCAATACCGCTTATAGCAGTCTGATACCATGGCTCTGAAACTCACCTTGGGTTTCCTTATCCTTTTTATACATATTCTAATACTCTCAATACCGCTTATAGTAGGCTGATACCATGGCTCTGAAACTCACCTTGCGTTTCCTTATCCTTTATATACATATTCTAATACTCTCAATACCGCTTATAGTAGTCTGATACCAAGGCTCTGAAACTCACCTTGCGTTTCCTTATCCTTTATATACATGTTCTAATACTCTCAATACCGCTTATAATAGTTTGATACCATGGCTCTGAAACTCACCTTGCGTTTCATTATCCTTTATATACATGTTCTAATACTCTCAATACCGCTTACAGTAGTCTGATACCATGGCTCTGAAACTCACCTTGCGTTTCATTATCCTTTATATTCATGTTCTAATACTCTCAATACCGCTTACAGTAGTCTGATACCATGGCTCTGAAACTCACCTTGCGTTTCCTTATCCTTTATATACATGTTCTAATACTCTCAATACCGCTTACAGTAGTCTGATACCATGGCTCTGAAACCCACATTGCGTTTCCTTATCCTTTATATACATATTCTAATACTCTCAATACCGCTTATAGCAGTCTGATACCATGGCTCTGAAACTCACCTTGCGTTTCCTTATCCTTTATATACATATTCTAATACTCTCAATACCGCTTATAGCAGTTTGATACCATGGCTCTGAAACTCATCTTGTGTTTCCTTATCCTTTATATACATTTCTTATACTCTCAATACCGCTTATAGTAGTTTGATACCATGGCTCTGAAACTCACCTTGCGTTTCCTTATCCTTTATATACATACAGAATACAATTGTGGAGGTGGCTGATGAAAAATAAGTTTACTTTCTGTTAATAACTGATAGTTATAGCTATGATTTTTATATACAAATTTGATATACAGCAATTCTGCAGATGATGAAAAGTGAGTAACAATTGAGGAGCGGTTAACCATCCATACCAGTCTGATAGCAATCAGGGTGAAATCTGGTTTTAAAACTATATAGTGAAAATTTGCACTTAATATCTTATCACTCAGTTATTTTATGTACAATGTAGATAATGCTGTTTTCTTTTATGAAACCATATCAACTTACATTCGTGATTTCTTGTTTTCAAATTTTATGTTTTGCGATTAAACCACAAACATTTTTATTTCACCTCCATTACACTGGTGTCTGGTAAATAATGTACTTATTATTTGTATATATTTTAACAATAAATATATCAACATGTAAGCATTCTTCGCATATTACAGGCGTTTAACACTTGCATTGACCGCCGCAAACAGGAACTGAAAATCCTAGAAGATTTAAAGGCAACACATTTCATGAAATCTCCACCATTTGTACCGTCTTGTTACTGCCATGTAACAGCAACCACAGGCGATGACGTGGACATAGTAGCAGAAGATATTGATAAAGATCTGAAGCACCAAACATTTCCAATGCGACTTGCCGATACATTAGAGACACTACTTTAAGTACAAAAATACAGTTTTAACCAAAGAGACATCAAACAATTACGTAAATATTCACAGTGATTGCCAAATTCTGCATAATTGGTAAGATTCACTTTAGAGTGCCACAAGGTTGATAATACTACACCAATATATATTTCAACACATTTGTTGACGTTGCAATGATGGCAAAAAGGTAGACAATTGCTGGCAGAGAAAAATGTACATGTATTTTCTATTCTATAGTCTTATTATTATGATGACAAAAAACTGACCTGAGATCAAACAATATTCATGTTTGTTTGTTTTAGGATTTTTCTCTAAGAAATCGGGTATGGAGACTATTTTTATCGTTTTTTTTTCTTTTCAACTAAGAACTTATAAACGCTTTGCATTTATTGATTGACTTTCAAGAAAAGTGAAATGTTTGGATCCCTTTATTTTGATTAGTTGGTCGCCTAAAGTAAAACTTTTATTTTTTCGTTGTGAAGTCATGTGATCTTATTGCATTATTTTAAGTTTTAAATGATATTATTATTATCATTCGGAGTAATACTTTGAATGTTGTCTTGATTCTTAATTTATATTTTATTTCAAAAAGCCATACAAATAATAATCGGTCATTAGCAAGTTCCCATATCATATTAATTCACAAGACGTCTTGATAATTGTAATATTATGTTATACATCAATATTAACTTATAGGCATCTGTTTAATCTGTATAATCAACTTGTTTGCTTACTGTGACAAAATATTTGTAATACTAATACATTATTAAAAGTCTTTGGAAGACGAACGAAACGCTACCAAGATATGAAAGTCGCAGACTCGTGTTTATTGGGAGTGGGGGTCGTAAGAGGTTACAGGCTCAATCCCCAGCTCGACCCGATGTCTCACAAAGAAAACACTACTCAGTACACTTGCTACTAATTGGCAGAGGAAGACCTAAGTATGAATCTGAGTAGAACAGCCGTCCTTCCACTAGTAATGGGCAAACTTTCTCACATAAAGCTTTTGGAGCGAGCGGGATTCGAACCTAAGATCTCAGCGGTGAGAGATAAGTGATCTTTTAGACGCCGCCTTAAACCACCCGGCAACAAACGATCCTTTATTTCACCATTCAATAAACCAATGTTACACACTCCCTCAAGTACGACGTTCAACAGCCACCGTTGCACATTCCCTCAGGTACGACGTTCAACAGCCACCTTCCCCCCCCCCCCCCACCGTTTCACAACTTCCTCAGGTACGACGTTCAACAGCCACCGTTTCACACTCCCTCAGGCACCACCGTTTTACACTCCCTCAGGTACGACTTTCAACAGCAACCGTTTCACTCTCCTTCAGGCACGACGTTCAACAATCAGCGTTTCAAACTCCCTCAGGCACGACGTTCAACAACCACCGTTTCACACTCCCTCAGGTACGACGTTCAACAGCCACCGTTTCACACTCCCTCAGGTACGACGTTCAACAGCTACCGTTTCACAATCCCTCAGGCACGACGTTCAACAGCCATCGTTTCACACTCCCTCAGGTACGACGTTCATCAACCGCCGTTTCCCACTCACTCAATACGACGTTCAACAGCCACCGTTTCACACTCACTCAGGTACGATGTTCAACAGCCACCGTTTCACCCTCCCTCAGGCACGACGTTCAACAGTCATCGTTTCACACTCCCTCAGGCACGACGTTAAACAGCCGCAGTTCCAAACTCCCTCAGGCACGGCGTTTAACAGCCACCGTTTCACACTCCCTCTGGTACGACGTTCAACAACCACCATTTCAAACATCCTCAGGCACCACCGTTTTACACTCCCTCAGGCACGACGTTCAACCGCCACCGTTTCTTACTCCCTCAGGCACGACGTTCAACAGCCACCGTTTAACACTCCCCCAGGCACGACGTTAAACAGTCACCGTTTCAAACTCCCTCAGGCACGACGTTCAACAGCCACCATTTCACACTCTCTCTGGCACGACGTTCAACGTACACCGTTTCACACCCCTTCAGGTACGACGTTCAACAGCCACCGTTACACATTCCGTCAGGTAAGACGTTAAACATCCACCGTTACACATTCCCTCAGGTACGACGTTGAACAGCTTCCGTTTCACACTCCCTAAGATACGATGTTTAACAGCTACCGTTACAAACTCCTTCAGGCACACCGTTCAACAGCGACCGTTTTACACTCCCCCAGGCACGACGTTCAACAGCCTCCATTTAGGATTATTCTCATGTTGTTTGTAAACTAGACCACATCCCTGTGACATCTTAAATCCCACTTGTTATATGATACTGTGTAAAAGTAAACCTATCCATCCGACTACATATTTTTCTGATTTTAAACTGATAAGAGTTGATTTACGGATGCAGATCAAATAACTTTCCATACATGTTTATATTACAACTCAATTCATTTCAAAACGTCTTATAATAAATGTGACATCGCCTTTTTTTAAATAATTATGTTCTTTAAAAGTGATATTTTTCAATTTAATGAAATTCAAATATATATAAGTTATATGTATGAATTATTATTCATCAAACCATTACTAAAGTAAAACATTTTTTTCAAGCATAGTTGGTACAACGTGAATTATATTATACAACATTTTATAATTTATCAGATGATTTATTTGTATCGTATCTTGTGTATGACTAAGCTATTCATATATATATTATAACTTAGATATTCACTAAGCATATGGTTTAGACAATTATGTAGTGTTTGTCTTAGATATATATCTAGTGTGCGGCCTAGATCGTCAAATGCATGTAGTGTTGGTCTTAGATATCTATCTAGTGTGTGGCCTAATCGTCATACTCATGTAGTGTTTGTCTTAGATATCTATCTAGTGAGTGGCCTAGATCGTCATACTCATGTAGTATTTGTCTTAGATATCTATCTTCGTCATACTCATGTAGTGTTTGTCTTAGATATCTATCTAGTGTGTGGCCTAGATCGACAAACTCATGTAGTGTTTGTCTTAGATATCTATCTAGTGTGTGGTCTAGATCGTCAAACTAATGTAGTTTTTGTCTTAGATATCTATCTTGTGTGTGGTCTAGATCGTCAAACTCATGTAGTGTTTGTTTTAGATATCTATCTAGTGTGTGGCCTAGATCGTCAAACTCATGTAGTGTTTGTCTTAGATATCTATCTAGTGTGTGGCCTAGATCGACAAACTCATGTAGTGATTGTCTTAGATATCTATCTAGTGTGTGGTCTAGATGGTCAAACTCATGTAGTTTTTGTCTTAGATATCTATCTTGTGTGTGGTCTAGATCGTCAAACTCATGTAGTGTTTGTCTTAGATATCTATCTAGTGTGTGGCCTAGATCGTCAAACTCATGTAGTGTTTGTCTTAGATATCTATCTAGTGTGTGGCATAGATCGTCAAACTCATGTAGTGTCTGTCTTAGATATCTATCTAGTGTGTGGCCTAGATCGTCAAACTCATGTAGTGTTTGTCTTAGATATCTATCAAGTGTGTGGCCTAGATAGTCAAACTCATGTAGTGTTTGTCTTAGATATCTATCTAGTGTGTGGCCTAGATCGTCAAACTCATGTAGTGTTTGTCTTAGATATCTATCTTGTGTGTGGTCTAGATCGTCAAACTCATGTTGTGTTTGTCTTAGATATCTATCTTGTGTGTGGTCTAGATCGTCAAACTCATGTAGTGTTTGTCTTAGATATCTATCTAGTGTGTGGCCTAGATAGTCAAACTCATGTAGTGTTTGTCTTAGATATCTATCTAGTGTGTGGCCTAGATCGTCAAACTCATGTAGTGTTTGTCTTAGATATCTATCAAGTGTGTGGCCTAGATCGTCAAATTCATGTAGTGTTTGTTTTAGATATCTATCTAGTGTGTGGTTTAGATCGTCATACTCATGTAGTGTTTGTCTTAGATATCTATCTAGTGTGTGGCCTAGATCGTCAAACTCATGTAGTGTTTGTCTTAGATATCTATCTAGTGTGTGGCCTAGATCGTCAAACTCATGTTGTGTTTGTCTTAGATATCTATCTAGTGTGTGGTCTAGATCGTCAAACTCATGTTGTGTTTGTCTTAGATATCTATCTTCGTCATACTCATATAGTGTTTGTCTTAGATATCTATCTAGTGTGTGGCCTAGATCGTCAAACTCATGTTGTGTTTGTCTTAGATATCTATCTAGTGTGTGGTCTAGATCGTCAAACTCATGTTGTGTTTGTCTTAGATATCTATCTTCGTCATACTCATGTAGTGTTTGTCTAAGATATCTATCTAGTATGTGGCCTAGATCGTCAAACTCATGTAGGGTTTGTCTTAGATATCTATCTAGTGTGTGGTCTAGATCGTCAAACTCATGTTGTGTTTGTCTTAGATATCTATCTTCGTCATACTCATATAGTGTTTGTCTTAGATATCTATCTAGTGTGTGGTCTAGATCGTCAAACTCATGTTGTGTTTGTCTTAGATATCTATCTTCGTCATACTCGTGTAGTGTTTGTCTAAGATATCTATCTAGTATGTGGCCTAGATCGTCAAACTCATGTAGGGTTTGTCTTAGATATCTATCTAGTGTGTGGTCTAGATCGTCAAACTCATGTTGTGTTTGTCTTAGATATCTATCTTCGTCATACTCATATAGTGTTTGTCTTAGATATCTATTTAGTGTGTGGCCTAGATCGTCGAACTCATGTAGTATTTGTCTTAGATATCTATCTAGTGTGTGGTCTAGATCGTCAAACTCATGTTATGTTTGTCTTAGATATCTATCTTCATCATACTCATGTAGTGTTTGTCTTAGATATCTATCTAGTGTGTGGCCTAGATCGTCAAACTCATGTAGTGTTTGTCTTAGATATCTATCTAGTGTGTGGCCTAGATCGTCAAACTCATGTAGTGTTTGTCTTAGATATCTATCTAGTCTTATATATCTATCTAGTGTGTGGCCTAGATCGTCATACTCATGTAGTGTTTGTCTTAGATATCTATCTAGTGTGCGGCCTAGAACGTCAAACTCATGTAGTGTTTGTCTTAGATATCTATCTAGTGTGCGGCCTAGATCGTCAAACTCATGTAGTGTTTGTCTTAGATATCTATCTAGTGTGCGGCCTAGATCGTCATACGCATGTAGTGTTTGTCTTAGATATCTATCTAGTGTGCGGCCTAAATCGTCATACTCATGTAGTGTATGCCTTAGACATCTATCTAGTGTGCGGCCTAGATCGTCATACTCATGTAGTGTTTGTCTTAGATGTCTATCAAGTATGCGGCCTAGACCGTCATACTCATGTAGTGTTTGTCTTAGATGTCTATCTAGTGTGTGGCCTAGATCGTCATACTGATGTTGTGTTTGTCTTAGATATCTATTTAGTGTGCGGCCGCGATCGTCATACTCATGTAGTGTATACTTTAGATATCTATCTAGTGTGTGGCTTAGATCGTCATACTCATGTAGCATTTGTCTTATATATCTATCAAGTGTGTGGCCTAGATGGTCATACTCATGAAGCGTTTGTCTTAGATTTCTATATAGTGTGTGGCCTAGATCGTCATACTCATGTAGCGTTTATCTTAGATATCTATTTAGTCTGTGGCCTAGATGGTCATACTCATGTAGTGTTTGCCTTAGATATCTATCTAGTGTGCGGCATAGATCGCCATACTCATGTAGCGTTTGCCGTAGATATTTATCTAGTGTGTGTTCTAGATCGTCATACACATGTAGCGTTTGTCTTAGATATCTATCTGGTGTGTGGCCTAGATCGTCATACTAATGTAATGTTTGTCTTAGATATTTATCTAGTGTGTGGCCTAGATCGTCATATTCATGTAGTGTTTGTCTTAGATATTTATTTAGTGTGCGGCCTAGATCGTCATACTCATGTAGCGTGTTTGCCGTAAATATTTATCTAGTGTGCGGCCTAGATCATCATACTCATGTAGTGTTTGTCTTAGATATCTAACAAGTGTGTGGCCTATATCGTCATACTCATGTAGCGTTTGTCTTAGATATCTATCAAGTGTGTGGCATATATCGTCATACCCATGTAGGGTTTGTCTTAGATATTTATCTAGTGTGTGGCCTAGATCGTCATACTCATGTAGCGTTTGTCTTAGATATGTATCTAGTGTATGGCCTAGATCGTCATACTAATGTAGCGTTTGTCTTAGATATGTATCTAGTGTGTGGCCTAGATCGTCATACTCATGTAGCATTTGTCTTAGATATCTATCAAGTGTGTGGCCTAGCTCGTCATACTCATGTAGGGTTTGTCTTAGATATGTATCTAGTGTTGCCTAGATCGTCATACTCATGTAGCGTTTGTCTTAGATATCTATCAAGTGTGTGGC
Source organism: Panopea generosa (assembly GCA_029582155.1). Lineage (NCBI taxonomy): Eukaryota > Metazoa > Mollusca > Bivalvia > Adapedonta > Hiatellidae > Panopea > Panopea generosa. The sequence goes on from CM055908.1 coordinate 11,637,318, forward strand.
CTAGATCGTCATACCCATGTAGGGTTTGTCTTAGATATCTATCTAGTGTAACGCCTAGATCGTCATACTCATGTAGCGTTTGCCGTAGATATTTATCTAGTGTGCAGCCTAGATCATCATACTCATGAAGTGTTTGTCTTAGATATCTAACAAGTGTGTGGCCTAGATCGTCATACTCATGTAGCGTTTGTCTTAGATATCTATCAAGTGTGTGGCATATATCGTCATACCCATGTAGGGTTTGTCTTAGATATTTATCTAGTGTGTGGCCTAGATCGTCATACTCATGTAGCGTTTGTCTTAGATATGTATCTAGTGTATGGCCTAGATCGTCATACTAATGTAGCGTTTGTCTTAGATATTTATCTAGTGTGTGGCCTAGATTGTCATACTCATGTAGCATTTGTCTTAGATATCTATCAAGTGTGTGGCCTAGCTCGTCATACTCATGTAGCGTTTGTCTTAGATATGTATCTAGTGTTGCCTAGATCGTCATACTCATGTAGCGTTTGTCTTAGATATCTATCAAGTGTGTGGCCTAGATCGTCATACCCATGTAGGGTTTGTCTTAGATATTTATCTAGTGTGTGTCCTAGATCGTCATACTCATGTAGCGTTTGTCTTAGATATGTATCTAGTGTAACGCCTAGATCGTCATACTCATGTAGCGTTTGTCTTAGATATCTATCAAGTGTGTGGCCTTGCTCGTCATACTCATGTAGGGTTTGTCTTAGATATGTATCTAGTGTTGCCTAGATCGTCATACTCATGTAGCGTTTGTCTTAGATATGTATCTAGTGTGTGACCTAGATCGTCATACTCATGCAGCGTTTGTCTTAAATATCTATTTAGTGTGTGGCCTAGATCGTCATACTCATGCAGCGTTTGTCTTAAATATCTGTTTAGTGTGTGGCCTAGATCGTCATACTCATGTAGTGTTTGTCTTAGATATCTATCTAGTGTGCGGCCTAGATCGTCATACTCATGTAGTGTTTGTCTTAGATATCTATTTAGTGTGCGGCCTAGATCGTCATACTCATGTAGTGTTTGTCTTAGATGTCTATCAAGTATGCGGCCTTTAACAGTTTTTCCGTGACAAGTCGAATGAATGAACAAAAATATAACATTTATCGTAGGTCAGAAAGTCTTTGGAACATTCAAAAGCCAAAAATAGCCACGATTTATCAATAATTATCCAAAGTTACCAGTGTACTACGAGTTGAAAACAAAACATAGATATAAATGGAACTTATTTATCATCATTACTCACTTCAAATCGCTGTATTTGCTATCGTCGTTTGTTTCATGTTTTATTCAAAACATAACAATTTCATCAACGGCGGAAGTTTTGTAGATTTTATGGCTGGTTCCCAGTGATCACCATTGAGTTAATACAAACACTGGATACAAGCTATTGTTTCATGCGATCGAGGAAAAGATTCCGTTGGTTTGAATAAAAACATGTGGAAGTTGGGAAGTGTTGGGTGGCTGGTATATATTTCCATGTTGCTTTTAGAGGTCAGGTACATTGAGGTGGGTGGTTTATACACCAATACTGTCGGTTGTGGTTACTAGATCAACTTTCTGTGATCAACAGAAAATGCAAGTGTACTTCATATATTACTCAGGAAACTAGCAACATATGTTGATAGTGCCTTTCAAAAGAGACAAGCACTGTTTTATCAAAACACAGATTTATGTTTAATTGTAAATATATATGTTGTTAAGTTCCTTCTACATTTGAACAAAATCCATTTAATTCTTGTTTTCACTCTCAGTCTAACCATACAATGTATGTAAAGTATATAGATATATGTGTATGTACGTACGTTTACTTTGTAATTTCATATATATGTTTTTCAGCACACGATTTGTTTATTTGTTATGATATGTTGATGATTAGCTGTCATGTATGCTAAAGTCAAATAAAATATTTGTATTCTGCATTCTGTGTTATCAATCAAACTAATAATAACTTATTTAACTAAGCATGTCTGTGTTTTATATTTGTATATATAAATACATATCTAATTACCCCAGTGTTGTTATACCATCAGAGACGAATGGCTCAACCACCGAGTCATCCTTTATCCAGTAATATCTACCTCCACAAGTTTTTGTTACGAATATGTCCAGTGATGAAACTCCTGTTTTTGACTCATATGTATGTTTGCATTGTTCTTAATTTTATATTTATGTGTCCGCGTGGGAGGTGAAACTGGCCCACCATTAACTTCACATAGACCGTATTATTAGCACTATAGACTGTCACACTAACAGTTGTACGCCAAACTTCAAAATGAGGATTTCTAGAATTCATGTTCAATTCAAGCAGAACACAAAAAAAGTTAAAAACATGGGCATCAACTGCTTCCAATTTCACAATATTACTCAAAGTGAAAGAAGGTGTCACTGTTTCACATACAGGAGTCAAATCAACCAAATTTTGCAAAATTCTTACCTTCTTGTCTAAGAAAAAGTCCGAATTTGACACCCTGGTTCCTTGTCCAAGTCCAGATGATGTTGTCGATGTGTATTTTGACTTTAACGTTTTCTAGCGGATATTCTTATCCGTACTGCGCCTTATTTATATTACCATGTTTATTTATTTATTTGTAATAGCGTTAACGCCGTTTTCAACAAATGACAGGGTTTTATACCCAGTGTTATTGTTGGAGACATACCTCAAAGTGAACGTGAGTATAACCAATGTGTTTTCATCAGCAAATACCATGTTAGTGTCTGATATCATCAACTTTATCAGGTGAAACTTAGAAAAAAAAGTCCTTTTTTTCGTGCCGAACCTGATAAAGTTGATAATATAAGACATTTATGTGGTATTCTATTTTTCATGTCAATATATCTAGTTCATTTTTTATTAATTTTAAGTAGGGTTAAAAGTCCAGGTCAAAATGTATAATTTTACATAATGACGTCATGTGCCTGATAAACCTACATTGACGTGAAAAACCTATGTTTATCAGGTAGGCATACAAACATATGAACAAAAATAAATGCATTGACTTGATGAAACATCTCACCTAACGTTTTTATTCTGATCAAGGCTCGAACTCCAACGATATTAGTGGTGAAAGGGCACGTGATCAACAGGCGAAAATGCCTTAAATCACTCGGCAACGGAGAACATAGCGTGTTTAAACTTTATAAACTGTAAATTTTAATAGTATTTACTAATAATTCTACACCCATTCATTAAGCAATTCAGGCAATGGACACAAGTGTATACATGTGTCCTCTGCTCTTTCCATATTGTCCTCTGCTCTTTCCATATTGTTACAATGTTAAAAATAAAAACGTCACTAAAATTAAAATCAGTTTTAAAAGTAATAAAAAACTTCGCTAACAGTACAATTAAATTTCGTTGCTAAAAGTAAAAAAGGCGATATAATTATGTTGAAATGAAATATAAGATAATTTTGATATCTGCATGCGTAGCATGTAGTGAATTTATATAAGGGACGTTATGATTGCACAAAAGTGTCTTTAAATCAGATACGATTACCTCCCCTGTATTTTTGTTCGTCTTAAAACTTTGTTAATTTCGATTGATTGACTGAATATTTGGCGTCATTTTATGCAATCGAGGGCTAACAGACGATCCTTGGATCTTGAAAGGTTAACCAGGACTCGAGCACACCCCATCTCCGCAAGTAACTGATAACTTTGTTACTTGAATCAGTGGTGAGAGACGAATGATAATGAGACACAATGTCGTAAATCAATCATCACGGAGATTGTGGCCGAAACGGCAATTTGAACGAACGACCTCTAGATTGACTGTCAGACGCGCTAACGACTGAGCTAATCGGGCGTGGCTTGTTAATTTAGACTTTCATATTATTTTCTGAGCCTAGTTGAATTGCTATTCTACGACATAGATGGATTAAGCTTCAAGTAAAGTTAACGACAGTCCATATATATATATATATGCTTCCCTTGAAAGGTTAACATTTAGAAGATAGTTCAATAACTAGTTGAAGCAGAGCGACGTTAGTTTAATTTCGTTTGTGTACTTCTATCAATACCACAGCAATTTAGTTTTTAGCCGGGCTTTATGCCAAACCTCTGCCTATGTCGTCGTTATCAAGCTTTCCACTGCAAATCACCCATAAATTATCGAAATAAATTGAAAATCCCCATTCTAAAATTTATTGATGAAACAATTTTTACTATTAAGAGTAGACCTGTATCAATGGCGGATAAACTCTTTAAAAAAGCCGGCGTACAGCCAATCCCCCCAAACTCCCGTATGTTTTTAAAATACATTATATTTCTACTGAAAACGTGTTTTTCACACACACTGTTTAAACTGAAATCAAGATTCAACCCCTGTGCTTAACGGATCAATTTGAAATCAAAATGAAATCACGTGACTTATTTAATACGTCACAAAATATGTTGCACTTTTCAACGGGAAATCTGATTAAGTCTAACCTAGACGCGTAGCCCAATTTAGGAAACACTAAAACAATCTTAAACGAGCGGATCGAGTTTTTAAATTATCTGTGAACTTCATTTCTTTGTCTGCAGTGTGCCATACCAGTCTACTTTTAGAATAAGCGAAAACCATGTTCTTTGCGGAACAAGACATTTAGAACAGTAATGTAATGTTATGGCTTGAGACAAATGTATGCATCATTTATCAGTGTTCTTTTTTTTAAAAAAAAAATGATGTCTGTGATTAAAATGTACCGTTTTCACAAGCGTAATGAGATGCTACCAATGGGTCTTTCCTTAGTACAGTCAATGCATGAGATAATACTTTCTTGGAACAGTTATTAAAATAATTATTTTTAAATGAACGATTTGTCGCTTTCTCAAATAAATTAAGTCGTGGGCTCGAGTTTACTAATGCGCTGAGGAGAATGAAAGATATGTGTTGTATATATGTCTAGCCGCAAGCGGCTTGATACTTTCAAAACACCTCCCATGCACATGCATATATTACCGACATACATTACCGATATACATTACCGACCGGCGCGATTCAAAGCTTCGTCACTCCATGGTTTCCTGCCGATGTTTTATTAGAAAAAGATGTCCATTTATTTGTAAAGAAAACCCGTTCATAGTTATTTGAAATTAGGATTTTTTATATTTACTTTTTCGATTGTAAAGTTTCTCACTGGTCATATAAACCTGTAATCTATCATCATGAGGAGTAAAAACTGACTTACATAACAACTAAAAATGACCGTTTCGGAAGTTTAATGCGCATTAAATACATGGACTAGTTATTGTACATGATAGCATGGAAGCATACTAACCTTATACCCAGTTACCTTACTAAGTGAACCCAGCTAAGGTACACATGTCCACGGCCTCATTGATAAGGACGGTGACCCTAATGTGCCATTTGTGCACGGATATTAATTCAGAACTCCCAAGTAACCTTACTGTACTGACGAGACAAAAAGTTGGATTTACAATATATATGGGCTCAAATGTTAGGTAGTGAATATTACACATACAGAGTTCAACAATATCAAGAGCCAGTTAGAGAACATTTACCATATTTGGGTTCTAAAATAGTTAGATAATATTACACTAAAAATAGCTATACCCGATAGCCTTTGTAGCCTCTAGCAACAGCTATATAAAGTTATTGAAAAGATTACACGAGTTATTCGCGAACTGGCGTGTCTCGTAACGAACGACACTCTTACTTTTCGAATAACGAGTGAATTGCTTTCACCAAGAAAAAAAACACAGTTTAAAAAGAAAGTATGTGTTATATTTTTCTAATATTGATCAATAAAAATGACAACATTACAATCACAAGGTAATCATCTATTTATGTAGCATATTAATTTTATCACTTTGCATACTAAGTAATTTAGTACATTACTCAGTAATTCGGCAATTCGTATACGTCTGTTGTGACATCAGTAATCAAAGTACTTTAAGTACTGAATCTGGGGCAAACAGTGCTCAAGTAGAAATGAAGTAATAATGTTTGCGCCAGATATGGATCCATTCTAGGTAGATAAGGGCTGATATCTGTGTCAATATGCATGCTGTCGTATGTGCGTTATTTGATCACTTATTGTGGCTACACTGTCTTGCTTATGCAATAATGCAAAACAACCTAATCTTCATGAACAATAGGGCGGAATCCGTACGTTTTATACTGCTTAAAAGTTATACACTTCGTCCAGACGACAACTCACGTGTATACGAATAAAACATCATACATCACTAGTAGTATGTAACGGACGGCACAGCAGAATATTGGGAAGGGATATGAGGCAGAGGATAGGGGGTTGATCGTAACCCAAAGACCCAAACCCTGTCTTTAAATATCCGGTGTTACAATGAATACGCAAATAACGTTAAAGAAAACAATTCTCAGTAGTCTAAACAAATGCATTACATAAAACTAAGGGGATAATTTTTTTTTTTTTTTTTTTTGAATGGGGTTTAACGCCATTTTCAACACATTTCAGGTTATATATGGCATATCCAGTTTTACTGGTGGAGGAAGACCTCAGACTGAGTCAGACTGAGTAGAACCACCGTCCTTCCGCAAGTAACTGGAAACTTTCTCACATAAAGTTTTTGGAGCGAGCGGGACTCGAACCTACGACCATAGCGGTGAGAGGTAAATGATCTTGAGACGGCGCCTTAGACCACTCGGCCACGGAGGACCCTACTAAGGGGATAAATAATGAAATTAAAAATAACCAGTAAGTAAGCAAACACACATTTTATTACAATATAGTAAAACATTGTCAACTATACACCTTATCAATACATAAAACAGTAAAACAGCAAATATATCAAACTGAAAATGTTTAACACCATAACAATTATAATATTAGAGATATAAATATGTGTATATAAATGGCGTTTGTTATCACTGTATTTATCATCTCATGAACACCAGAAATATTGTGAAATGGTTTATCCGGCTGATATGTATATTATACACAATGCTTATTACATGTATATGATTTTTTTTTTTTTCAATTTCAATAGTGTATATTGGCATAACAAATACATGTTTATTGCCTTGAACTAGGCGGTTTACAATAGTGTTTATTGGCATAACAAATACACGTTTATTGCCTTGAACTAGGCGGTTTACAATAGTGTTTATTGGCATAACAAATACACGTTTATTGCCATGAACTAGGCGGTTCAAAAAAACATACAAGGAAGAAATATAATACATACATACATTCACTCTTTACAATGCATTGATAAAATAGTTTAAAAGTTACTAGTTAAATATTATGCAAATTGATGAAATGTAGTATTTATAGGATTCTGAACACATGTCAATGATTGTTTTTTAAACAAATTACCCACAGCAAAACAAATATAATTGCATATTACAATGCAGTGCAGGCTTGTACATTTAAATCATGGACCCAACTGATCAGTTTATTCGGCAGTGTACGTGTGTTATTTCACTGTCTGTTTACTCTAGGTTGCGAGGGTTTTCTCATTTGCCCGTGCTTTACGTGATTTTATATATGATATTGTAATGTCGCACTGGACTGTCATTGACTGCGGTTTATTAGCAATACAGTGTATAATTTAATCTAGTGGATAACTTGAGGGAATATGACTGACTTGGATATAACTATAGCTAAAATGAAAGGTAAGTATGTTGCGTTAAGTTATATGTGTGCCTTACCAGACACTCGTTTTCCAGATAATTGCTGCAATTTAGTATACTATCCAACGTAAACAACGTCCAACTAGTAAAATATTACTAACATAACTAACACTTGTTGTGTAAATCATATAGAGTGTCCAACCTTACCTATATTACTAATTGATATTTCCTAATATAACTAACACTTGTTGAGTAAAACAATATTTCTGTGTTCTTCACAAGGTATGCTTCGTCTTCCACTGCAAATAAAAACGCCATATTGATAAGTACAGTTTATTTATTATTTTTTAACTTTAATTCCAATTTAGTTGAACAAAATCAGACATGCTGATACATAAATATTCCATAATTATATATGCATTTAGTAGTTTATGGTAGCCATTAAATGTCTGTGAGAATTGACTAAGTAACGAGCAGTGCTCACTCAATCGAGATAACGTATATATGTGGCTTAAAACTGAAGGGCCGGTTTTGCGTATTTAATAAAGATTATTATGATAAAGACTGAAATTCTCCACACTCAAATTTGTTTTCAGTGTCTCTTTTTTTATTAGTAAACACATGCTACTTATGTCTTTAAATCGATGCAAAATATTCTTTTTAACTAAGAATGACTACTTGTTCTAATAATACGTATAACTATCTACTACTACATGTTTTAACAGTCCGAGTTTTTTTTATTCATACACTCCGAAATAATCACAGTTTGGAATAGTTGGGGAATATGGGAACCTCTTGCAAATTGTTGCTTCCGTTGAGACAACGTTTACTATCATTAACAATAAAAGCTGTTCGTTTCAAGGTAAGTAATGCAACAATTTCATGGTCCATGGTTACAAGAAATAACACTGGTCCACTTATCGTTAATTTATAGTTATATGCAAATAAACGTTCTTTACAATACTTAAAACATTCGAATTTGTACCTTTGATTTTGTGTTTGCAATATTATTTACGCATATGATTGTTTTTCCAAACACAGTGTTTTATCAATTTCTAAATAAAAGTTGATTTTTTTTGTCAATATTCATCTGTCATGGTTATGACCGGTCATGGCAGAGCCTCGTTCCCTCCGCAACAGTTATCCCTGGGGACGGAATTTGTTATCTGAATCTTCAAGCCATGTAAGATAACACGATTACCTAGCATGTAGAACATGGATGTTTTACCTTATCTATCCAACAATGTCGTAGCCGTGAGTGCCGTGTATGTCATGTCTGACGTTTATCTGCAGGACAGTAACTGTTCCGCTTACACTGCCACTGACAAGTAACAATGGTCGACTGTTCGGACTCTCTGCGGCTGGCACATGTCTACAAAAACATAGCGCAACAGTAGCTACCAATTGAGTGTATAAACAAAATATGCATACATGCAATATGGCGTGTGGAAAGTTGACCTGACATACATTTGTAAATTAAGGTATAGGCCTATATACACAAACGTGCAGACAGGTTCACAACTATTTCAAAAATTACAATACGTACTATTAATGCTATATATTGACTCAGAACGATTACTTTTAATTCACACAATCGCTGCATTAATTCGACCGTATCTTGATTCCTTTAAATCCGAACTAGGCTCTTTCAATACATAATACAAATATATATCAAATATCAACTTATAAACACATTTGCAACTAGATTAATACAATGTACAACACAACTGAATATCTATTGTATAGTATTCTCTTAGCAACAATAGTTGCAACTAGGCCCGTTCAATGTACAAGACAAATGTATAGCTAGTATCTTCATAGAAACATAGTTGCAACTAGGCCTGTTTAATGTACAAGACAAATGTATACCTAGTATTTTCTTTGAAACATAGTTGCAACTAGGCCTGTTTTATGTACAAGACAAATGTATACCTAGTATTTTCTTTGAAACATAGTTGCAACAAGACATGTTCAATGTACAATACAAATCAACTTACTTGATATCCTCAGGGTCGATCATGCTAATTGCTCGATCTTTCAGTAGGTTTGTCCAGGTTTCATTTAGTCTGGGGATGTCACTGATGATGGTTTCAAATTTTGGTTGAATAGTTGGATGTTTGTTATCTATCGAATACACGCTTATTATACCTGGACGTTCATTACCGATCATTACTAGTGTCACATTACCAAACGTCGCCACAGCGATACTTTCTGTTTCGGGTCCCTTGATAGAAAATACAAGATTTTATCTTTAGTCCATGAAAATTTAAATACAGATAACATAAGCTAGCCTACGATATTTACCGACATTAGCAACATTTGAATGTTGAAATAGAGAAAGGCAATATGTAAATAACGAACAGAACAGAAATACAAGCCATGCTTTGCTTAGTTTTGTGTGGCTGTTGTGTGACTGTTGTGCGTCTGTTGTGTGACTGTTGTGCGGCTGTTGTGATGTTGTCTGGCTGTTGTTCAGCTGTTGTGTGACTGTTGTGCGTCTGTTGTGAGGCTGTTGTGTGTCTGTTGTGATGTTGTCTGGCTGTTGTTTTGCTGTTGTGTGACTGTTGTGCGTCTGTTGTGTGGCTGTTGTGCGGCTGTTGTGATGTTGTCTAGCTGTTGTTCAGCTGATATGTGGCTGTTGTGCGTCTGTTGTGTGGCTGTTGTGCGGCTGTTGTGATGTTGTCTGGCTGTTGTTCAGCTGTTGTGTGACTGTTGTGCGTCTGTTGTGTGGCTGTTGTGTGTCTGTTGTGATGTTGTCTGGCTGTTGTTCAGCTGTTGTGTGACTGTTGTGCGTCTGTTATGTGGCTGTTGTGCAGCTGTTGTGATGTTGTCTGGCTGTTGTTCAGCTGTTGTGTGACTGCTGTGTGACTGTTGTGTGGCTGTTGTGCGGCTGTTGTGTGTCTGTTGTGCGGCTGTTGTGATGTTGTCTAGCTGTTGTTCAGCTGTTGTGTGACTGTTGTGTAGCTGTTGTGCGGCTGTTGTGTGGCTGTTGTGTGATTGTTGTGCGTCTGTTGTGTGTCTGTTGTGTGGCTGTTGTGCAGCTGTTGTGATGTTGTCTGGCTGTTGTTCAGCTGTTGTGTAACTGGTGTGCGTCTGTTGTGTGGCTGTTGTGCGGCTGTTGTGATGTTGTCTGGCTGTTGTTCAGCTGATGTGTGGCTGTTGTGCGGCTGTTGTGCAGCTGTTGTGCAGCTGTTGTGCAGCTGTTGTGTGTCTGTTGTACACAAACCTGCATTCATACAAACATGCATTTAAACATTCATACGCACGCACGCACGCACGCACGCACGCACGCACACACACACACACACACACACACACACACACACACACACACACACACGACAGTATGCAAAACAAAATAAACACGTTAAAACAGTAGAACGCGAGTTCACCTTATTGTCTGAACGTGTATCAATTGTTGATCCTTTAAATGCCTTATCCAGACAGTCGTTATTGAATAAATCAGGACGATGAGCTGCGATGATTGATTCGATATCATCCCCACTGTCGTACACTTGCCTCATAGTATCTGCATGCCATATAGAAAAACTTCTACCACCATACGTGTACAAGCTGTCAAATTTACCAGTGGTTGCATTTTTTCCGGTTTCTGTACTTATCTTCAGTCGCCCTATAATACATAGTAATGTTGGTAAAGTATACAAGTACAGTATAAAAGTACTGATAATTTCAATGAAATTAGAAAGATTTATACAACTGAGACTGAACTTCGTTAAGATACGTATTTGAATCAAAGATAATAACAAAATTAATCATAATTAATTGATTGAATATTTAGCGTCATTTTTATGTCATCGAGGGTTAAAAGACGATCAGTTAACCTAACCACTGTTTCCTGGGATCCTGAAAGGTTAACCAGTACTAGAGTACACCAATCTCTACAAGTAACTGATAACTTTCCCAGCGGTGAGAGACGAATGATAATGAGACACGATGTCGTATATCAATCACCACGGAGACTGCTGCCGGGCGGGATTCGAACTCACGACCCCAGGATTGATAGTCAGACGCGTTACCGACTGAGCTAGTTAGGCCCGGCTACTAACAATAATAAAAAACTAATAAGTGTACTACTACTACTACTACTACTAATAATAATAATAATAATAATACCAATCATAATACTTATATTACTTCTACTGATATTACCTATAATGATAACGTTAGTAATAATAATAAGTATACTACTAATAATGATACTAATAAGATAATAAAAACAAAAGTAGTAGTATAATTAATGTGATATAAATTTAACAATACCAATCATTAATATAAACAACAATAATAATACAAATGATTAAGTCTAATAAAAATAGGATGATTATTTTTATACTGTTAGTATATTTATGATATGTCATGGAACAAATAATTGACATGAAACTGGTATTTCATTTGAAAATGATGATGATGACAATGATGATGATGATGATGATGATGATGATACATTTTATTTCCTTCAATAGTAAAATTAAATTAAAAGTACTATAACAGATGATATTGGTAAGACATTGAAATATTATTGTATGGAAAAAGGCATTCTTTAAAAGTTGGCTTACGAATTAGATATAAGTACACAATGTGACAAGTTGGTGGTGAATGTTAATGACAACGTGACAAGTTGGTGATGAATGCGTTTTCTCTACTTATCAGCTGCAAGAAATCACAACCACTATGAACCATTTTGAATATATTTCAAACCAAATAACATAGGACTTTTTTAAGCCTAAGAATATTGTTACCGCGGGAAAAAGGGGCGCAATTGTGTCGTGAGACGTAAAACCATTAGAACATTTAACGTAAATAAACACCGGTAGCTCTGGAACTTGTATGCCACGGCTGTAGTATACAAAAGTCGGATTGATTGTATTGTTAGTACACTTGTACATACATGCGAAGGAGTTCGTCTTCCCACAAGAGGTAGACAAATAATTTCTATCGTTTTAATACATTTCATTTGGCGAAATATTAAGGGAAAAAACGCAACAAATTCCAGCGGTTCTTTGTTATATACTCCGTTATTTACATACCCAGAGCAGCATTATCTTGCAGCGACATCCGGATTGTTGCGTTACTTTCTGAAACATTGAAACATGCATATAATATATAATCTGATATCTATCAGTAATCTTGTGTAAACATCATGCACCCCTGTTATAACATTCGAAGCATATGAGGGACGTATCAGTGATGCTAGAGGTGCAATCGTTCGAATCACTGTCGATTTCAAATCAGTTTGATGCTCGCGTCGTCTTTCGAGCTTTGGTGTGAGAATGTTTGTGCTTATGTGCATTTAACTCTTTGTTTCAAACATATTTTTATATTTTGACAATGTTCAACATGTATAAGATATATAATAGTTTGACAAATAAATGTAAAACACGCCACGCCTATTTTGCCCTATGTTTCAATAGTACTGTTAGTAAATGGTACTTAAGGAACAAACATCACTAAACTTATATGGACGTAACCTTTAGTCCATTGACCTACCAAATACATCCGATAGTTGTATATTCTTAACCATGACCGTCTCTGTATAATACTCGTAATCCTTCGAATCTCCTTCGTTGGCCGCAATGATGTATTCCTGCCCTTGGTGGGTGAACGTGTGAATGGAATCGGGTTGGTACATACCATAAACTGGCCAGTGGTTGAGGTGGATTCCTAGGAGAAAATGACCAAAACGGTGATATACAATATTTATACATGTTCAAGTTGCGGTAAGGGAATTTTAACCAGTAATTTTTATAAAGATTATATATTTGGCTGAGGTACTTGGAAGTTGTTGATTTGAATATCAGATCATATTTATATTACAAAATATTAACTCTGTTTATAGAGACGGGCTATTACGACTTACACTGTATTTAGAAAATGCGATTTTAAATGACAATATATCAGACTATTTAGGAAAGATGGTGAAAGTAAAAGGTGTACATATTTAAGCATATAACGTATATTGTTATCAAACAGTATATAATAGGAAGTTAGTAGTCGTGTATACACCTGTACATTTTTTATTTTACTTTCACATTTTTAAAAAGCCAGAGTGATCGTAGTTGTGTTGTTTCTGCCATTCTATCTATGTCTAATTTGGTATTGTACAAAACAAGGTAGAAAACGCCTATCTATACTTAAATCATTAAAAGAATCAAAGACCCAAGTAAAACATGTTTTAATTATCTTTCATTATGACCGCTGGTTTTGGAAAGTGGGCATGAATATTGAAAAAAAAAATCACAAACGGCGATATAGAGAATCCTGTATGCTTTTAATTATGCTTAAACCCCAACATAACTTTAAGGACGTAATTTAGTATAAACACAATATGTTTGTTAAAAATATATGAATGAAAATATTCAAAGAGAATACCATTATCCCTGTCGCTGGGGTCCATGTTATACAAACGCCAGTCTTTAAAGCCAAGTCCATGGATACTCTCTATCTCCTGAGATTTAAGATCAACAACTGCAATCGCATTGTTTTCCTGCAGAAATAAATCCATTCGGTTAGATGAATTGACAAATCGCCATTATTATATGGCGAGGGGAGATACTGTGTGGATCAAATGAAACCGGTATTGTAGAAACATACCACTGTCACAAGCATTCCATATAATGCAGAGTTGATTGTGAATATAATATCGCCACTATCATGTGCCAGGAAGCGCGAGGGAAGTTAGAAAAGTCTTCCTTCTTTTAGTTACGATCTGTGCTTCCAGTGGAACGTTTGCAAGATACTATTGACTATCACATTGACCGTCTACCGTGCTGAGTGGCGCCTGTAATATATCGCCCTGTACGTTTGGCAAGTTGTGTTATCATTTTTGATACATTGGATTCATGGAACTATTTTGTATGGAAGAAGAATATCGCTAACGTAGTTGTGAGTGGGCGGTAGATTTGTTAAATATTTAATTAGCCCTGATGGAAGGACTCAATAAGACTGGGTTTGCTACTTTCTTTTTTAAGCAGCGTTCTGTGGTTCCAAGGGCACTTTTATCCGATATATTAAATGTATTGCACCGGTATTAGCCAACACCCATTAAGAAAAACAAGCATATTCAATAAAAATAAATGTGTCTTTAGAATTATCAACTAAATTAAATATAACACGTCAACACTGGTTATTCTACGCTACGGCCTATGGCATGTAAATATACATAGTTTTCATTTGCAGAACGTCCGTTTTGTTTGTATATCTCAGTAATAATACTACTCGTTAAACCCTCCATTACAGGGGAGCATAATTACGGTCAGTGCATGTTACGCTTTGTTTGCATGTCAGTTATTTCAATATTGTGAGTATTAAATTTTATTAGCCGGGCTTAATGCCTAAGGCAGAGCCCTGCTCTTGTTGTCGTGCACAAGCCTTGGAGTGTTGATCACCGCCAAACTGATCATACGCGACAGGGACTACTTTTTTATCATTCCATGTATTAAATATAAGCAAACAGAATCAAATCAATCTACAAAAAAAAATTATTGAGGGCATTGTATTAGGTCATTTTTAAAAAGGTTGCATAAACTTGACAAAAAATAATATTAATCAAGTAAGGCAGGCGTGTAAGGTGGGCCCGATTAGCTCAGTCGGTTACGTGTCTGACTAACAATTCAGGGGTCGTGAGTTCGAATCCCCGCCCGGCAACAGTCTTCGTGATGATTGATATACGACATTGTGTCTCATTATCATTCGTCTCTCACCATTGATTCAAGAGGGAAAGATTGGAGATTGGGTGTGCCCGAGTACTGGTTAATCCCAGGAAACTGTGGTTAGGTTAACTGATCGTCTGTTAGCCCTCGATGGCATAAAAATGACGCTAAATATTCAATCAATCAATCAATCAATCAATCTTTTAATGCGTTGAATTAGATTATGCATCTAAGTTTATACCACCGTTTTATCACACGTCAGTACATTTGATGAGGTAAAAAATGTATCCTGTGACATCACGCGATACTTACGACATCAAACACAAAAGTAAACCAGGTCAACTGTTATAAATAGTTTCCTGATATCATCATTCGTATGTTTTATTTTATACCCAAAACCCGTTAAATGATATTTATTCTGTTTATAGGGCAATTGTATATAACCAAAACGTTCTCTTAAAACTCAGATAGATAAGCAGAGCATACTGACAAGAGCATGTTTCTACGCCATGACTTCCCACGTGACGATGTCCATAAAGCGAACACAGAAACGTAGATATTTATAAAGATCAGCCGGATAGACATTCAGATGATAACACAGAATTCATAATATAATCATTGTTCACGTATAACAATGTATCTCTCTTTCCACCACGGTCATATCACGAGTGTCCCATGCCGTTGTCAGTGTTTAAAGTGACGTCATTATTGATTTGATGAACAATTGTGATCTGACCTTTCCCATCATGCTTGACAATGTTATGTGCATGTTTGCGGGATAAATATTCATATTTCTGTGTAGATTTAATGACTATTTTAACTGCTCTATTACAAAGCGGTATGCTAATTTTGAAACTGCTCCATAACAAAGCGGTATGCTAATTTTGAAACTGCTTTATAACAAAGGTGTATGCTAATTTTGAAACTGTTGTATAACAAAATTGTATGCTAATTTTGAAACTGCTTTATAACAAAGCGGTATGCTAATTTTGAAACTGCTTTATAAGAAAGGCGTATGCTAATTTTGAAACTGTTGTATAACAAAATTGTATGCTAATTTTGAAACTGCTTTATAACAAAGCGGTATGCTAATTTTGAAACTGCTATGCTATTTTGAAACTGCTTTATAAGAAAGCGGTATGCTAATTTTGAAACTGTTGTATAACAAAATGGTATGCTAATTTTGAAACTGCTTTATAACAAAGCGGTATGCTAATTTTGAAACTGCTTTATAACAAAGGGGTATGCTAATTCTTAAACTGCTCTATAACAAAATTGTATGCTAATTTGGAACTGCTTTATAACAAAGCGGTATGCTAACTGCTTTATTACAAAGCGGTATGCTAATTTTGAAACTGCTTTATAACAAAATGGTATGCTAATTATGAAACTGCTCTATAACAAAGCGGTATGCTAATTTTGAAACTGCTCTATAACAAAGGGGTATGCTAATTTTGAAACTGCTTTATAACAAAGCGGTATGCTAATTTTGAAACTGCTTTATAACAAAGGGGTATGCTAATTTTGAAACTGCTTTATAACAAAGCGGTATGCTAATTTTGAAACTGCTTTATAACAAAGCGGTATGCTAATTTTGAAACTGCTTTATAACAAAGGGGTATGCTAATTCTTAAACTGCTCTATAACAAAATTGTATGCTAATTTTGAAACTGCTTTATAACAAAGCGGTATGCTAACTGCTTTATTACAAAGCGGTATGCTAATTTTGAAACTGCTTTATAACAAAATGGTATGCTAATTATGAAACTGCTCTATAACAAAGCGGTATGCTAATTTTGAAACTGCTCTATAACAAAGGGGTATGCTAATTTTGAAACTGCTTTATAACAAAGCGGTATGCTAATTTTGAAACTGCTTTATAACAAAGCGGTATGCTAATATTGAAACTGCTTTATAACAAAACAGTATGCTAATATTGAAACTTTTAACTTTACTGTAATATCTACACACATCAATGTTGAAATCATATCTTACTTACATTCACTAGTCTATCCCAGAACCTGATATCTCTCGAATCAGGTCTATTAACCCCATATGAAAAAAAAATCAGGGGATTCTATACTTGTCCCCACAAAAATAGCCATTCGACGCTTACTAACCTCTTACGTCATTCAAACTTTCAGTTAAAGCAGCAGGCCAATCAATTTGTTCAAATGGGGCATTCCCAACATTGCTATCTAGCGTATCCAATCGGGAATGCTGCGATAATAGCGGTAAATTGTTTTGCTACATTTTGTTACGACATTAACGTCAGTCTTGCGACATATAACGTTGGTTGTGACATTTAGCGTCGGTGCGACATTTAACGTATGTTGTGACATTAAGCGTCTGTGCGACATTTAACGTTAATTGTAACATTTAGCGTCGGTGCGACATTTAACGTATCACAGTGGTCAGTTTCAGTTATTATACCTCTTTCTTTTTCAAACAAACTAATGGCTTCTGAATACATCCACTTTGAAATATCGACAACGGATTGTAAAATACAAATACTCAGATTTACCTCTAAATAGCGTGGTCTAGTGGTAGAGCGTCCGCCTCGCATGCGGAAGGTCGTGGGTTCAATCACCGGCCGGGTCATACCAAAGACTTTAAAAATGGTATTAGAAGCTTCCTCGCTTGAATCTCAGCATTTAGAGGAGATTTCTACGTCTGGTCGGCCCGGTGTCAATATAATGTGACTGGGTGGGGTATCATACCATGTGTCTGCGGCATGATACTCCAGTGTGACAGCGCTTAGAATACTGTCTCAAGTAGACACCGTCGCGATATGACTGGAAAATTGTTGAAAGCGACGCTAAATACCATACAACAATAACAACAACAACCTCTAAATAGACTTATAGAACATGTGCGTATTTCAATCGTATTCGTGGCGCCGTCTTGTATTAACATACTTGTTACAAACATAACGTTTGACTTACTTGTAAGCAGATGAATGCTTTAGTTTCGTCTGAATTAAATGCTATATATTCTGGTTCAACGTCGTTTGAAAATGAATTGTTGTTGCCTTTGTAGATATGTCTTACACCCTGCAGTTCCAACTCGGATAACCTTATAATGAAAATTACAATCATTAAACAAGCGTCTGCAGTTCTAACTCAGGTAACCTTATAATGAAAATACAATCATTAAACCAGCGTCTGCAGTTCTAACTCAGGTAACCTTATATGAAAAATACAATCATTAAACCAGCGTCTGCAGTTCCAACTCAGGTAACCTTATAACGTAAAATACAATCATTAAACAAGCATCTGCAGCCTTATTACATAAATTTCTCTTGCTTTCACTTTACATGCCAGGCTATATAAAGTCATTGTACGCATCATATTCAGTGTTCTTTATTTAAATTAGTTCCGAAGTTATGGATAGAAGACTTGATGGTTTTCTAAAACTTAGAATTTGTTTAAATTAATTATTTAATTTTACCTGAATTATGGCCAATGGGAAATATGTTGCCGTTTTTCAGTTTCTTGTCACTTTTCGTATTTTAATCAGATGTGGACATACTATGTTGTAATGCCGTTTTAAAGCATAGCTTGCGCAAACTTTGTAGTTTTTACATGACTCGCTTAGAATGTAAAAATGGTCGGCGTCTGTGCAATGTCAAACACGCATGCGCAGTACTTCTTGATAATTAAAGTATTTTGTAGGCTGTTTTAATAAAAAGTTAAAAACAGAGCGAAAAAATAAAATAAAATTGAAACGATTCCGTTGGTTGTCAAATTAGGTTAATACTGTACAATAAATACGTACCTGGCATTGAATTTATCAAAGGAGAGGACTTTTATAGTATAGTTGCCTGCCGGTGTGTCTTGGAAGTTAATGATTGTCACACTGCCCGGGGGGTCGACCATGGAGGAAGAGATATGATCTGCATACGGTTCTGCTTCCACTGCGATTACCAATCTTTTACAATCTGACGTCGGTAAAAGCATGTCGGGAATAGCTCCAACTAGAAATTGGATTTAAGAAGAAAATAATAATATAAACAAAATAAACACAGGGAAAAAATTAAAATCAATATCCATTTTCTCATATACTTACTAACGTACTTACAAACAAACAGTTCATAGGGCATGTACTGTTACCTTATGGAGCATTGCATATTTCAGATATTAAAATATGTAAGTTCACTAACACATTATTGCTGAAGGCTTTTCCGTGAGTTAATCGACTTAACTGATAAAACAAGAATAACATATACACTAGTACGGAACGGTTATATGATGCATTATTTCTGATTCATAAGTGTTATTCGCGAATATAATTACCGATTGGACCGGTGTTCCCGGGATGTGAGGAATGTTGCATGATTTATTACCTCTCATTACCAGATTCAATAAAAACGAATCTGCTATTTGTCTTTCTTTTTTTTTAGTTACGATTCAACTGGATCCTTTTATCAGATTGTGTAACAGTTAAAGTAGTCCTCTGTGACTGAGTGACATATACACTAAAGCACCGTCTGAAGATTACTTATCTCTCATCGCTAAGGTCGTAGGTTCGAGTCCCGCTCGTTCCAAAAACTTTGTGACAAAATTTGCTAGTTACTTGGGCAAGGACGGTGGTTCTACTCAGATTTATTCAGATTCATGTCAGGTCAAACTGGATATGTCACACATGACTTGAAATGTGTTGAAAATGGCGTTAAACCCAATTAAAAAAACACAGTTAAAAGTATTTCCCCTCACCTACAATATGATGAAGCAGCTCCAATGTGCCAGTAACATTATCGTACCCGCGGTAAACTCTGATGAACCCGTGTTCTCGTACAGTTTTGTTGTCTGACGCTGCAAAC
The DNA here is from genome assembly GCA_029582155.1 of Panopea generosa. Taxonomy (NCBI): domain Eukaryota; kingdom Metazoa; phylum Mollusca; class Bivalvia; order Adapedonta; family Hiatellidae; genus Panopea; species Panopea generosa. The sequence goes on from CM055908.1 coordinate 11,657,395, forward strand.
ACAAACTCCCCGCAGACTTCAACGTCCGTCATTTCCACATTGTCCAACGTTGTATGATACAACACTTTGAGGTCATGCAGGTCGTGCATGTCGATCACGTGAAGGTTATCAATACCTTTAAATATACAGTAATATAAATGCCAAGTATAACATCTACTACAACAAAGTTTGAAAATAATCATTCTAATGAGTATTATAAGGAAAAATATAATTATTAGTTTTATTTACAACACATTTGTAAACAACACAAATATGTGAAAAGATACAAGTCATGAAATGGCATCTGTAATTTACGATACGCATAAGAAGCAGTCATAATATCCGACTGCAGTTCGGGACAAACAAAACCGCAATTAAAAACATTGTCATGTCATGTCAAAAACAATATATATGTTCATTTATGTAATACAGATATGTTAAAACAAATTAGAACAAATTTTATGAGTGAATCAATGAACATATACACGGACACATCAGTATATACTTTTACATGTGCAGTTTATGAAACGTTCTACAAACAACACAAAACATAAAAAATCATATTTCAGAATGAAAGTTTAGAAAACAATAATTTACCAACGGAGTACAGCAGTTTCGTCCTTGCATCATACGACATTTGTTCGGCTGCGTCCTTGTCGACTGCGTATTGCACGGTTGGAGTGTACGTGTACGGCAAATACAACGTTGACAACTTCTCAAAACTTACTTTAAATAACGATACACCTGTTGATATGCTTAACAGCACACACAAAAACAGTAATTTAGCCATTTTTATCATAAAAATGTTATTTTCTTCCTACAAATAACAAATAATCAACAACAAAAAAAACGTTTGTGATTAAGAATTAATTTAAAGTAAAAATACCCCCTAGTATGAGTTAATAGGATAATTTACAAGACTAAGTTTACTAATAACCGTTTGACTGGGTTCCGCAGAGGCATTTTATAGTCACATGTTCGATAACCTTTCACCTTTAGCATTATTGTATGATCACGAGCCTGTCATTCGTCAAAATGAGTGTGGCCTTATCACAGAGCGGGATAATCAGCAGTGCACCACATATCAACCGCCTTGCTGTATGACGTGGTGTCTATCATCCAAAGAACCAGTTGTGATTGTATGGATGGCGTCTATCATCTGAATAACCTGTTATGTTTATAATAGATTGCGTTTATCATCCGAAAAAACTAGACGTTATAATTATAATGGATTGCTTCTATCATTTGAATAACCAGTTATGATTGTAATGGATGGATGGCGTCTATCACCTGAATAACCGGTTATGATTGTAATGGATGTCGTCTATTATCTGAACAACCGGTTGTGATTGTAAAATATGGCATCTATCATCTGGATAACCAGTTATGATTGTAATGGATGGCATCTATCATCTGAATAGCCAGTTGTGATTGTAAAATATGGCGTCTATCATCTGAATATCCAGTTATGTTTATAATAGATTGCGTCTATCATCCGGATAACTAGACGTTATGATTGTAATGGATTGCTTCTATCATCTGAATAACTAGTTATAATTGTATGGATGGCGTCTATCACCTGAATAACAGGTTATGATTGTAATGGATGGATGGCGTCTATCACCTGAATAACCGGTTATGATTGTATGGATGGCGTATATTATCTGAATAACAAGTTATGTTTGAAATGGATACATGGCGTCTATCACCTGAATAACCGGTTATGATTGTAATGGGTGGCGTCTATTGTCTGAATAACCGATTATGATTGTAATGGATGTTGTCTATCACCTGAAAAAACAGTTATGATTGTAATGGATGACGTCTATCGTCTGAATAACCAGATATGATTGTAATGGATGAAGTCTATCGTCTGAATAACCAAATATTATCGTAATGGATGGTGTCTATCACCTGAATAACCATTTATGATTGTAATGGATGGTGTCTATCACCTGAATAACCTGTTATGATTGTAATGGATGACGTCTATTGTCTGAATAACCTGTTATGATTGTAATGGATGACGTCTATCGTCTGAATAACCAAATATGATTGTAATGGATGACGTCTATCGTCTGAATAACCAAATATGATTGTAATGGATGGTGTCTATCACCTGAATAACCTGTTATGATTGTAATGGATGACGTCTATTGTCTGAATAACCAAATATGATTGTAATGGATGACGTCTATCGTCTGAATAACCAAATATGATTGTAATGGATGGTGTCTATCACCTGAATAACCAGTCATGATTGTAATATATGTCGTCACTTTTCTGAATTACCTGTTATGATTGTAATGGATGACTTCTATCATCTGAATAACCAGTTGTGGTTGTAATGGATGACGTCTGTCACCTGAATATCCAGTTATGATTGTAATGGATGGCGTCTATCACCTGAATATTAAGTTATGATTGTAATGGATGGCGTCTATCACTTGAATAACCAGTTATGTTTGTAATGGATGGCGTCTATTAACTGAATAACCAATTATGTTTGTAATGGATGGCGTCTATCACCTGAATAACCAGTTATGGTTGTAATATATGGCGTCTATCACCTATGTAACAAGTTATGATTGTACTGCATGGTGTCTATACTCTGAATAACCAGTTATGTTTGTAATGTATGGAATTTAATGTCTAATATAACCAGATATGTTTGTAATGTATGGGGTTTAATGTCTATAAAACCAGATATGTTTGTAATGTATGGAGTTTAATGTCTATATAACCAGATATGATTTTAATGTATGGCGCTGATAATCTGAACAATGGATATATATTTGCAATTGATGTCTCTTTTCAACATATTTATTAAGCTTGGATAACCAAACATTTTTCTTTATCCGTTTTTAGTTGCCATAATTAAGGACTCGTCTGCTCATTGTAAGATGCACTCTTACACTGCACTCGGTATGACTAATTTGTTACATTTTGAGGTATAAGAGTCAGTCATCGGCATATATTTGGTGACCTGAAAATGAGAATATTGAGGAGGAAAATCTTGTCCCAACTTTTAACTTCAACATAAATACAACCATTCATCATTGTTGAACTGTCGTTCAGTATGTGAACCAATGACGTAAGCAGTATCCTCTATTGAGGGCATATAATCAGTTTACACTGAACCGTCTGGGTTTATTGTGTCAATGTGCAACAGTACAGACAATGTTGCGTGCTGTTTTATTGCCAAAGTAGCACCTACAATTAGCCCATTACAATTAAGAACATGACATTCTACAATAAACAATTGGATTTTGACTTTAACGGTAACATTTCTTAAAAAACTGAATAAAAGTTGAGCCTCAATAAGAGTAAATTTTACATTTAATTTTTGCAAAAATATTGCTACAGTTATTTATTTTGTTAAGGGTTGTAATTTGTAATAACACATAACCCTCAGAATACATCAATATCAAAAAGTTTTAATTATTTTTTCTTTAATATAATTTATTTTTCCAGTGGCTTCATTTTTTTCTTATTTATATTTCCGATCTGTAATCATGATACAAAACATTTTAATTACTTTGACATAACCACACTCATAACAATATATATCCATCAATACAATTAAAAGCATTCTCGTCACTGTCAAATATTTTCATTAAAACAGTAAAACCTATTTTATTATATGGAAGCGAATTTTGGGAACATTTGGTAACATAGAAATCATTAAAAGGGTACAATTGAAACGTTTAAAACAAATTTTAAGTATGAAAATATCGTCACCTAATTGTATGGTTGACGGGTCACCTAATTGTATGGTTGACGGGTCACCTTACTCTATGGTTGACGGGTCACTTAATTGTATGGTTGACGGGCCACCTAATTGTATGGTTGACGGGTCACCTTATTGTATGGTTGACCGGTCACCTAATAGTATGGTTGACGGGTCACCTTATTGTATGGTTGACGGGTCACCTAATTGTATGGTTGACGGGTCACCTTATTGTATAGTTGACTGGTCACCTAATTGCATGGTTGACGTGTCACCTTATTGTATGTTTGAGAGGTCAACTTACTGTATGGTTGACGGGTCACCTTATTGTATGGTTGACGGGTCACCTAATAGTATGGTTGACGGGTCACCTTATTGTATGGTTGAGAGGTCATCTTACTGTATGGTTGACGGGTCACCTTATTGTAATGTTGACGGGTCACCTAATTGCATGGTTGACGTGTCACCTTATTGTATGTTTGAGAGGTCAACTTACTGTATGGTTGACGGGTCACCTTATTGTATGGTTGACAGGTCACCTTATTGTATGGTTGACGGGTCACCTTATTGTATGGTTGACGGGTCATCTAATTGTATGGTTGACGGGTCACCTAAATGTATGGTTGACGGGCCACCTAAGTGTATTGTTGACGGGTCACCTTACTGTATGGTTGACGGGTCACGTAAGTGTATGGTTGACGGGTCACCTTACTGTATGGTTGACAGGTCACCTAATTGTATGGTTGAGAGGTCACCTTATTGTATGGTTGACGGGTCACCTAATTGTATTGTTGGCGGGTCACATTATTGTATGGTTGACGGGTAGCCTAATTGTATGGTTGACGGGTCACCTTATTGTAATGTTGACGGGTCATCTAATTGTATGGTTGTCGGGTCACCTAATTGTATGGTTGACGGGTCACCTAAGTGTATGGTTGTCGGGTCACCTAACTGTATGGTTGACTGGTCACCTAATTGTATGTTTGTCAGTAAAACCGACGCTTCGCCAAAAGCAACTGATATTGACACGATAACAATTTCGTTTTGATCAAAAGCAGAAAGTAGCAACATGTATATCGTTGATCTAATTATGAATACTTATTGCAACAAGAGCTTAATTCCAATGATTAGCTGGGCCCAATTAGCTCAGTTGGTTACGCGTCTGACTATCAATCCAGGGGTCGTGAATTCGAATCCCCGCCCGGCAACAGTCTCCGTGATGATTGATTTACGACACTGTGTCTCATTATCATTCGTCTCTCACCGCATATACAAGTGGGAACTATATCAATTACTTGCGGAGATGGGGTGTGCTCGAGTACTGGTTAACCTTTCAGGGTACCAGGAAACTGTGGTTAAGTTAACCGATCGTCTGTTAGCCCTCGATGGCATACAAATAACGCTAAATATTCAATCAATCAATCGATCCAACGATTAGAATGTATAAAGATTCATACTCAAAATTCTTTATTCTGTAATTCAAGCATCTAATGTGTCTCATTACATACAAATTCAAAAAATAAATGTAACACATGGCACGCAGATAATAGATCATGATTATATTAGATTTTATCAAATTACAAATAAATACGTTATTCAAATATATACGTTTCTACTAGTTTTTTAGGTTGGACAATTATGAATTAAACATTTAAACACTTTGTCAAATATATACTTGATTAGATCTACAAAAAAAAGATAGATGTGTACCTTATGTATTTTAATTATACAAGGAATTGCGAACTCTGAAAGCTTTATGAATACATTTACACAAGTTTAACAAAACTAAATACTTCTTACTTTCAAATTGCACTTAATGAATTTTAACATACCGCTTATAATTAAATAATTTAATAAAGCTTTTATGGATAGTTTGATAACAAGGATATATTAACATAAAATGGTATTCATCTCTATGTCGCTAAAGTTACATAGAGTGCAATGATGCAAGTTACGTTCATTTCTATTCTGTGCATATAAAAGATATCAGTAAATTGTGGCTCCACGTCTCACATACCAATTAATTTTTATACTGTTCTACATATAGAGACATGCACTTCCGGAACACTGGATACATTACCAATGGTTCTAAAAGTGCCTTATTCCCATTGATAGTCCTCTGTTGGTCCAAATATGCAGAAAAAAACATGGGGTTGACCAGGTTGCCTTTTCACAATTTCGATGGTTTGATGACATCCCTTCCTTTTTGACAATTCTGCCCATTTGTTGCAGTGTATCACTACGTATCTTTAAACTGTTATAGCATCATCAAACAGTTCTCTATGTCACCCAAACTTTGCAGAAATCATGAAAATGTTCCAATGTTCCCATATGCACAAAAATATGACATTTTATGCATTTTTAACCAAAAAAATGCCCGACTGCTTCACACAGCTCTAATTTCTTTGGCCTAATAATCTTGCTACCGTCATGTAAGGGAGGTTATTGTTCAGTGAGACCTCCAGTGATATATGGCTATCCTTGTATTTCAAAAAAATTGTATCGGTCCACCAGAAACTCAAATATTTATTTTTATAACGAATGTTACAAAACAATAGAACATTTTGACAGCTTTTGTAGTAATTATTAAAATCTAAATTTCAATTTGATAGTAACTTAATTGACCCCACCCCCAGTAAACAGTTAAAGTATAAAATGAAATTCTGAACTAGAAACCATAACTTACCGATTGAAACTGGACACCTAAAACAGGTTTTATATAATCATAAAGTTTGTACCATACGGTAGTGGTGATATTTGAGATGAGACAAATTTCATTACGTTTTAATATAAAAACATTTAATGCATTAAGGAATAAGTAATTGAAGATAAAAACAAACAAATACTGAATATACATACATTTTCTACATTATAAATACAAAACACATGGTAGAATTTTTAATTATTTGTTAATTAGTTAAATAAGTATTAATAAGGTTTAGATAAGATAATTGACGTAAAAGACAGCTTTATGTCAGTTATACTATACTCCAGTGTGACGTGTGTTAAATATTACTTTGACGTGCATATGCCATCCCGCCATTGTAACGTGTGTTAAAAATTACATTGACGTGCACATGCAATCCCTCCAGTGTGACGTGCACATGCAATCTCTTCACTTTGACGTGTGTTAAATATAACTCTGACGTGCACATGCAATTCCGCCAGAATGACATGTGTTAAATATTACTTTGACGTGCACGTGCGATCCCGCCAGTGTGACGTGTGTTAAATATAACTTTGACGTGCACATGCAATCTCTCCTCTCTGACGAGTGTAAAATATTACATTGACGTGCACATGTTATGCCTCCAGTGTGACGTGTGTTAAATATTACTTTGACATCCACATGCAATCTCTCCACTTTGACGTGTGTTTAATATTACTTTGACGTGCACATGCAATCCCTTCAGTGTGACGTGTGTAAAATATTAATTTGACCTGCAAATGTAACCCCGCCAGCGTGACATGTGTTAAATATTACTTTGACATGTATATGCACTCCCGCAAGCTTGACATGTGTTAAATATTAATTTGACGTGTAAATGTTATCCTGCAAGCGTGACTAGTGTTCAATATTACTTTGACGTACACATGCACTCCCGCCAGCATGACGTGTTAAATATTACTTTGATGTGTACACGCAATCCCTCCAGTGTGACATGTCTTAAATATTACTTTGACGTACACATGCACTACCGCCAGAGTGACGTGTCTTAAATATTACTTTGATGTGTACACGCAATCCCTCCAGTGTAACATGTCTTAAATATTACTTTGACGTACACATGCACTCTCGCTAGAGTGACGTGTGTTAGATATTACTTTGACATGCACATGCAATCCCGCCAGTGTGACGTGTATTAAAATTACTTCTACGTGCACATGTTATCCCGCCTGCGTGACGTCTGTTAAATGTAACGTTGACGTGTATATGCACTCCCGCCAGTGTGACGGGTGATAAATGTTACTTTGACGTGAACATGTTATCCATCCAGTTTGACGTGTGCTTAATATTACTTTGACGTGCACATGCAATCCTTCCTGTTTGAAATGTGCTAATTATTACTTTGACGTGCACATGCAATCCCACCAGTGTGACGTGTGTTAAATATTACTTTGACGTGTAAATACAATCCCACCAGTGTGACATGTGTTAAATATAACTTTGACGTGTTGATGCACTCCCGCAAGCGTGACGTGTTTTAAATATTACTTTGACGTAAACATGCAGTCCCGCCAGCGTGACGTGTGTTATATATGACTACGACGTACAGAAGAAATCCCACCAGCGTGACATGTGTTAAAAATGCAATCCCGCCAGCATGACGTGTGTTAAATATAATTTTAACGTGCACATGCAATCCCGCCAACGTGATGTGTGTTAAAAATGTCTTTGACGTGTACTTGCAATCCCGCCAGAGTGACGTGTTTTAAATATAACTTTGACTTGCTCATCCAATCCCGCCAATTTGACGTTTAAATGCAATATCGCCAGCGTGACGTGAGTTAAATATTACTTTGACGTGCTCATGCAATCCCTCCAGTGTGACATGTGTTAAATATTAATTTGACGTGCACATGCAATCCCTCCAGTTTGACGTGTGTTAGATATTATTTGACATGCACATATACTCCTTCCAGTGTGACTTGTGTTAAATATTACTTTGAGGTGCACATGCAAACCCTCAAGTTTGAAGTGTGTTAAATATAACTTTGACGTGTACATGCTATCCCTCTTGTTTGATGTTTGTTAAATATTACTTTGACGTCCACATGCAATCCCGCAAGCGTGAAATGTGTTAAATATTATGTTGTCGTGCACATGCAATCCTTCCATCGTGACGTGTGTTATATATTACTTTGATGTGTACATGCAATCCATCCAGCGTGACCTGTGTTAAATATTACTTTGACGTGCACATGCAGTACGTGTGACATGTGACATGTGTTAAATACTACTTTGACGTGTTCATGCAATCCCTCCAGTTTGATATGTGTTAAATACTACTTTGACGTGTGTATGCATTCCTTCCAGTGGCACGTGTGTTAAATATTACTTTGACGTGCACATGCAATCCCACCAGCGTGACGTGCATTTGATATTACTTTGACGTGCACATGTAATCCCGCCAGCGTGACGTGTGTTTAATTTTACTTTGCGTGCACATGCAATCCTGCCAGTGTGACGTGTGTTAAATATTACTTCTACGTGCACATGCAATCTCGCCAACGTCACGTGTGTTTAATATCACTTTGACGTGCAAATGCTATCCCGCAAGCGTGACGTGTGTTTAATATTATTTTGACGTGCACATGCACTCCCGCCAGCGTGATGTGTTTTAAATATTACTTTGGCGTGTATATGCAATCCCGTCAGCGTGACGTGTGTTAAATATTACTTTGACATGTTTATGCAATCACGCCAGAGTCACGTGTTTTATATATTACTTTGACGTGCACATGCACTTCTTCCAGCCTGACGTGTGTTAAATATTAATTTGACGTGTATATGCAATCCCGCTAACGTGACGTGTGTTAAATAATTCTTTTACGTGCACATGCGATCCCGAAAGTGTGACGTGTTTAATATTACGTTGACGTGCATGTGCACTCCCACCAATGTGACGTGTGTTAAATATTACTTTGACGTGTTCATGCACTCCCGCCAGCGTGACGTGTGTTAAATATTACTTTGACGTGCATATGTAATCCCGCAAGCGTGACGCTTGTTAAACATTTTTAGTCATTTGCATATATCACATTGCGGTTCTTTAAATATCCTTTCTAACAAATATTTGAATACTATTTAACCAGAAATATGACCATGATATCATGTGAAAAGAGGTACATAACTATGAGGTAATTTAACTTATATTCATGAAATATTTAAGCCTGGAAAAGAAACCATGTTCTAGTTAAATAAATATAATGATAACATTCACCACTAAATGTTAAATTAAGGATTGTCAGGCCACATTTCATTTGAGAAAATGTAGAAAAATCTATAACTGTAAATATAATATTAGTCTTATTAATGTGTTTAATTGGGTTAAACATCATTTTCAGCACATGTATGACATGTTATATATGGCATATCAAGATTTATTGGTGGAGGAAGACCTCAGACCTCCGCAAGTAACTGGCAAACTTTCTCACTTAAAGATTTTGAACCAAGGTGGGTTCGAACACAAAATCTCAGTGCAGATAACAAGACAACAACGTCTTATACCAATTGGCTACGATGACTCCATATGCTGATTTATTCAGAATCCATACTCTTCAGCTACAGCGATACATAGATTAACTTAAGATTATATCTCTCTGACATTAATAAACTTTTGTTTAATAATAATAATAGCAAACAATATCATATATATATATATATACATATAAATATATATATATATATATATATATATATATATATAATTATTATATTAAAAACAAGTTTAATTTCTGTATTCAGGAAATGCGATTGAAGGTGTTGCTGATCAATCTGTATCATAATGTTTAGAGGAAACATTTCTTTGAGAGGTAACTTTTCATAGGCTAGGTATAATACTTGGATCAGAGGTTTGGTTTAATGTTCAAACAATATAATAACAAAAATGGAGCAAATTACGTGAATCGAAAAAATCAATGTGTGTTTGTCAGAGAATATTGTGGGGCAAACAAAAGTTAAAATGTAGTGTTGACCAAACGCACATCATATCACTAGAGATGTGTAAATTCTCACTTCAGGTCAAATGTGTTGAATGTTAATTCATGGCATATACTGCGGTTTAAATTTTCTATAGCAGTTAACCAGGTTGATGTAACACTCTTATGAATGAGTTTGTACAGTGCCACAGGTGGATTGTCTTTAACTTCTTAGTTTATAAGCATATTGTAATTTTAATTTAGTCAGGAATTGTTGATTACCATATAATGACATATTATACACATTGCCAAGATCCTGTTAAGGTCTTTGTCACATTTTTAACTCCCTGAATGTAATATGTTGCAGAACTAAGAGTGGGACGGGGAGAAATATGTTTTTTATAAAAGAAATACTGTACGACTTGTTACATGATGAACATGATATTTAGATTTATACTCGCTATTGTAAATATATTTAAGTCTATTTTGTTTAAAGTTAAATAGAAGTTTCATTTACAAGTATAAACAAACCAATGCATTTCAAATTTTGACAGTCTTACAACTCGTGTGTAGACATAAAATTCCTGTTGTAATCCCTGCATGACAAAAGTAAAATTCATAATCACTGTCCTATAGTGAATATATTTTTTTTTCCAGTTCAAACATCGATGAAATTGAAAGAGTGTTGATGCTGGCTGGCAGAAGAGAGGGTGTGGCAAATATGACAGTCTTTCAGATAATCTATTTAGTTTGTTTTTAATGACAAGAAGAGTTTTAATTGTTTAACACGTTTCTATACAGTTAATAAATTATGCAATTTGTTAAAATGAATGTTATTTCTATTTTAGATATTACTTGTAAAGTTGTATTATTAATCTACCCTATTATAAAGCTTCTTATAAATCGGGGTGAATCAAGCTTTTTGCATTTATACTGAGGTCCCTTCGAATTTATTAACATTATTTGGACATGTCACAACATTCAGATATAATTTTTTCCCTAGCAATTACTTGAATTTCTCTTTCAGATATGACTTCTCAATGACTGTTCTTGTAGAATGTCTCGGGCAATATCATGAACTTATTAAATCAGATGTTGAGTTATAGCCTTTGAATAGTCGTATTTATCCAATTAGATGATATGTGCACTCCAGCATTGACAGTTTTCATTGGATCTTATCAAAACTTATACTGTAGTTATATAATCGTATTGTTTAGGAAAATATATTGAACTAGCAAAATTTCTCTACCACCCCATGTTGGAATTTTATGATTTTTCACAGAGTTATGGCCCTTTGATTCTGTCTGTAACCAAATTATGTTCCACGCTATTTCTCTACAATCCGCCATTAGAATTTTATGAAGTTTGCTAGGATGCATAACTACAAAGTGGAGATGCGCATATTATCTTTGTTTTCCTGTTCGATGATTTTCACGGAGTTCTTTCCCTTTCATTTTGTATGTGATCGAATTCTTGTCCTGGCTATTTCTCTACAACCTCTGGTTTGAATTTTGTTAAACTTTGTAGGATGTACCACTACCAAGTGTCGATACTCATATTGTCTTTGTGTTCCGATTTTGTTAAAAATTGAGTTATTTGACTTTCAGTGTACTCTAGTTTGTTTAATACCATAAGACTAGGGAGAACATTTTGCAATTTATTATTGTTTAGTTTCAAGTAAGTTAATGTAACGTAATATTTTGTAAATTTAGGACACTGCACCATGATTGGTACAAAGACTGGCTAAATTGTCAGTTATGCTGTCAGAAGCAAAACATGCCGAGTATGTGCAGAGAGAAAAAGACAAGGAGTTGCCGCCACAACCCATGATTGCCGGAAAAAACTGGGATGGGTCTGCAAAGGCGATGGAAGCAGATATGGTGACAGAGATGGTAAAACCCGTTATCTCAAAAGGTATACAAACAAGGGCTATCATAGGTGATTAGGATACTGCTGTAATTGCTATGATAATGTCTGCTATCAGCAAAAACATCATAAAGAAATCTGACAAAAATCATATAAGGAAAATACTGAGCAATTCACTGTATAATTTACAAAATGATAAAAAAACATTATCTGTTAAAGTAATAAGATATTTTATCAAATGCTTTAATTACATGTTGGAGCAAAGCAATGGTAATCCAGACGGTATTCGGAAAGGATTAAGCGCTTTAGAGAAGCACCCTTTCGGTGATCATTCAGACTGTGATAATACATGGTGCAAACATAAAGACAACCAAGGTGTCAAATATACATCATTGCCATATGGTAAACCAATGACTGATGGCAGGTTACAGAATCGAATACAACAGCTATTTAACAGTTACATAAAGCATGCTGAAAAATTTAGTGACTTTGGAAGCACCCAAAGCAATAAAAGTTTAAATAAGACAATTGCTTCAAAAGCCCAAAAATTCTTACATTTGTCTGGCTCAGCAAATCTTAACCACAGGGTATCTGCAAGTGTGACGCAAAATAATATGGGTCAGAGATATTTACTATATGTAAGAAACAGTTACAGTTAAGAAGTTATTTGATTTTGGCTATTCTTTGCGAAAGCTGACCTCAATTGAACGTTAAGATTTTGTTATATAATTGGTTTTTATTAGTATGGCCTTGCCAGTTTTCTCACCGATTTTAGTTCAGGTTTGTGATTTGGGTTGTACCATGAAAATATTACACTGTATTTTAATAGTGAGCTTAACCTCTATGTATAACTAGCATATACAAACATATTTTTATAGTCTAACTTTGTGAAACAGAAATAAATCGAATATTTAAAATGTAAAACAGTGTTTGAAAAATGTAAAATTATAAACTATGAAAAATAAATTACGTATTGCTTGAAGAGCATTGTTTGTTTTAATCAATACTTTCATTCAAAATGTTTACTTTGAATATAACTGATTCTGACATTAAAGAAAAATCTTATACCTGTTTTTAATGTGCATAAGTTTATGTTAAATAGGTTAGTATTTGCCTATCGTAATAGTATACATTAACAAGTGTTAAAATCTCATCATTTACTACTCCTTTTAGGTAAACAGGAAAATTGGAATTTCTCCAGGAGTGTTTACTTCCAAACTCTGCATTTTGAGAGATCTGCAAAGTCGTAAAAGAAAGGCTTTTTTCAATCACAAGACAAGCTAAACACAGAAGAATAATTCTCAAACAAAAAAGATATGTTTTGATAGTTTTTCCATTGTTTGTAATTGTGCTAGCTAAAGGCCAGCTAAGTTTATGCAATGGTGCATCATCTTTGGTATATTGCAATGGTATTTCTAAAGTGACTGCATACATCAAAATTGTGTTTTTTCGTGTTAAACAAAATGGCTGCTCTTGCAGTTGAAAGTGTGTCTGTTGCTCACAATGTTGCGAGCTCAATCCCCAGCTTCACCTGATGCTTTTAAAAATCCCACACTCAATACTGGTTCTTCCAAGAACGCGAGCTCGTGTGCAGAGGGGTAGGAGTCCTCCGAATTGGTGTTATGTTCATTTTATCATTTTTTTGTAATGTTCATACTGCTTATAATAGTAATAGTAATAATAATAATAATAATAATAGCCTCTGCTCAGGTGTTCATAATTAAATGTTTGGATTTTGTTAAAAGGACAACGGAGAAAATAACTCCGGAAACGAGAGAAAGACAGACGTATAAGTCAAACATTTGGCTTACTGCTAATGGAACAGAAGGGGAAATTCCAAAAGCAATTCCCAAACCAATCTCCTCAAGAGTTAATGTTGGAAATGATACTAGAATAGTATTTGACCTTCAAACCACAGGTCTTGGTATTATTCTTACAATAATATATTACATTTATTAAACTTTAACTTATATATTCCAATATTAAACTTAATAATTTAAAACATGGATTGTGAAACAAGGTATAACAACTTTTATAAATCATGTTTGAAGTCTTAATGGATACGTGTTGTGCTCAAGGACACCATACAAAGCGGTAGGGGAGCATCTAACATACAACTTGATCCTGATCCTGGATCTTATGTTCTACCACACACTCCATAGTGGCTATATATTGATATATAAAGCTCCACACTATACTATATAGACAAGTTATTTTATCATAAAATGGCCATAAATTACAAATAGTGATTTCTCTTCTGTGTTTGCTCAATCAATCACACCTTTGTGATATGAACTCATCCTACAGTTACCATTTAAATGAAACTTCAAGGAAAATATTGATATGAAGTGTAACTGTGGAAATTGTTACTCTGTTTAATTCTGATATTTGATACTTTGGAAAAATGCACAACAATTAGCCATGCTTATCAATTTATTTATAAAACAATTTCTTTTATTATATACCTTGGCAAAACCGTTCACATTAACAATATAAATAAATCATTTTCAGGAAGGCAATCGCATATTGTCCAGATATCTGCCATCATTGACACCATTGGTACAGGCAAAGCTTTTAAGCTCTGGAATGGCTAAAAAAGTGACGGGAAGTGGTTTGGCTTTGAGTCACCTAGTACTTGCATTTACTAGGGATGGTCATGACAGAATAGGAAAATTTTTTTTCAGAACTTGTAGGCATATCTGTAAGGGTGACAAAATCTCAAAAAAATCATTTATTTAATTCTGTGTCAGATCATTTAGTTAGCAAATGCAGTTAAATATACATTTCTGAACTTATGTGATAGTAAATGTATGAACGATATTAATGTATTGCTATCTAAACTATGACTAAGTTGACTTGTTTGTACAGAATGTACAATTGATTAAGATGAATGAACATGGACAGTATCGTTTGTTTTTCATTGACTGCGTTACTTTTCTCAATTTTTATCCAAATTAATTTCATATTTTTGTTCATATTTTAATTAAATCTTGGATATAAATTAATTGTATATAAAATCTCAGATAAGTTTAAAAAACTGAGATTTGCATTCATCTGTCAAGTAGAGTGATACAGGCCATATTGTTTGAAATCAGAGGAGCTTGTCTGGGTCATCGTTGGCCTATGTTTATTAGTCAAGTTTCACCATTGTGACAAAATTAACATAAAATGATTATGTTTTTTGCATAGTGCAATATAATATAAATATAATATTTTATATAGTCTCGTTACATTTATCACATAATTAACGGTGCAGAACTGTAATAAACACACAACATATTTTGTATATTAACCTTGTGTTATATCGCTTCTGATTCATTGTTTGGTGATTTCCATAAAACTCGGCTCTTGTATGTAAAATGCCGAACAACTTTCCAACTTGCCGGAGTATACAAATGACGTGAATTTGTCTTGGTAAATTTGAGACGTTACATTATACAATGTCTCCCTGAAACTTATTTTCCTGAGAAATGTGATAAAATAAATCTTACATTCGTGCTCATTTATTATTGGCATAGCAAAATGATCTTATATATGTTTGCCAACTCGTTTTATACGTTTGATAATAAATGAGCACTCATGTAAGATCCTCTTTGTATCTAGATTGATAATTCTTATTCAAAAATAAATAACTCTTTCTCTGATTTTTCAGTGGGTGGGGTATTTTGACCCCTGAATTTTCAAACATTAGATCTGAGATTTAAAGATTTTAAAATTGTTATGTATAATTTTGCTACAAACTGGTCTGTTGGAACTGTTTAATTAATAGCCCTCGCAAAATGTCCTCACTATGATGATATGGAGAAATAATTATTAAAAAAAAATGGAACTAAAATATTATTCTCTTTTGTTAATATATACATGTAAACGTGCGAATGCACTGTTTCTGTTACATGTTGTTAACAATCTTGTTTTGTCAATTTGACACAAATATGAAAAAAAAAAAATTATTCCAAAATACAGTTATTTTTACATCAAATATGAAAATATTCCACGTATTTTGTTCTGAAAAAAAGTGGGTGGGGTAATACGTACTGTTCTGTGCAACAAAATCTATGCCTTAAAAAATATATTTTCATTTTTTCTATAGTTTAAAATTGATAAACATTCAATCTGTCAAGTAGAATGATACAAGCCCTTGTTGATATCTTTTTTGAAATCAGAGGAGCTTGACAGCCATATTTGACTCAATATATATTAGTTAAGTTTCACCACTGTGATACCTGTAAAATTAAAATGAAATACAAAAATGTTTTGCATTGAGTTTAAAACAGTAAATATAGTGTTGTATATTGTATTTTTATCATTTATAAATATTGATAATGTTCTTTTTATAAAAAAAACACATTCTCTAATATATCAGTGGGTAGGGTACTTTGACCCCTTATTTAGCTCTGAAATTCAATAGATTACAATTGTTATGTATAATTCTACTCTTTGTGTGTATAACTGTTTTGTTACAACTGTTTAATGGGTATTTATCATGATAGATTTTAACTGTTTTGATATATTGGCAAAATATACATAAAATACAAAATTGGAATTAAATTGCCAATAACTTTTTAAAGTGGACGGCAACCCCTCGTTTTTATCACATACTTTTAACGTTTTTGTTTTTACAAACGTTGACACAAAATATAAAAAAATCTAATTATCTAATAAAGCATTTTTTTTAATTGAATATATTCATCATATTTAGTTGAACAATGTGGGAGGGTAGTACTGTTCTGTGCAAAAGAGTTTATGAAATTTTTTTTTTTTTTCTATAATTCAAAATGTATAAACATGGTATAGTGTGTATATATTTACAGACAACACAAAATATAGATACAATTATAAAATTATATTTGTGAAACGTAATTTTCTTTGTTTTCCCAAACATTAAAATCTCAACATGTGGTATTTTAAAGAAAGGATATTGCACAAAGTAGCGCAGCAACACCTGTAAATTTTGATGTTTTTTTTTCAGTCGGGAAAGATTGATGAAACTTTGTGCAAAAAACATAGAAAAATCTAATTACTTTCATTTAACGAGCCAAAATCCTTAATGGAACTGAAGAAACAACACTACGATTATAGGTATAAAAGAGGATGCGATCCCTCTAACGTTGAAAATAAACAAGGTTGAATGAATTTAAGAAATTAAATAGCAGTTACATCGTTGAGCTGTTATAGGTATACAATATGCATGTATTTAAATGTCAATATAAAAAATCCTTTCTGATTTTTATTTGTTGTTGTTTGTTTGAATATGGGAGTATACGAAAATATACATATATATAAATGCTAAGATGCATGCATTACTAAATTGAGTGTTTGTCACAAATACTGTTGTGAAATCAATCAATTTATCATTTAATTCCTGCTGGCTTGATTCCGTATGCGCAATTGCATTTTACATATTGATTTTAAGGAAGTGACGTGTTTATGAAGAGGTGCGACTATTTCAAACATGAGCATTTGATTTTTTTTTTCATTTGGATTTTGGATTTTTTTCATTTCCTGGACCGTTAGAAATGAAGGTGATGAAATGTTGACACAATTTGAAATTCACTGCTTCTTGATTGGCTGGAATATAAAGACAAGCATTAAGTGTCATTTACTAGGAAGTGTTTTTTTGTTCGCACTGAAGGCAAATATCAGCCGTCCTGGTGATATGTCGTATGCATGTCATTGTTTTTTTAAATGAAAATATCTTCATATTTCCTCTGTGGTTGTTAATTTCTATTGAATGGCGTGAACTGAATTCTTCATTATTTCGCATGATTCTGATTATTTAATGTATTTGATCTTAAACGTGATAATAAACGTACGTTTCATAATGCAGATGATCGTTTATATATGGTGGATGATATTTGCAATATCGTGTTTGCGTATTAGCCTGGCGAATACACGACAACACGAAAATACAAAAAATACACATCTTACACGACAGCTCATTTGATATATTTGACGAGCTGTCATGTTGGCGGATATAAATATCGTGTCGGCACCCTTTAAACATCGAGTTTTCCCGTAGAATATGTCGTTATGTCATATATTTGTCACGCCAACACGCGAAAACCAAATCTCGATAAATAAGTTGTTTGTCGAATGTTTGTGTCAAACTTTGTTTTGCTGTGGTTTCGCCTTGCCAACACGACATGTAGAAATCAGCCACCATGTTTATGACTGTCAGTATCACATGTATGTTATCAAAGTCAAGTACTGCACAAGTGTAACATATCTATTTGCCTTTTATATGCTTAGTATTGTCATTGTTTGGTTCATTTTCATCGCTAACTTTGTTTTATTACCACGACTGTTTACACGTTGTTTCAACTGAATGTAATATTTAAATTATTTATGCACGGTGTCGAGTGTTATGTTATACGTTTACATGTTCTTAAAGGCTCATTAAACTTCTGAAACGGTCGTTTTTAGTTTAAAATTAAGTCAGTTTTACTCTTCCGGGTGATAGAAAACATGTTTATTTGATCACTGAGAGACTTTGCAAAAGGAAAAAATAAAATAAAACACATTATTAGCACATAATTAAGAACGGGTTTTGTTTACAAATTAATGTTGAATTTCGTCTCTTTCCGATAAACACTTTCGGCAGAAAACGGGGAGTTACGAAACCTGTTCGGAAACGGGTCGGAAAGCAACCGAGTCATTACGGAATTACAAAAATGAAAACAAAAGTTAAAAGCTCGGTCCCCTATTATTTAGTTATTTATTTTCTCGCTTTTTCAAAAACAGTCACTAAGGGGTCTACAGGAATGGATTTAGCAGTATTCTTAACACATTTGATTACAATCATTTTTGTTATTATCAAAAAGTGAACATTTCGGAAGTTTAATGCGGCTTTAAAATGACAAATCAGTTCTGATTCGAAATAATGGGTGCTTAAAACAACAGTACCAACAGCAAACTCTCCAGAAAACACCGAGTAAGATCATAGAAAAAATGTCTCAAAATAGGTGTCATGATTATTAATATCAGCACATGTAAACAAGGTCAATACATATATTTCCAAATAAATTTAGAAACGATATATAGGGTCTGCACAAGTGTACAAACTGGGGTGTTATGTTTTGATAGCCGCATGTTGATGTTGTTTTGTTTTTGGCAGGGAAGACTCTATTACATGTTCTCTTTTAGAATACCGTCTAGTTAATTAGAGTGTTTATATCATTATACACGTGGAAACAAAATAAAGAAAAATAAACATAAAGAAAACTCACACTGAATCAAACATTTATTCATCAAATATTACGTTCATAATATATAGTATTGAAATTTCTAAAATATATTGTGAATCGTAATGTTGCAGTGTAATATTTACAAGAGCCTACAGTACATGTGTATAATTATTAAAGAAAATGAATGCATCTATTTCACTAGATTAAAACAACATATTCATAGTGATGATTCACAGAATCACAAAAATGTTTATAAGCAAGTAAGTTGATATTTTGATAGGTGCATTGACAAATCAATAGAGAGAATAATTGAAAATAAATCATTCGGTCTAAAACTCACAACCGACACTGAATACAAAATATGATATTTAAAACATGATGGTGATATTAAATTCAGCCTTATTAAAACCACATTATCCATACTATTTTTACAAAATCATGTATCTTAATTATACAAAATAGCATATCATTTGATTTGCAAATTTGTCTCACGATCTCAACTGTCGATATCGACCTATATAACACTTAATTGTCTCACGATCTCAGCTATAGTTATTGACCTATAGAACACTTAATTGTCTTACGATATCAGCTATAGATATTGACCTAGAGAACACTTAATTGTCTGACGATATCAGCTATAGATATTGACCTATAAAACACTTAATTGTCTCACGATCTGAGCTATAGATATTGACCTATAGAACACTTAATTGTCTCACGATCTCAGCTATAGATATTGACCTAGAGAACACTTAATTGTCTCACGATCTCAACTATAGATATTGACATATAGAACTCTTAATTGTTTCACGATCTCAGCTATAGATATTGACCTATAGAACACTTAATTGTCTCACGATCTCAGCTATAGATATTGACCTATAGAACACGTTATTGCCTCACGATCTCAGCCATAGATATTGACCTATAGAACACTAAATAGTCTCACGATCTCAGATATAGATATTGACCTATAGAACACTTAATTGTATTACGATCTCAGCTATAGATATTGACCTATAGAACACTTAATTGTCTCACGATCTCAGCTATAGATATTGACCTTTAGAACACTTAATTGTCTCACGATGTCAGCTATAGATATTGACCTCAACACTCACTTTTTTCTCCACCACGAAAAGAACCATCTGTGTCTTCTTGTATTTTAGGTGCTTCTGTTGTCAGTCTATTAGTTGATCTTGGCAAGAAGGTGGCTCTGTTCCCGACATCGTCAATATAGTCCCAGCCCCAGTAGCCGCTACGTTCCCTGTGCCAAATACATGAGAAATGATGAAGTGGTGAAAACCATATTGGACGAGACGCCGTAGCCGTAGAGTTCAATATGATTTTTACCACAAAATATATGTATGAGAGTCACTAACAATTGACTCTCATTCTGTACTATCGTTCATCATTCTTAAATACTTCATCATTATTCTTGGGAAATAGTTCATTATATATACATAAAGGCGTATTTCATATTTTTTTACATAAAAACAACTTATTATTATTTTTACTTCTGTTAACCATGTACCCACGCAAATATTATTTTACGTAATCTTGCTCCATTCGTATGGACATTTCAACTTCATTGACTGCGAATAGTACGCTTATATATTTTGATTAAGGCTGGAACTGAACATTTATCGCCTGACAAAGCAGCTCTTGGTGAATAACTACTGGTACATAGATACAATATCATAGTCCTAATAAATGTTGCATTATGGCATAAATAAGACATTACAGAAGAAGAATATTTTATTAACTTAAACTGTAACAGTTTTTTGTTGCAAAACATTAATATACAACAAATATTTACATGTCAGTTATCAGTATATAAATATCATGCACTTATTTATGATTATAGTATTAAGTTTGTATCAGAATAGTACTATGGATGAACCTCAAAATATGAATATTTCAATATAAATGTGTAAATAAAGTATTTCTTTGTTGCTGGAAAAATATATACCCTGTTTTTATTATTGCATGTTAATAGTATTAGCAATGCTCCGTCTAATAGGAAAAACCTCCAGATTAAATTTACTTAAATTAACAAGTTTATTCATTGATTGCAACAGTGATAGAAATTTAAACATATTTGGGTGACGAATATAAAACTTCCGAATAAATTTGTTTCTTATGTCATTATATGCAGAACAAATTAAAATAAAGTGAAATTCGTCCTCTATATCGTTAAAATTACATATTTGACAAATTCGTTCATGTCTCTCTATTGGTGTTTTTGCATATCTGCCGGTTACAATCCTTAAGCTATGTGATGATAACCGTAGCCTGGCAAAAGCAATACGAAGACGTCTTGTACTAAATATATTAAGACAATTTGCATAACCAAATTGAAATTTAACTTCTTTATATAAAATCAATACCGTATTACTATTAATGTCAGCCATCCAATTTTGAGTAAATATTCCAACTAAACGTTGCCTGAACAAAGACAGAAATGCGCCATGATTGTTGATATTTAACGGTTCATTCCATATGTACATAAATGTTTTACATTTGTCACCCAATTCTTTAATCCCTTTTCGCTATTAGCAAAGCGCGTTCGTAAACAGCCGTCAAAATAATATTGTCTGTGTTAATTAACTTAAGCCAATATTTAACAATCCTAACAACTCTACTAATATATAATGGGTATCACCCTAATTCTCCATAAACACCTGCATTACTTGTCGTTGATTTTACCCCTAGAATGTGTTTGCAAAAACGTAAATGAATTCTTTTTATTTCTTAAGATTTAGTTACACCCCACGATTTTCATCCATAATTTAGAATTGACGATACAAATGCATCAAACAATTGGAGCGATGACCTCGGACTTAACTCATATTTTTTCATATTGGATATTAATATACTTTAAGAGCTTTGCCACAAACTGCTTGCTGGTTTAAACAAAAGGATCCCGTATAATTAAAAATAATACCCAAATAGTTAAAATCATCTTCTACTTCAAGTAAAAAAACATTATAAAACGACTTCTCATTTTCATTTACTTTATCCCTTTTTCTAAAGACGACAAGTTTCATTTTATCTGTATTAACTTCTAGTCCTCATTTTTCAAAATAAGTATAAACATAATTTAAATTTTCTTAAAAGTTGTCTGGACTCGAACCTATAAGAGCCATATCATCAGCAAAAGGTAAAGAATAAGCGTTATGTCATTTAGAATTAATGCATTGTCTCAACTGTTTTGCAAATACAGCTCCAAGTCTTCAATGTACAGTGCAAACAAGATCGGCGAGATTATCTCCCCTTGTTTAAGGCCAGTCGCTATATCAAATAGTTTCAATTAATTGAATCAAAAGCTTTTTGTTCAAGTCAATAAATACACAATACAAACGTTTTTTTTATCATTAAGAAATTATTCAACTATATTTTGAAGTATAAAGGCAGCATCAACCGTTGATTTTCCTTTTCTGAAGCCAGACTGTGCATCAGAAATAATATTGTTGCTTTCGTACCATTTATTGATGCGCTTATTAAGTACACATGTAAATAATTTCCCCATGCTGCTTACAAGAGTTATACCCCTATAATTGTTAATATTATACTTTTTTATGTAATGGTATAATTACCCCACTTACCCACTCCTCAGGGAAAAAATCCTAAATTAAAAATTATGTTAAAAATGTCTGTAATATGTGCAGTTTATATGTCACATGACGTAATAAAATATTCATTCAAAATGTCGTTAGACGTGGCATTTCTTTTTAATAATTTATTGGCGGACTCGACTTCCTTATACATGTAGATATATGTTCTATCCAGCTCTTCAAAACGTGGGTCATTTTCATTAAAATCGTTCGCCTCATTGTGATCGTTACTTTTTATATCCTTGTATAAATTATCAAAATATGTAGGAAAATCTTGTAACGAAATATCAAGTTTTAACCTTTTTGGAAGAAAAACGTTTCCAAAATTCACGTGGTTTTCAATGTCGCATATATTCCAATTCTTTCATTTGTTTACATTTATACATGCGCTTCCTGCTTTTTACCAATGACCTTAATCCTGCATTGGTATCCGCGAGTAAAAGTTCGATTATCGTCTGAATGGTTTCTGTTGAAATTAAACAATGCGTCCCGATACGCTATATTTGCCTGTTGACATGAAGTGTCAAACCATTTATAAGTACCAGGACTATGCGATAAAAAGCCGCGGTTTACAGTACAGTGTTTCTAAATAAAGGGTCACCCGCCTCACGCATGGTTTTCGTAAACTGAGATATAACAGTGTTCACCGAGTCCTGATCATTTCGATCATAGTCATCTAAGGTTTTATTAAATACAGGTAATTTACCTATTAAATTTGTTCTGAATGACCCCTGTTAATGTCGTCCCATTAAACTTTTTCAAATAAATTTGTGTCTGTATTACACTACACATGACAATGAGTCAAACAATTGCGTAAATACATTATAAGGTATTCTACGTACAATGTTATCTTTGTCTATATATAAAGCTAATGCACGACTAGCACACACATATATACATGCGTGTGTGTGTGTGTGTGTGTGTGTGTGTGTGTGTGTGTGTGTCCACGTGACATGATCTAAATATATTTGTTAACATGTGTATAGATATGACGATGTGCTATATATAAGTCAAATAAAATATATGTTCTGTTCTGTGAATATAGATAAAATACCTTGCTCAAGGACACATCATATGGCTGGTAGGGATTGGGCCCACAGCCCTCAGATCCTGTGTAGATGTTCTCTGTCAGTCTATAGCGCTGTCACCCACACATGAGTCGTGTATAAGAAAACAACGATAACCATAAAAAAAGGCTGTTACAGTGGTTGCAGTGGTTAAGGGATTAGCACACTTGCTCCAAGACAGAGGTCCACCAGTTCAATTTCTACAATTATAAAATTTCGTCCATGGAATGGTGTTTAACACCATGTTTAACACATTTTAGGTTATATATTGTATATCCAATTGTATTGGTGAAGAAAGACCTCAGAATGAATCTGAGTAGAACCACCGTCCTTCAGCAAGTAATTTGCAAACTATCTCACACAATGTTCTTTTTGGAACGGACATGATTCGAACCTACGACCTTAGCATTGAGACTTGAGTGATCTTGAGACGGTGTATTTGACCACTCGGCAACGGAGGACCCTTCCGTTTAAGGACAACTAGCACATTACGTCACCCATCCGTTTTGAACCGTTCATGCTGTTTTATGTCAATCAGATAAAAATACTGCTTTTATTTATATATAAAAAAATACCCGACTGATTTAGCTTATGTCTGTATAATGTGTATCATACATTTTACAATAAAATTTCATTTATAATTAAAAATAACATAATTGATAAAAATGACCGGTCAAAACCTCACAAAAACTTTCTTTTTGAAATTGTTTTGTGATCGTGTTGTTGAAATTATATATGTTAAACGATAATAGAAATATCGATTACCGGAGGAATCTAGTGACAGACAAGGAAGTGTTCAATCGTAATAACCATTTACAAAAATGAATGTCAAATATGACACTTGTCGGAAATACATTCACATTTGCTAATAAAGCAATAATCGTATGCTATTAAATGTGTGTAGAGAGAAATAAAAGATTATAATATATCTGGACTAATAAAAGGTCCAATATACCTAAGGAACATGCATAACGAATATTATGCTTCACGATGCTATAAAATATAGATATATAAGATTGTCCAATATACCTAGAGAACGTGCAGAACGAATGCCACGATTCGCGATGCTATAAAATATAGATATATAAGATTATCCAATAAACATAGAGAACATGCATAACGAATGCCATGCTTCACGATGTTATAAAATATAAATATATAAGATTGTCCAATATAACAAGAGAATATGCGTAACAAATACCATGATTGGCGAAGCAATCATATATAGATATATAAGACTGTCCAATATACCTAGAGAACATGCATAACGAATGCCATGATTCACGATGCTATAAAATATAGATATATAAGATTGTCCAATATACCTAGAGAACATGCAAAACGAATGCCATGCTTAAGATGCTATAAAATATAGATGTATAAAATTGTCCAATATACCTAGAGAACATACATATCGAATGCCATGATTCGCGATGCTATAAAATATAGATATATAAGATTATCCAGTATACCTAGAGAACATGCATAACGAATGCCATGCTTCACGATGCTATAAAATATAGATATATAAGATTGTCAAATATACCTAGAGAACATGCATAACGAATGCCATGCTTAGCGATGCTATAAAATATAGATATATAGGATTCTCCAATATACCTAAAGAACATGCATAAATAATGACATGCTTAGCGATGCTATAAAATATAGATATATAAGATTGTCCAATATATCTAGAGAACATGCATAACGAATGCCATGATTTGCGATGCTATAAAATATAGATATATAAGCTTGTCCAATATACCTAGAGAACATGCATAACGAATGCCATGCTTCACAATGCTATAAAATATAGATATATAAGTTTGTCCAATACACCTAGAGAACATGCATAACGAATGCCATGCTTCACGATGCTATCAATAGATATATATCTATAAGATTGTCAATATATCTAGATAACATGCATAACGAATGCCATGCTTCACGATGCTTTTAAATATAGATATATAAGATTATCAAATATATATAGAGAGCATGCATAACGATTGCCATGCTTCATGATGCAATAAAATATAGATATATAAGATTGTCCAATATACATAGAGAACATGCATAACGAATGCTATACTTCACGATGCTATAAAAATATATATATTTATAAGATTGTCCAATATATATAGAGAACATGCACAACGAATGCCATGTTTCACGATGCTATAAAACATACATATATAAGAATTGTCCAATATACCTAGAGGACATGCATAACGAAAGCCATGCTTCACGATGCTATTAAATATACATATATAAGATTATCCAATATAACTAGAAAACATGCATAATGAATGCCATGCTTTACGATGCTATAAAATATAGATATATAAGATTGTCCAAAATACCTAAAGAACATGCATAACGAATGCCTTGCTTCACGATGCTAAAAAATATAAATATATAAGAGTGTCCAGTATACCTAGATATCATGCATAACGAATGCCAGGCTTCACGATGCTATAAAATATAGATGTATAAGATTGTCCAATATACCTAGAGAACATGCATAACGAATGTTATGCTTCGCGATGCTATAAAATATAGATATATAAGATTGTACAATATACCCAGAGAACATGCATAATGAATGCCATGCTTTACGATGCTATCAAATTTATATATATATATGATTGTCCAATATACATAGAGAACATGCATAACGAATGCCATGCTTCACGATGCTATTAAATAGATACATATATATAAGAGTGTCCAGTATACCAAGAGAACATGCATAACAAATGCCATGCTTCACGATTCTATAATATATATATATATATAAAATGGTCCAATATACCTAGAGGCATTATGTATGCCATGCTCTACGATGCTTTAAAATATAGATATTTAAGATTGTCCAATATACCTAAAGAACTTGCATAACGAATGCCATGCTTCACGATGCTATGAAATATAGACATATAAAGTTGTCCAATATACCTAGAGGCATAATGAATGCCATGCTCTACGATGCTATAAAATATAGATATTTAAGATTGTCCAATATACCTAGAGGCATAAAAAATGCCATGCTCTACGATGCTATAAAATATAGATATTTAAGATTGTCCAATTTAACTAGAGAACATGCATAACGAATGCCATGCTTCACGATGCTATGAAATATACATATATAAGATGGTCCAATATACCTAAAGAGCATGCATAACGAATGCCATTATTCGCGATGCTATAAAATTTAGATATATAAGACTGTCGAATATACCTAGAGAACATTCATAACGAATGTCATGATTCGCGAAGCTATTAAATATAGATATATATAATATTGTCCAATATACGTAAAGAACATACATAAAGAAAGCCAAGATTTGCGATGCTATAAAAGATAGATATATAAGATGGTCCAATATACCTAGAGAACATGCATAACGAATTCCGTGCTTCACGATGCTATCAAATATAAATATACAATATTGTCTAATATAACTAGAGAACATGCATAAAGAATGCCATGCTTCAGGATGCTATAAACTATCGATATGTACGATTGTCCAATATACCTCATGCATATCGAATGTCATGATTCACGATGCTATAAAATATAGATATATAAGTTTGTCCAATATACCTAGAGAACATGCATATCGAATGTCATGATTCACGATGCTATAAAATATAGATATATAAGATTGTCCAATATACCTAGAGAACATGAATAACGAATTCCATGATTCGCGATGCTATAAAATATAGATATATAAGATTGTCCAGTATACCTAGAGAACATGCATAAAGAATGCCATGCTTCACGATGCTATAAAATATAGATATATAAGATTGTCCAATATACCTAGAGAACATACATAACGAATGACATGCTTCACGATGCTATAAAATAGAAATATTAGATTGACTAATATACCTAGAGAACAAGCAAATCGAATACCATGCTTCATGATGCTATAAATAATAGATATATAGGATTGTCCAATATACCTAGAGAACATGCATAACGAATGCCATGCTTCGAACTGCTATAAAATATAGTTATACAAGAGTGTCCAATATACCTAGAGAACAAGCATAACCAATGCAATGATTGGCGATGCTATAAAATATAGATATGTAAGATTGTCCAATATCACCAAGAAAACATGCATAACGAATTCCATGCTTCGCGATGCTACAAAATATTTATATATAAGACTGTTTAATTTAGCTAGTGAAGATGCATAAAGAATGCTTTGCTTTGCTATGCTATCAACTATAGATATATAAGATTGTCAATTAAACCTCATGTATAACTAATGTCATGCTTCATGATGCTATAAAATATAGATATATCATTTTTTCCAATACACCTAGAGAAAATGAATAACGAATGCCATGATTCGCGATGCTATAAATATTGATATATAAGATTGTCCAAATAACCTAGAGAACATGCATAACGAATGCTATGCTTCGCGATGCTATAAAATATTGATATATTAGATTGTCCAATATACCTAGAGAACATGCATAAAGAATGCCATGCTTCGCGATGCTATAAAATATAGCTATAAAAGATTGTCCAATATACAGAGAGAACATGCATAACATATGCCATGCTTCACGATGCTATAAAATATAAATATATAAGATTGTACATAATACCTAGAGAACATGCAAAACGAATGCCATGCTTCAAGATGCTATAAAATATATATATAAGATAGACCAATATACTTAGATAACATACATAACGAATGCCATGCTTAACAATGCTATAAATTATAGATATATAGGATTGTACAATATACCCAGAGAACATGCATTACGAATGCCATGCGTCGCAATGCTATAAAATATAGATTTATAAAATTGTCCAATATACATAGAGAACATGCATTAACAATGCCATAATTGGAGATACTATCAAATATAAATATATAAGATTGTCCAATACACCTAGAAAATATGCATAACGAATTCCATGCTTCGCGATGCTATAAAATACAGATATACATGATTGTCCAATATACCTAGAGAACATGCAGAACGAATGCCTTGCTTAAAGATGCTATAAAATATAGATATATAAGATTGTCCAATATACATAGAAAACTTGCATAACGAATGCCATGCTTCGCGATGCTATAAAATATAGACTTATATGATTGTCCAATATACCTAGAGAACATGTATAACGAATGCCATACTTCGCGATGCTATAAATTATAGATATATTTGATTGACTAATACACCTAGAGAACATGCAAAACGAATACCATGCTTCACGATGCTATAAATAATAGATATATAGGATTGTCCAATATACCTAGAGAACATGCATAACGAATGCCATGCTTCGAAATGCTATAAAATCAGAAACGAAATTGAAATAAATTAAATATAAAAGGACATGAATGGCTCAGCCCATTTATATTCCTGCACTAGATCATCTCTATTTAAATTGATAAAGTACACAGATATGGTACATAACAGTTCTGTCTAAGCACTATCATTAAGCACATGAAGCAAAGCTTGCCCTTGTGTTGGGTGCTGTCCCAATGTTTGACTTATTCCCAATCTTCTTTGTGTATACATAACCTGCATAGCAGAGTCTCCTACCAACTTAGTTGTTTGTGATGATATCCATTATGGAATAAGAATCTTACATGGGTTTGAGGTTCGGGTAGAAAATTTCGTCCCTAGGATAACTGTTTTGGCGGAAACAAGTTCCCGCGAAAACAGTTATTCCAAGGGGCAGAATTTTCTATCAGAACCGAAACAGCCATGATTGATCCTTTTTTTTGCATACCAAACACATTAAATAATTATTCTAACTTAATTTATCATTATAGATTTTACAACGGTCACTTTTAAGATGTTTAATTATATGATTTATGTCATATATTTTATACGATACGTTATCATTTGATGATTTTAACTTCACAGCGAGAGAATTTGACCCTAGGGTGAGATAGAAATATCGAACCCCGGTAAAAATGCAGATATCCTTATCTGGTATGCAAGAAAAGCAATGATAATATAACTTAAAATGTTTATCATTTATAGACAGAAATACAAAAGTTTGTAATACAGAGTACTGAGTATACTGAGTATGAAATGTCACAACAATTAAACATGTGATAAGTACAAGTCAATAGAAAAATTACACACAATTTACATTTACATGTATTGAAATCAATTGTTGACATTAATTACAACTTATTACTTAAATACTTCAAACAACAGCATTCATTTGACCTGTTTTCCATAAATTTAAGGACAATTTACTTGAATTGAAATAAATTTGGGACACTCTTAAAACTTTATTAATTGCAAATGATTAGTGATTAACTTCAAATTGATCTCTTTCATTTAAAATTAAGGGTACATGTAAGTTATCAACTGAAATAAATTGTGGGCAAATTTTAATCTTTAATTACATATTTCAAACAACAACATTCAATTGATGCTTTTGTCCACTGTTTCAAAAGAATCAAGGGGCTTTTTGCCCATTTTCTAAAATGTACCAAGGGGCTTTTGTCTATGTGTACATTTTTTTACCATGGGGCTTTTGTCTAGATACCGCCTTAAACTTTCAGAGAAAATGTTTTTAAAATTTCACTTAAAATGTGATTATGAGCCCTGTGGCCGGGGCATTTGTGGTCAAATCACGCTGAGTTAAGAACTGGTCCAAAAATCTTGTGGTTATATAACTGCTGTGCAAGTTTGGTTAAGATTCAATGAAAAATGAAGGTGCTGTTGCGTCTACAAGAAAAAGGTTAAAGGAAGAACGGCAGACAGAGGATAATAGACAATAAACCATGTCACAAGCCCTGTTGGCCTTTAAAGTATTTTCATATAAAAGTTTTATAAAAAATGTTAAACCTTATATGATTATGATTATTCAGCAACCATGTCCCTGAGTTTATACTGGAACTGGTTTGTTTATTTAATTCATTGTCCTGGTTCCTGAGCTACTGAAAACAGTTTAAACATAAGGTAGTGGATTTTGTGTCCTGGTACTGGAACCAGTTTTAATATTTAGATCAGTATCTGGGTACTGGAACAAGTATATAGTAAATTCAATGCCTTAGTTCCTGTATTAGTATTGGAACCAGCTTAAATATTAAATGAGTAATCCTTATCCTGGTACCGAAACCAGTAAACACATAGTAAATTCAGTGCTATGATTCCTGAATTGGTAATGGCACCAGTTTCAATATTAACAGAGTTCAGTTTTCTGGTATCGACAACAGTATATAGTAAATTCTGTAATGGTACTTGAACCAATTCACATTATGATTTTAGAGCCCTGGTTCCTGTTTTGATACTGGAACAGGTAACTCAGGTCCAGTATAGTTCACTTCATCACACCAATAGTCCTGTGGAGGATTAATTTTTACAAGGTATCTAACATTGGAGTCACTTACACTTGTGTCGATCTGTTTATAATAGCCACATTGTGTATAACCATTAACAGATTTCTGATTGTAAGGTGGAGACAACACATCAAGGAAGGCTGCGTTACCAAACTCCGAACATATTTCATGAATATTTTTCTCATCAGGAGATAGATCACAGCATTCGTCTTCCTCAGACAGTTCCAATCTCCCTTCAAACCGTGTTGGATATACAGGTATGGGCTTTCCGTATTTAGCGGCCAGGTTGTCGGTGAGAGAGGTGGGGACTGGATGCTGTCTTGAATCCAGTTGTGTGTATGTGTTGATAGTCACTCTCCCGTGTATAACTTTTAGAACACCATGCATACGAGGGTGATCATGAAGTGGGAGCCGTTTCCCTTGACGTAACACAAAAATGGCAACTGTCATCAACTGGAATAGGGAAAAAGTGAATGAATAATTTATAGTTTAAATGAACAAAATATGACAAAATCACTATTGAAATCGGAATGGTTAACTTGAAACAAAATTCCCATTCTAAAAATAGACATCACTTAAATACTGCTGAACGACTTTCGCAGCGTCATTCAGACTCTTTCTAAGATGAAATAATGTTTACGACGTGTAAACCTGCATAATGGATTAAACTGAAATAAAAATCAAATCACGCGACTTATTTACTACATCACAAAATATATACATTTAAAACTGCGATAAAAAATGATACTTATATACAGTCAAACCTGTGTAAACAGCCACCTCTATTAAGTAGCCACCTGTCGTAAGCATCCACATTTGCTACTGATGTTTTCAGAGCAAATTAACCTGTATTAAGCAACCACCTGCCTTAAAAGGTCACTTGCTTCATCCCTTGAATGGTTGCTTAAGACAGGTTTACCAGGAAAACTTGGATTTTGATTTGTCTAAGTTGTAAGAACTTGGTTCACAATCAATGTAAAATAAATAAAATTAAAAAAGTAGGTTGTATTTTCTTCAAAATATAACAAAATATCAATAAAAAAATATTCACTGCACACCTAATTACTGTAAGTACTTCACAATGTATATTATCAGACAGTGGCGTAGCTGACTTTATGCCTCATTGCCCAGGCTTGTACATTGTCTTGCAAACAATTTTAAACACAATTTACTGGGAATTGTCTAATTCTGTAGAGATTCTATTGTGCATATCATTAAGAATGATTTATTGTTTGTATTTCAGAGATGGAAGTAACGAAATCTGAAAACAAGATTTCGTGAGATTTGGCATGAATACTTTCATAGCATCTCAATCAGTTGCCTTTCCTTCTCTATATAAGTGCTTTGTGTTACTATTAATTTATTACATAACCATTAACAAGCATTATCACTGTCTTGTAGTAATCTTATTGTGTGCTGTCACTCTTCCAAAATGGGGTGATTTTATTTTGGTAAGATATCTAATGGGGGTGAATATCCTACTATATTACAATTGACCCATTTATTTTCATACTAATTATCCAACTATGCTACAATCTACCCATTTATTTTGAAACTAAATATCACAAAACATTTTGGTGTGTTCAGGATTAGTTTAGTTTGCAAAATATGGAAAACATCAAATGTGCCACCTGAAATTTAGACACTGAAATACCTGCAGTTACTCATCTCCATTTATATGTCTCTGACTAAGTGCAGTTACTCTGACTTCTCTGTTTAAATGTCTCTGACAAAGGACAGTTACTAATCTCTGTTTGGTTTGCATACTTACGATGCAGGAGTGTGTTAACGGGTATTAATCTAGTGTAATACACAGGTCAAAGTATCATACCTAGTATGGTATGGTGGTGCCTAGTACCATACCCGCTCCCCCCCCCCCCCC
This sequence comes from Panopea generosa, assembly GCA_029582155.1. Classification (NCBI taxonomy): domain Eukaryota; kingdom Metazoa; phylum Mollusca; class Bivalvia; order Adapedonta; family Hiatellidae; genus Panopea; species Panopea generosa. The sequence continues at coordinate 11,690,723 of CM055908.1, forward strand.
CTACCCCCACCCCCAAACAAAGTAAAATATTTATGTGTTTTTATGATTTTATAATTATATGTTCATTTGAAAAAAAATGAAATACACGTAAATACAAAAAAAAAAAGTTTCTTTTAGTGTGGGTGGGGGTTAGTATAGGGGAGTCCCAGGTATGATACTTTGACCTATGGTGTAATATCATTCCAAATAATCGCTCCGTGCTTTCCATATAACTTGGCTTTCTGAACTACTTTCCAACTTGTCCAATATATAAATGTCAGACAAATATTAAGATTTATTCTCGTTCTGTACCATGCTTATAGAGGTGAATTGTAAATGTACCATTTTCCGGAGTTATGTGATAAAAAATCTTACATTATTAAATTTATTAAATTCTATCTACTGATACTGCAACACCCTATGTGCAGACACAAAGTGCACAGGTTTACGAGCATTTGAATCACTGATCAACACAAAAGTTCAGTGAGATCTTTTACATGCATTGGTTCTGTAGTGAATGTACATAGATCACTTAAGACAGCCTCTTTGTTGAGCTAACTTTTATAACAACATGGTTGAAGTGTACAATAGTATTGGAAGTTAAGCAATGAAGTATAGGTTAGTACATGGATGGGTGACCGCAGTCACTTTAACTCTCACTGAAGCATTTGCTAGTTTTCACAGTACACTGCCCGACTAACGCAATGTGGTAATTGGGTTTGAACCCCCCTCCCCCCCAGGATGAAACCCCACTTGGAGCAAACATGCTAATCACTAGACCACAGCAACTCCTTAAAACTTGTTGGCACAAGAAATGATATGTAGAGGCTCGCGTACATTTAAAAATAATTTGAAAAATAATTAAATACATTCATTAATAATTGAGCACTCATGTAAGATTCTCTTTATATGTCTATGACAAAGTGAAGCACGACTGATCGCCGTTGCCGTACCTTGTCCTCAAGGACTCGTATGTACGTGACAGGAGCCTCGTCAGCACTCGCGATTTTCTTTTCTAAAACATTTGGATCAATGTTAAGTTCCCGTTTCGTCACATTGTTTATGTGATTCTTTATTTCTGCCAAGCTGTCATGTGATATATTGTTTCCATTTGAACGCGAAAACACTTTAAATGCTGCATCAATCGCTTTTTGGATTGAAGTTGACATTTCCCCTATATTTCAAAACGGTGCTTTGAAAATAGAACACTTTCGTAAGAATCGCAAATATTTTAGTTAACCTCTGTTTTGTGTGCCGCACACTTAAGACAATCAAATGATTTCTGTTTGCCATTGAAAAAAATGAGTACGCTACTTTGTATACATGTTGTGGGTTTTATAAGTCATTATAAATAATGTTAGTGTAAATTAAATTGATGTTGTTTTTGTCAAGACAGAGTAGATACAATCAAGGAACTCTATAGTTTATGTATATTACCTACCGCTTAATATTCGATGTATTTTCTTTAGGAGTATCAAACAAATTTACTTGAAATTTGGACTTGAGTAAGAAAAAATATTTAGGATATCAATGACCAAGTCTGTATCATTAAATTGAACAGTTTACATTGAACTCCGTAAACTTCCCGAACAAAGCCTCGAAAACGAAATCGGGAACGAGTCTTCTCACGTTGTTATCCGATGATTGATCGGAAACCCGAAAGCGGTTCGTTGAAAATGGCGAATGTAAACAAAAACAAAAACGTGGGTTCAGAAACCCGATGTTTGTAATAAATAGGTTATGCAACAAGACACTTTAGATGCGTATAAGTATATCTTCATGGCGTGTGTATTTAGGACAGGAAATTGACGGTAATATGTCAATATAATCCCTTTAACAGTTATTGTCGTATACAGATTTTAATATTCACTACTCAATATTTTGACGAAAATATTAGAAATACAATAGTGACGGGTTAGCTGTTCCGTTCAGTAGGCTATATACCATGTGTGTGGTTGCAGTTTTCATACTATTGGTTTGTTGTTGTTGTTGTTGTTGTTGTTGAATGGTGTTAATCATCGCTTCCAACACTTTTTCAGTTATATCACGACGGTGTCTGCTTGAAACAGTATTCTAAGCGCTGATCCATTGGAGTATCATGTCGCAGACACACTGGCATGGTATTCTACCCATCCAGTCGCATTATACTGACACCGGGACGACCAGATCTAGAACTATTCTCTAAATGTTGAGCGCCAGGTGAGTTAGGGAGATTCTAATACCTTTTATTTTATTTTGTCTTTGGTTTGACCCGACCGGGGATCGAACCTCAGTATTTGTAATGTGATCCTTGTAGGATTGTGAGGGTTATATTTGCTGGACAATGTTGTACCTGTTATGATCCATTCGAAATTATGTCAGTCTTTCGCAACACTCGATGCTATTGATATGCTGTTTGGTCACTAGCGTCTATAGATTGAAATACTCCGAAAAAAAGTCTCAATGTCGAGACTACTTACATTCTCTGTATTGTAGGCACCTGATTGTGTGAATGAAAAACTATGCAATATGTATTGGATACTGTAAGATTGTAACCATATCTACATATCCATGAGTATAATTATAGACCCGCCCACTAATGATAACATAGCTTGTGTATGAATGAACTGTTAGAGTTAGTATAAGGGTAGAAGTTAGAGTCTGGTGCTTGAGTGAATAAAACGTATTAAACACAAACCAAATCTTGTGCATATATTATATTTCCCAGTATCAGAGAGAACATTACAAATACCTGTCATTAAACCCTCATATACCATTTACGTCTTAAATACTCCTGGGTAGAAAATAATTCAAAGTTAACTTTACTCAGCAACCAGTTCCTATTTCTAAATTTCAAGATTTGCACCTATCTACAGATGAAATATCTGACTCATTTTCCGCTCTAACACGTTCCTCATCAGTTTGCAAAACTAAGCATCAACCTTTGCACCTACACTATACAATGTTTGTCCGTTCGCCTCCTCTGACTTAATATATTTATCTTTTCTCTGCACCTCGTCATTTTATACAATCATTTCTTTCCGAGACATGCCTAAATTATTGCTGTCTTCATCATGTTGTATTTCTTGTTTACCCATAGCACCATTTAGCTTCCTTTGTGGTAGAAAACAACTTTCCACCTCGTGGTTTTACAAATTGAGGTTCACTACCAGCGTTAGCAAGACTAATATAATTGCATATGTTAGACACATATACACTGTTACCTGTGATAATTGCTTTGCTATTTATTAGTGCGATCGCCTGACACGTTTGGTCTTTGACATTGAGACAATCTTCTATACAACCTTTGATATCCGTTTGATATCATAAAGGTTTGTAATAAGCTCAATGTCGACAAAAACAACTCGGATCTGCGCCAATATTTTTCTTCGTTTTTTTCGTGTGTTTTTCTTTGGGAAATTCATTATGCAATTTCACCTGTCTTAAACACTTTAATAATACCTGCTCATTGAGGCACTCGATAAGTTTCAAAAGTTTTCATTTTCTCCGAATGCTTGAATACATACGGGTTCCTGAATGTGAGTGCTTTGGTCAAGAAATCCGTTCAAATATCATACAATTCCTTTATCTTCCAACCGTTTTTTAAAGGTATGATATTGACATATTACTGTCAATTCCCAGTCCTAAATACACACGCCCAGCATAAAGATACACTTATAACTTAAAGATATATGCGTCTAAAGTGTCTAATTGCATAACCTCTTTATTACAAACATCGGGTTTCTGAAGCCACGTTTTTGTTTTTGTTTATAATCGCCGTTTTCAACGAACCGCTTTCGGGTTTCTGATTAATCATCGGATAACATCGTGAAGACTCGTTCCCGATATCGTTTTCGAGGCATTGTTCGGGAAGTTTACGGAGTTCAATGTAAACATTGCGCAATATTTTATTGCGGGACGTATTAAAGTTTTGGCCAATATTCAATCACTGTTAATTTGATAACTTTCAAATAAATAAAGGTTAGACGTCAACACATAAGCATTATTTTTGGGCACACTGCATACAGGAAAAGTCTGGATTAACAGCGTGTTTATGTTACTTGCCAATATAAATCCCTTTAAGTTAAGTCGAAAACGTATGGATCAATTATTCCTTGGAATTTACCGGTTGATGTACTACTGTTTTGTCACCAAGACAAAGTTTATGTTTTCATGCAGCAGCCACCCTATGTAACAACTGTTAATAACCCGGGCTTTAAGTGTGCGGGTTACACAGGTAACACCTTTTGTATACGTATATGTCAGATATTTGAATGCTACTATGTTTCAGACCACTCATGAATCTCAACCACCTGTCAATGTTCAATTCGCGAAAATATCCTTTTATCCTTTCTAGATAATACTCATGCTTATCTTACTCCCGATCAGGAAAACATTGCTTATTTTTTTCCTTCAAAGGAGTTGAACACTTTACCCGTTTGGGAAACGGACTGATCAATTCCTTGAGACTCAAATTGAAATTAAGTATTTATCGTCATATCTGAGAACGAAGACTTTCAAAAGTATAAATTTATATTTCATAACACTTCGGTGCACGTTAGTATTGAGCACAATGCGAAACTATTTTTTTTTACCCATTTAAGCTATGTAATATTCTGTTTATAAGTATAAACCTTCGACGTATTTTCCGTGGACTTTTGATTTAGGAAGGTCATCTTGGAAATACTTAAATGGGCTACCCTGAGAATATTATGTACTTATTTTATATTCATGTATTTTAATCTAATTTTGTTTTCATTCTTAATTAAGATTCCCTGGCTTATTATTAAAATAAAACAAGTATGAATGAATGAATGTGAATGAATGAATAAATGAACGAATGAATGCATGAATGAATGAATGAATTAATATTTAATTAAATGAAATAAAAATGCAGTTTACCATTTTATTAAAAATGGCTGCAAACTTGCGAAAATATATGACATTCTATCCGAAAACGTTATTGGTTGTAGCATTACTTGGGTATCTTAATTTCATATTTACATCAGGTAGATCTATAAAAGATAAAATTAGAGTCGGTAAAACTATTTCAAAATTGCGACATGTGTTCCTTGAATGTTTAAAAATTAAACAAGACAGCTGATGAAGTGCTCTGCCGAAGCATCCGTTAAACGCAGATGTAATCGTCAGCTGCTCATATAGGGAGCGTACTGATGAAGATGATAGGTTTGGGTCAACATTAACAGACTGATGATAGGTTTGGTCAACATTAACAGACTGATGATAGGTTTGGGTCAACATTAACAGGCAGATGATAGGTTTGGGTCAACATTAACAGGCTGAATGATCGTATGATACAATTATATGTATCAGTATTTAACTTCATTGTGCGAAATATTGTGCGTCTCCACGAATAGATTTGTCAATTTTGTTATCCGCCGTCTTCTGAGACACCCAACAAATTACAAAGCTGTCCACCCAAGATACTTACCAACATTTCGACTTATAACAAATAAAGAAAATGGGACATTATATCGGGTATACGCTATACATTTAATACTTCAGAGTTTCATGATTTTGCGATGTCAAAAAAAGTTCAACCACACTTTCTTATTAAAAGGATTACACTCAGTAAGCCCTGTTTGTCTTCTATTGGTGGACAAAATAAATCACAGTTTTAAAAGCTCATGGATTAAAAGATCTCTTTTCACACTATGTATTTAGTACGCTATGTTTCAATAGGGTCACTTTTATTTTAGATAATACACGTAATGTATGCTTTTTAAACTAATGAAAAAATCTAATTTCTTTTGATTTATGTGAGCCAACATTCTTAATACAATATATATATATATCATTACAATTTGCATATTTTATCTGGGCGTAATACAAACATTTTTAATAACAGGCTATTTTTCAGATGAATAAACTAAAGGTTTTAAAATCGCTATAGCACTTATTATATAGGAGATGTATATTCGGCCAATAATTACAGCGGGATTACTTTAGTAAATTGTACGGGACAAATTAAAAAAAAAATCACGGATAACTAAATACCAGAGAGTATCAATGTTGTATCAGACGTACAATTTGATATTTAGAATAATCGACGATATTTATTAATGCCATTTCGCATTCCGTAATATCATAGAAAAAGTGGCCATTAATCTCAAATTAGGGCCAATGAAACGTAAAAAAATTACTTGTGTGTGTGTTGCTTTTTAGGTCGGGATTTAGATATTACGCCACGGTTTTTTTTTTTCAGTGACACCCGGCGAGTTCCGCTTAAACAATTTGTAGATAAGCGTTACATCCGTGGAACGGTTATTTAATGCTGCCTTAATTACACCAATTGCTGTATGGGATCATACTAAGCGCTATAACTACAGCTTTACGACAAAACCAATCTTGTTGCGAACTGATCACGACTTACACTTCATGTTGGTACACGAATCAAGTTGTTTGTGTGTACGGTCGTGACGATACTTACTTAAATGTTTCTATGAAGTTTACTTAAAGTAAATAAGTGTACATGCAGCATTTCAAGTTTCTAAGGTACATATTGTCCCAACACATGTAAATAACACAGACGTGTTAAAAGTGGAGCCCGTGGTCTAGTGGTAGAACACCGAATCCATGATCGGAGGGTCGTGGGTTCGATCCTCCACCACAGCTATGTGTGGTGTCCTTGAGCAAGACACTTTTCCACATATGATTAGTACTGATTCTTAATAGGAAGACTTCGAGCGTGATTTGCATAAGTTGTACGAACTTGTTTCAAAGTCGAAGTAAAATAAATAAGTTAAACTAAATAACACAGACGACGTGACCATGCCAGTTTCCCTACCAGACTTTCCATTAATTTCTGAATCTGAATTAAATACATTACAGCTACTCACTGGACAAACCAGTGACGTAACAGCTTCTTGCCTTTTCATGTTTATGTCAGTCAATAGCTATACATAGCTAATGTTTATTGTATTGTAATATCTCATGCTGTCTATCAAAACAATGTTGTATCTTGTATTTAATGAACGATGTTATCAAAGTCACAGTCGAATATGTAGCATAGTTATAAATTTTGTTTCATTAAATGAAGCATTATACCTTCTGCAAATTTACAAAGGCACATATTTTGACATCGGTTCTAGATAAATGCAAGTATAAGTACTTTTAAAAAATCATAAAAACACACATATAAGAAATATCAGGAGTGCTACTCTATAAAATGCTTAGTAAATTAAATTACAAAAAAACACAAAAACTAACCGATTAAAATGCAGTGAGTGTTGTTATGAAACGATTCCATGCGAATTTTCATTACATTATTTACTTCAATGCATAGGCCAATTCAACAGACGTTCAAACAACACATCTGTTAAACTTAGACGCCGCGGTCTGGCAAAACTACACTGTACGTAAATGTTCTAACAACAGTAATATTGTAACATGCTGACAAACTATTTCTTGAATATACTTCAAGTATTTAAGGACAGTCAATAAGTGTAGTTCAACTAATACAAGAAACTATAAAATGGGAACGTGCACTATTCCTTCTACTTGCCATAGTTATGACAATACTTGGATGCTTAATACATTACCATGTGAAATTGCAAGGGTTGCTACGGTGTCCCGTTGGGGCCATCGCGGCATATTTATTAAATTAAGTAAAGTCGAAACAACGAAACTACGATGGTGAAAAGTCGAAACAACGATGGTGAAAAGTCGCAACTACGATGGTGAAAAATCGAAACTACGATGGTGAAAAGTCAAAACAACGAAACAACGACTTTTCACCATCGTAGTTTCGATTTTTCACCATCGTAGTTTCGCGTTTTCACCATCTCATGGACTGCAAGACGCATCGCCGCGACACTAGTACAGGTGATAAACTGCTAAAAGCAACATCAACCATTACCACTGCATCGGAACAAAATGCCATGTCAAAGGTCACTACTCAGCTCTTTACAAGGACATTATAATGCGAAAGACAATTGTGGATTGTCAAGGTCACCGTCTATACAGTAGCAGAACATTCTTTGCTTAGAACTAAGCATTGGCCCGGCTGTCAGTATAACGTGACTGGGTGGAGTGTGATGTCATGTATCTGTGGCATGGCATTTCAGTGTGGCAGACCGTCGTGATATTACGTAACAATTGTTGAAAGCGACGCCAAACACCATTAGGCATTCTTTACTATGTGTATACACAGTGAAACAGCGAAAGCTGTAGTGATAAAAAATAAGTACGTCCATTATTGTGTTTTTGTCAATATTAATCACTAGGTGACTTCAAAAAGAGTTAATAATACAGTTATTTATTATTTAAATCATACGTTCATAATTAATCAAAACGGAAATAATATCAGTATTATATCATTAAATATGAAATACATATTGTTCAGATACGTACAGGTCATACAGTATCATTATGCGTATGCATTTATAACTAATTACAATTTCAATACATGTATGTTTATTAAAATAAAGATGACTTTACAAATAAAAAGGTCAAACACAACACGGGACATTTTCATTTCATAAACATATAATTTATTTTGATTACAATTACAGTTGTATAAATATATATGCGTTTAACAAATAGTAATATATACGCAAGAAGACAAAGGCTCAAATACCGGTCAAAGAGGAGGGCTATACCATTATATACATATAAATAGGTTTAAACTAAATGCATGTAACTACCGCGGTGTCATAGATCTAACATTTGTGGCGACAGTGGTAGAGTGTTCCGCAACGCAAGAGTGCTGGGACCCAATGCTAAATCCCAGTTGAGGCTACTCATGTTTCTTTGTACTTTACCGGTCCTGCTGAAGAAGACCCTGTGGCAAATTCCTTGTGCCCTCGGGTAACGTATACATCAGAGGAAGATCTTACCCTTTTCTGAGGTTAAATTTACTTCATGGATTTCGTCGCACTTTCGCTCATAAACGATGGCTATAGTTCCTACTAATTTATATTACATAGATTGTGACACAATGCACTCCGACCCTTCTATTCTGGGTCCGATCTGCCACTACTAAACCATACACAATTGTTATAAAGAGGCTAAATTTGAATCCTCTTCCTCACTCACTCACTCACTCACTCACTCACTCACTCACTCACTCACTCACTCACTCACTCACTCACTCACTCACTCACACACACACACCGACTCATTAAATCACCCAATTTATCAATTACACCCACGACATGGATAATAATGTATTTTGCTATCCCAGTAACTGGGATACCACGACAGTATAATCAGGATTTTAAGTAATTGTGCGTTCAAAATATTTTTATTATTAACATCGTGTTTCGACATTTTTTTTCTTTTATTTAAGCCAGTTTTAACGCAAACATTTTTTTATTTGAAATAAATAAAGTGGATTTGGTTTCTTTCCTGCCTTTTGTTGCTTTTGTCATTTTCAATACATGTGGCTTGAATAAATTAGCAGTTCGTATAGACGTTATTAAATTACATATACTGACAGACGCAGTCGCTGTCTTAAAGTGACACATGCCAATGTTGACTCCGATTTTTTTCATGTTTACAATCAATCAATATTTAGATGTATGGATGGATAAACATATATCATTTCCCCCATAAAGTATCATTATTTCAAATTTCATATTTTAAAACTTATTAAAAGTTTTTTTTTCATAATACGAGTGGTGTTACGTCAATTTTGAAAATAAAGATTTGTTAATGAAATATACTTAAAATACAGGTTGACACTTACTTAATTTTCTTCCATCATACTAAAAGCCATTGAAATACAAAAAAGCAATTTTTATTCTTTAAATAAAAAATCTTTGAAAATACAAACTGGCATTTACTTGGATTTTTGCTAGCCTGTGGTAAAAGCTAAGGAAATTAAATGAATATTACACTTTTGGTCATGGTTAATAAAACATTTGCGAAATAGAACGTTTTAATTATTCACCAGGATTATACCCCCTTTCTATAATGATAACGTAATTAAAAGTAATTTACACCAATGTCTTTGTTTACATGTACTTAAATAGGGTATTTTAATTCTATAGTTACACCATGGATTGATATGAAAAGTCCTCAAAAGTGTCTCGTGACCCTTTAAAGTAGGCTAAATACTGCTTTTCTATCACAACATGAAGACGTGTCTGATTGATCGGTTGGTTTACCCAATAATATCCCGGTATATCACAATTAGGCTCATCTAAATATGCATCATTGAAATATGTATTATATGTTTTTGCGAAAATAATGCGGTCAAACGGTTAACCAGAAAGTGTAGGTGGTATATCAAAGGAGTAAGCAGTCAAGGTCAGTCGTAACTTAAAAATAAAAATGAAATAAACAAAATACATACATAACCAAAAATAAACATTCCAAAACCTTTACCATAATGTGATATGATAACGTATACCGAGATCTGTAATCGTTGTTATATACAAACTAATTTGTTTATGATTGATTGAAACCGCAGTCTTCGTGACTTTGCTACATCTGGGTTAGTATCATATTACACGCCAGCTATGTTTCAGACAATGGAGGAGCACGTCTTTAGTGATAAACATCTTGCCAGAGATATAAGATATAAGTCACCAGATATTCCCATTTGTTTCGGTATTCTCTATTATGATATAGTAAAGACTACAGCGGAACCAGGTCAGATCACCCAAATAAAACATTCCTGTCTACGTTATAACCAAATCTATCTGTTAGATGTGTAAACAGATTCAAGTCTTAAATACCTTTAACGCGCTTTGATTGAAATATGCGTAATATTCGGCCGACAGAGATACTTTATTACAATTTGAAGTTGGGTCGTCTGACTTAGTCTATTTATTGGGATACAACGTATAATGCACATATGGTGCCAAAAGGAATACAATACCTCCTTTACTCTTTATGCACAAAACCCACGGATGGAAATTATTAAACTTAAATATAGTTAACCTAGAATATTAATACCTGCAAAGTTTGAAAATATTATTCATGAATTCGTAGCCTTTTATGAACATATAATATTGTCCCGATTAATCGTACGTACTGTATTTACTACTAATTTAATTTAAACTTATTTATTTTACTTCGATTGTGAAACAAGTTATTACAACTTAACCCAAATCACGCTCGAATTCCTCCCTGACTGAAACATTATTACGCCTATGTGAAAGTGTGCCTTGCTCAAGGACATCACACATAGCCGTGGCGAGGATCAAACCCACAGTGTGGAGCACGTGGTCCAGTGGGAGAGCACCGACCCCAAGATTAGATCAGAGGGTTGTGGGAGGGGGGTTGATTTCCCCACAGCTATGTATGGTGTCCCCGAGCAAGACATTTTTCCCCCACAATTATGCATAGTAGTGGCTCTACTCAGGAAGATTTCGAACTTGATTTGTATAAGTTGGACTAGTTTGCTTCACAATGGAAGTAAAATAAATAAGTTTATGCTAATACACAAACATCCGGTCCTGGGTTCGATACTCTACCAGTGGGTCTCGCGCTCTGCATTACTACTAATGTACCGAGACCTAGGACATTGTTGGTTTGGGTTAACAATGCTTGCTACTTCGTCGCTAAATATATCAAAACATTCATAAGGGCCTTAAAATTGGAATATCAAAATACATGAAAGTAAAGTCACCATCACTTCCAGCGCTTTGGCATTAGATGCTTAATAGTATCAAACAATCGATTCAAGGGTTCTTCGTGGCGGCGTGATGTCGTCTAGAAACAACTTGGTCATGGATTCGAGCCCATATTGGCAAAAAATAATTTGAGAATGTTTTCCAATTACTAGAGAAAGGACGGTGGTTATCTGAGGTTTTCTTGCACCAATAAAACTGGATACTATATATGTAACATGTCATGTGTTGAAATTAGCGTTATATCCCTTCCCCCTGCACCCCAATCCCCACCCACAAGTTAATTGACTGATATACGAGCATTTAACTACCATTAAATGTTTAGTACATGGATGTGTTCACAACTAATTGGAAATAAAGACATTTATGTGTTAAGAGTTATTCACTCACCACTTTCGACCCTAGTATTTTAAAATATGGGAGGATACTTTAAACAGCTGCCAAATCTATAATTCAGACACTTTGGCTGTATACCATGACGGCATACGATAATACGGGCGCACTCTTGCATGCATGGGGCATAACTACACAGTTTATGTGTTGTTTTGCATTTATTAATTTCAATGATACACTGTTTTGTTAAAAGAGATATATTCGGGTATGTTATGAAGTATTCAAATAATCTTTACAAGCATATACACTTTTTACTGTAAAGAAATCGTACAACGTAATCATATCATTTAAACATTTGAATGGAATTCAAATAATATTTACTATATACGTTTTACCACAAAATCAGAAAATTCATGGAATAAGTATATGTGATGATGATGATTAACAATCCGTGACCATACGTTTAAGTGATTTGTGTACGTGGTTTTATGTTAGGTATTGAGAAGTTTAAATATTACGCAGAACGTATGGATCACATCAGTTGACTACGGCAACACCCTGAGTGGTTAGTTAAATAGAAATGTGCGGAAATAAATTTCGAATTTTATATTGAAAATATTATAGCGATGCATTTTGCGTACGGATTAGAGACCACGGCGGTTATATGGATTATCATGTTAAGTCTGTTTGCGAGTACCGCGTCAGAGATGATTCATTTACCAGGAAACGTAACGGTTGTTGGGTTGTTTGAGATACACGAACCCGAGAACGCGGGCTGTGGGACAGAAGTGTCTATTACTTCCATTATGTCAGCAGAAGCCATTAAGTGGTATTTCCAGAATCTGAACGAGGCCAACGCTCTTCCCATTAAGATAGGTAATGATTTGTATTTCTTGTTTTGTCAATTTTTAGGACATTTTGTCCGCTCCCAAGTCAGTTGACAGGTTCAGTGACCTCTATATGTTCAACCAGAGATATATAAACTTTAAGTCACTGGTTAAACCGCCCAATAGTTTGTAACCGCTGCAAATGGCAACTGTATACGCTGTACCGACACGTGACCAATCAGCTCGATATATCATTTATGAACAATATTAAGCTTTTTAAAGTCTTGCATAAACGTTCAGCGGCTATCATATATATAGGCATTCTCAAAATGTCGTCCACGTTTGTCAAAAGTATGAAGATAATTTTGCATTTTTATGCCACCGTTGGAGACACAGAACTACCCGGTCTCCTCCATGTAACGGTGTATCCAAACAATCATAGCTCTGGTGACATGTATGGGTAGCCATGAGCCTCAAAATGAATTGAGTGCGAGCAAACGCATCGTATCACCTCTGTATTATTTCATTATAACACTTTGTTGCAAACTGGATAGCGTATAACTGGGGTGTTTTAACATATCATCATTTTGAGAGTTATGGTCGACCATGGGCATGAACATGAAAGTTGACTGTAGCATTTACCTTAAAACATAAGGCCTTGGTTAAACTTTACATCTTACGCTAATCTTGGTTATGGATAGATCATCTACTTTGATAATTTCTGTGTGGATATATTTTGTTTTGTCATTATTATTATGTTATTACCATTATTATAATTGTTAGGACCTTTTACTGTTATACCATTTGTTCATCGCTGACCATGGTGTTACTCTTCAGGTTAACTGTGTAATTTACAATACACGGGAGACCGCGGCGTGGTCTAGTGGTAGAGCGTCCGCCCCGCATGCGGAAGGTCGTGGGTTCGATCCCCGGCCGGGTCATACCAAAGACTTTAAAAATGGTACTAGAAGCTTCCTCGCTTGACGCTCAGCACTTAGAGGAGAGTTCTAGGTCTGGTCGGCCCGGTGTCAGTATAATGTGACTGGGTGGGCTATCATACCATGTGTCTGCGGCATGATACTCCAGTGTGACAGAGCTCAGAATACTGTCTCAAGTAGACACCGTCGCGATATGACTGAAAAATTGTTGAAAGCGACGCTAAACATCATACAACAACAGCAACTACAATACACGGGAACGATAGTGGGTTTTACTTGACACAGCTTTGTATAATCTAAAGGACCCGGAAAGTCCATGATGACACAAACATAAATATACATTCATACTATGCAGAAAAAGAAAACAACCTTACTATGTAAGGTTGGCAAACTATATTTATCCCAAACGTTAATGCATAGCCATTCAACATCATAGGTTCTTTTAAACATATTTTATTCATGATATTCACAACGTATGCAAGTATATGACAACAAATATAAGGATTAGAACAAAAGCACAATGCTATTGAGCTCCTTTCCTTTGTATTTTAAACATTGGAATGACAGACTTACAATGTATACATAACTGGTTTTACTAATTGTGAAAATATTTTAGTCAGTACTGATAATAGAATAAAATGATAAAAAAAGATTTAGAACAACGTAGCGGGAAAACAACAAAAACAACAAAGTACAGGCATGTATGATCTATCTATATAACATACAAACCTCCAGTACTCAGAAGATGTATCTAGAAATTAGAAGGCAATGCGGCGGTATCGGATAGGTTGAATATCAGTATTTTGAAATTCAATTTGGATTATTTGACTTTGATTGCTATTTGGCTACTAATTAGAATCGTATGCTTTCTGCGATAAATTCATGCACGGTTTCAAAAATCAATGAACTTAATTCTTAACTAAGACTGGTATCTCTATATAAAATAATTTCTGTAGAAAAAGTACATAAGGACGAGCGTTTATTTAAAAACTCCAATCTTATGTTATGATAAGCTGGACATATAAGTGTTGAGTGTTCACGAAACTATGACAATGACATAACGGGGATTCCGTACTATTTTTTAGAAACAAGTGCTCATTGAGTGAACTACAATTTGTTCTATGGCGCGTATGTAGTGTTTGGGCCTTTCTACTCCCTGAATAATAATATTTGTGGGCGTACACTCTATCTATGTTGAGATATCGTTTGAAAGAATAAACAGATTCAAGACAACGGGCCACGTATGGTAATGAATTCCATTCCCGAACTACAGAGGGTAGAAATGATTTAAAATAATTGCTTGTTCGTGAATAAATTGTGTGCAAGTTGTTATTATTTCTTAATATGTTTCGGGACTCTTCACCAACTTGTTAGTTTTACAATAATAAACCCCTTTACTTTTCATGAAATGCTCATTACTCAACGAATTTTCCTGAAATAAACGTCAAAATTACTTATTCTTTAAGCAAAAAAATGATTATTCCAAAATGTCTTTAAAATGTTTTTATCTGTATCTATCTAGTGATACGTTTAACAAGCCTGTGCTACCTGGCGATATACGTGTCTATGCCATATACTTTATACTAGCTGACACTGAGAATTCTGGCCACATAGACTAGCATATTTTGTTACAGATGTTTCTATCCAGAATAGAACAATCCAATTTATACAATAGCTCTGATAATGCAGATTTATATTGAAGTGCTCTATTCGCTTTGATTTAAGGATTTGATGGTCACAGAACGTGTCGGTCCGAGAGCATGGCTTCCCAAGTAGCGGTCGAAACACTTTGTAGATCTCTTGCGTCAAAGAATGAAACCAATCACGATATTATAGCCGGTAAGTAATTGTTTTTTTAAACTTATTTATTTTACTTCGATTGTGAAACTAGTTCTTACCTCTTAGACAAAGCCCACTAGAAATCTTCCTTGGTATAACCAGTACTAAGCATATACGGAAAAGGTGTCTTGCTCAAGGACACCACACATAGCCGTAACGGAGGATCGAATTAATTGATCAAAGTATTTGTTATTATGCATATATGTATAGATGTAGTGATTATTATGTTATTATATCGTTAAACGAGTATAATGAATAATCAAGTATAATTGGAAAGGTTTTCATACTTTTACATAGTGTTTGCCTAAGATTCACGGGCATTTAGACTGTGTTTCGTATTCGATCATGGCTTGAGGATAAAATTTAAGAAGCACAGTCTACGTCGTGCTGCTGCGCATGCTCGGTAGAAAAATTCCAAAAAAAAACAACTACGTTTTGGCTAAACTAGTCTCATCGCACCGCAGATATTTTATTTATAAATGTAATATACAGTCAAACATGTGCAAGCGGTCACCCCTATTAAGCAATCATCTGTATTAAGCAGCCTCATTGTTATTTCCCATTTCTAAGCCTTCAAAGCAAATTAACCTGTGTTAAGCAACGACCTATCTGAAAAGGACACTTTTGCTCCTTACCTTGACTGGCTGCTTAAGACAGGTGTGACTTTACTGGACATATATATTTTATGTAAATAGATGAATAATGTATTTGTGTAGTAAGTATGAAAGTTGCATTAAAATCAAAATCTTTATTTTAATCAGAAATTTTTACGTGAACATACGAGTTTAGGAAATAGTTAAACTTAATCACATCCAGATGAAAGAAAGCAAATTAGATGCAATTGAAATTCAGCAAAATACTATTTTGCCATGTCTTAGCTTGATCGAATTGAAAATAACAGAAAATAAGAAACTGATAGATACTGCAAACCATAAGAAACACGATATTCCAATCAGTCAACAATTCATAAGTGAAGAGTTTGTAAGTGAAGAGTTTGATCATGTAGACCATATCATATAAATAAACAAACACGAGGTTTGCAGGTTGCAGGGCAAGCTCATATTAAAAGCAGACAATGCAGGAAGATGCTTACTATCGTCGTGATTCTAAGGTCATTGCGAGATAACAATATTTTTCTGTTTTTGGCTAATGGTGGAGCTCCAATTATGGGAAATTACCCAAATCATAGTTATGCTCAATCGATTCGATGGATACAGGAGCAGTACCCTTTACTAGTGTCAGTGCTGCATCATGTGCTGGTACTGCTGCCGGTGATCAAAATAGTTTTGCAGATGTTTCAATTGTGTGAAAGTATTCCAAACATAGGTGATCCCCGATCAAAGATTCAGATAGACAGAGCCCAAGCTGGTTGGTAATCTAAGAGAAAATGCAATAGACGTCATGGTAGCATACGCCTGTTTCTGAAAGAGTATATTAAAGAGGGTTCACATAATGTCGAAAAAACTATTTGAGTAAACTTTAATGAAGTATTGTTTGATGTTGAAGTCGACAAGTATACACGTTTTGGGTAAACTTTAATTAAGTAATGTTCCATGTTGAAGCCGACTAGTATACACGTTTTGGATAAACTTTGATTAAGTATTATTCAGTATTTAAGTCGATTAATATACACGTTTCAGGTAAACTTTAATTAAGTATTGTTCAATATTGAAGTCGACTTCCATACACCTTTTTGAGTAAACTTTAATGAAGTATTGTTCAATGTTGAAGTCGACTACTGTACACGTTTTGGGTAAACTATAATTAAGTTTTGTTCAATGTTGAAGTCGACTACCATACACGTTTTGGGTAAACTTTAATTAAGTATTGTGTAATGTTGAAGCCGACACCCATACACGTTTTTTGGAAAACTTTAATTAAGTAATGTTCAATGTTGAAGATGACTACCATACACGTTTTGGGTAAACTTTAATGAGGAGTTGTTCAATGTTAAAATCGACAAGTATACACGTTTTTGGTAAACTTTAATGAAGTCATGTTCAATGTTGAAGTCGACTACCATACACGTTTTGGGTAAACTTTAATGAAGTATTATTCAATATTGAAGTCGACTAGTATACACGTTTTGGGTAAACTTTAGTTAAGTATTGTTCAATGTTGAAGTCGACTACCATACACGTTTTGGTTAAACATTAATTTAGTATTGTTCAATGTTTTAGGCGCCTACCATACACGTTTTGGGTGAACTTTAATTAAGAATTGTTCAATGTTGAAATGGACTACTATACACGTTTTTGGTAGACTTTAATTAAGTAATGTTCATTGTTTAATTCGACTACTATACACGTTTTGGGTAAACTTTAATGAAATAATGTTCAATATTTAAGTAGACTAGTATACACGTTTTGGGTTCACTTTAATTACGTATTGTTCAATGTTGAAGTCGACTAGTATACACGTTTTGGGTAAACTTTGATTAAGTATAGTTCAATGTTGAAGTCGACCATTATACACGTTTTGGGTAAACTTTGATTTAGAATTGTTCAATATTGAAGTCGAGGAGTATACACGTTTAGGGTAAACTTTGATTAAGTATTGTTTAATGTTGAAGTCGACTAGTATACACGTTTTGGGTAAACGTTGATGAAGTATTGTTCTATGTTGAAGTCGACTAGTATTCACGTTTTGGGTAAATTTTATGAAGTATTGTTCAATGTTGAAGTTTAATAGTATACACCTTTTGGGTAAACTTTAAAAAATCAAGTATCGTCCAATGGTGAAGTCGAATAGTATACGCGTTTTGGGTAAACTTTAATCAAGTAATGTTCAATGTTGAGGTCGACCACTATACACGGTCTGGGTAAACTTTAATTACGTATTGTTCACTGTTGAAGTCGACTACTATACACGTTTTGGGTAAACTTTATTGAAAAATGTTCAAAATTGAAGTCGACTTCCATAGACGTTTTAGGTAAACTTTAATAGTATTTTTCAATGATGACGTCGACTAGTGTACACTTTTTTGGTCAACTTTAATTAAGTATTGTTCAATGTTGAAGTCGACTACCATACACGTTTCGGTTAAACATTAATTAAGTATTGTTCAATGTTAAAGAAGCCAGTTGCCATACATTTTTGGGTAAACTTTAATTAAGTAATGTTCAATTTTGAAGCCGACTACCATTCACGTTTTGGGTAAAGTTTAATGAGGACTTGTTCAATGTTGAAATCGACTAGAATACACGTTTTTGGACAACTTTAATTAAGTATTGTTCAATGTTGAAGTCAACTACCATACACGCATTGGTTAAACATTGATTAAGTATTATTCAATGTTGAAATAGCCTACAATACACGTTTTGGGTGAACTTTAATTAAGAATTGTTCAATGTTGAAGTCAACTACTATAGCCATTTTGGGTAAACTTTAATTAAGTAATGTTCAATGTTGAAGTCGACTACCATACACGATTTGGGTAAACTTTAATGAGGAATTGTTCAATGTTGAAGTAGAGTAGTATACACGTTTTAGGTAAACTTTAATTACGCAATGTTCAATGTTGAAGTCGACCACTATACACGTTTTGAGTAAACTTTAATAACGCAATGTTCAATGTTGAAGTCGACTAGTATACACGTTTTGGGTAAACTTTAATAACGCAATGTTCAATGTTGAAGTCGACTAGTATACACGTTTTGGGTAAACTTTAATTCAGTAATGTCAATGTTGAAGTCGACTAGTATACACGTTTTCGGTAAACTTTAATACAGTAATGTTCAATATTGAAGCCGACCACCATACACGTTTCAGGTAAACTTTAATTAAGTATTGTTCAATTTTGAAGTCAAGTTCCATACACGGTTTTGAGTAAACTTTAATTAAGTAATGTTCAATGTTGAAGTCGACTACTATACACGGTTTGGTTAAACTTTAATGAAGTATTATTCAATATTGAAATCGACTAGTATGCACGTTTTGGGTAAAATTTAATTAAGTAATGTTCAATGTTGAAGACGACTACTATACACGTTTTGGGTAAACTTTAATTAAGTAATGTTCAATGTTGAAGTCGACTACCATACACGATTTGGGTAAACTTTAATGAGGAATTGTTCAATGTTGAAGTAGAGTAGTATACACGTTTTAGGTAAACTTTAATTACGTATTGTTCAATGTTGAAGTCGACTACTTTACACGTTTTGAGTAACCTTTAATGAAATAATGTTCAATGTTGAAGTAAACTAGTATACACGTGTTTAGTAAACTTTAATTACGTATTGTTCAATGTTGAAGTACACTACTATACACGTTTTGAGTAAACTTTAATTAAGTTTGTTCAATTTTGAAGTCGACCATTATAAACGTTTTGGGTAAACTTTAATTAAGTAATGTTCAATGTTGAACACGACTAGTATACACGTTTTAGGTTAACATTAATTAAGTATTGTTCAATGTTGAAGTCGACTAGTATACACGTTTTGGGTAAACTTTAATTCAGTAATGTCAATGTTGAAGTCGACTAGTATACACGTTTTCGGTAAACTTTAATACAGTAATGTTCAATATTGAAGCCGACCACCATACACGTTTCAGGTAAACTTTAATTAAGTATTGTTCAATTTTGAAGTCAAGTTCCATACACGGTTTTGAGTAAACTTTAATTAAGTATTGTTCAATGTTGAAGTCGACTACCATACACGTTTTGGTGAAACTTTAATTCAGTAATGTCAATGTTGAAGTCGACTAGTATACACGTTTTCGGTAAACTTTAATACAGTAATGTTCAATATTGAAGCCGACCACCATACACGTTTCAGGTAAACTTTAATTAAGTATTGTTCAATTTTGAAGTCAAGTTCCATACACGGTTTTGAGTAAACTTTAATTAAGTATTGTTCAATGTTGAAGTCGACTACCATACACGTTTTGGTGAAACTTTAATTAAGTATTGTTCAATATTGAAGTCGACTTCTATACACGTTTTGGGTAAACTTTAATTAAGTATTATTCAATATTGAAATCGACTAGTATGCACGTTTTGGGTAAACTTTAATTAAGTATTATTCAATGTTGAAGTCGACTACCATACATGTTTTGGTTAAACTTTAATTAAGTATTGTTCAATATTGAAGTCGACTTCTATACACGTTTTGGGTAAACTATATTGAAGTATTATTCAATATTGAAATCGACTAGTATGCTCGTTTTGGGTAAACTTTAAAGAAGTATTATTCAATGTTGAAGTCGACTACAATACACGTTTGGGTAAACTTTAATTAAGTATTGTTCAATGTTAAAGTCGACTTCTATACACGTTTTGGGGAACCTTTAATTAAGTAATATTGAATGTTGAAGTCGACTACTATACACGTTTTGGGCAAACTTTAATGAGGTATTGTTCAATGTTGAAGTCGACTAGTATACACGTTTTGGGTAAATTTTAATGAGGTGCTGTTTATTGTTGAAGTCGAATAATATACACGTTTTGGGTAAACTTTAATGGAGTAATTTTCAATGTTGATGTCGACTTCTGTTCACGTTTTTGGTAAACTTTAATAGAGTAATGTTCAATATTGAAGTCGACTACTATACACGTTTTGGGTAAAATTTACTGAAGTAATGTTCAATGTTGAAGCTGACTTCTATACACGTTAATGTTGAAGTCGACTACTATACACGTTTTAGGTAAACTTTAATGAAGTAATGTTCAATGTTGAAGTTTTCTACTCTACACGTTTTATGTAAACTTTGATGAAGTATTGTTCAATGTTTAAATCGACTACCAGACACGTTTTTTGGTAAACTTTATTTATGCAATGTTCAATGTTGAAATCGACTACTGTACACGTTTTGGGTAAACTTTAATTACGTTATGTTCAATGTTGAAGTCGACTAGTATACACGTTTTGGGTAAACTTTAATAACGTAATGTTCAATGTGGAAGTCGACTACTATACACTTTTTGGGAAAACTTTAATGAGGTATTGTTCAATGTTGAAGTCGACTAGTAAACACGTTTTGGATAAATTTTAATGAGGTACTGTTCATTGTTGAAGTCAACTAGTATATACGTTTTGGGCAAACTTTAATGGAGTAATGTCCAATGTTGATGTCGACTACTGTACACGTTTTGAGTAAACTTTATTGAAGTAATGTTCAATGTTGAAGCTGACTACTATACACGTTAATGATGAAGTCGTCTACTATACACGTTTAAGGTAAACTTTAATGAAGTAATGTTCAATGTTGAAGTTTACTACTATACCCGTTTTGTGTAATCTTTGAAGAAGTATTGTTCAGTGTTGAAATCGACTAGCTGACACGTTTTGGGTAAAGTTTAATTACGTAATTTTCATTGTTGAAGTCGACTATTATACACGTTTCGGGTAAACTTTAATTACAGAATGTTCAATGTTGAAGTCGACTTCTACACACGTTTTGGGTAAACTTTAATTACTTAATGTTCAATGTTGAAGTCTACTACTATACACGATTTGGGTAAACTTTAATTACGTATTGTTCAATTTGGAAGTCGACTAGTATATACGTTTTGAGTAAACTTTAATTACGTAATGTTCAATGTTGATGTCGACTTCTATACACGTTTTGGGTAAATTTTAATGAGGTATCGTTCATTGTTGAAGTCGCCTAGTAAAGACGTTTTGGATAAACTTTAATGGAGTACTGTTCAATGTTGATGTCGACTACTGTACACGTTTTGAGTAAACTTTAATGAAGTAATGTTCAATGTTGAAGTCGACTATTATAAACGTTTTGGGTAAACTTTATTGAAGTAATGTTCAATGTTGAAGTTGACTCCTATACAAGTTTTGGGTAAACTTTAATTACGTAATGTTTAATGTTGAACTTGACTAGTATATACGTTTGGGATGACCTTTAATTACATAATGTTCAATGTTAAAGTTTGCTTCTATACACGTTTTGGGTAACCTTTAATTAAGTATTATCGAATGTTGAAGTCGACTAGTATGCACGTTTTGGGCAAACTTTAATGAAGTATTGTTCAATGTTGAAGTCGATTAGTATACACTTTTGGGCAAATTTTAATGAGGTATTGTTCAATGTTGAAGTCGACTAGTATACACGTTTTGGGTAAATTTCAAAGAGGTATCGTTCATTGTTGAAGTCGACTAGTATACACGTTTTGGGTAAACTTTAATGGAGTTATGTTCAATGTTGATGTCGAGTACTGTTCACGTTTTGAGTAAACTTTAATGAAGTAAAGTTCAATGTTGAAGTCGACTATTATACACGTTCTGGGCAACTTTATTGAAGTAATTTTCAATGTTGAAGCTGACTTCTATACACGATAATGTTGAGGTCGACTTCTATTCACGTTTTAGGTAAACTTTGATGAAGTATTGTTCAATGTAATAGTCGACTTCTATACACGTTTTGGGTAACCTTTACTTAAGTAATGTTCAATGTTGAATTCGACTACTATACACGTTTTCGGCAAACTTTAATGAGATAAGATCAATGTTGAAGTCGACTAGTATACACGTTTTGGGTAAATTTTAATGAGGTATTGTTCATTGTTGAAGTCGACAAGTATAGACATTTTGAGTAAACTTTATTTGAATAATGTTCAATAATGATGTCGACTACTGTACACGTTTTGAGTAAACTTTAATTACGTAATGTTCAATGCTGAAGTCGACTTCTATACAAGTTTTGGGTAAACTTTAATTACGTAATGTTCAATGTTGATCTCGACTAGTATATACGTTTGGGGTGACCTTTAATTACGTAATGTTCAATGTTGAAGTTGGCTTCTAAACACGTTTTTGGTAACCTTTAATTAAGTAATATTCAATGTTGAAGTCGACTAGTGTACACGTTTTGGGCAAACTTTAATGAGGTATTGTTCAATGTTGAAGTCGACTAGTATACACGTTTTTGGTAAATTTTAATGAGGTATCGTTATTGTTGAAGTCGACTAGTAAAGACGTTTTGGATAAACTTTAATGGAGTATTGTTCAATGTTGATGTCGACTACTGTACACGTTTTGAGTAAACTTTAATTACCTAATGTTCAATGTTGAACTCGACCAGTTTATACGTTTGGGGTGACCTTTAATTACGTAATGTTCAATGATGAAGTTGGCTTCTATACACGTTTTGGGTAACCTTTAATTAAGTAATATTCAATGTTGAAGTCGACTAGTGTACACGTTTTGGGCAAACTTTAATGAGGTATTGTTCAATGTTGAAGTCGACTACTATACACGTTTTGGGTAAATGTTAATGAGGTACCGTTCATTGCTGAAGTCGACTAGTAAAGACGTTTTGGATAATCTTTAATGGAGTATTGTTTAATGTTGATGTCGACTACTGTACACGTTTTGAGTAAACTTTAATGAAGTAATGTTCAATGTTGAAGCTGACTTATATACACGTTAATGTTGAAGTCGACTACTATACACGTTATAGGTAAACTTTAATGAAGTAATGTTCAATGTTGAAGTTTACTACTATACACGTTTTGGGTAAATTTTAATGAGGTATCGTTCATTGTTGAAGTCGACTAGTAAAGACGTTTTGGATAAACTTTAATGGAGTATTGTTCATTGTTGATGTCGACTACTGTACACGTTTTGAGTAAACTTTAATTACGTGATGTTCAATGCTGAAGTCGACTTCTATACAAGTTTTGGGTAAACTTTAATTACGTAATATTCAATGTTGAACTCGACCAGTTTATACGTTTGGGATGACCTTTAATTACGTAATGTTCAATGTTGAAGTTGCTTCTATACACGTTTTGGGTAACCTTTAATTAAGTAATATTCAATGTTGAAGTCGACTAGTGTACACGTTTTGCGCAAACTTTAATGAGGTATTGTTCAATGTTGAAGTCGACTAGTATACACGTTTTGGGTAAATGTTAATGAGGTATCGTTCATTGTTGAAGTCGACTACTACACACGTTTGGGTAAACTTTAATTACTTAATGTTTAATGTTGAAGTCGACAACTATTCACGTTTTTGGTAAACTTTAATTACGTAATGTTCAATTTTGAAGTTAACTAATATACACGTTTTGAGAAAACTTTAATTAAGTAATGTTCAATTTTTTTTGAAGTCGATTAGTTTACACTTTTTGCTTATATACCTCCTGATACGTCTGGTTACTTTAAACCCCATGATATTGAATTCATTTGATACATTGAGCTGGGAATAAAGGAACATTCCAATAAGATTGTTATAGCGTAAATTATTACACTATTAAACGGTTGTTAAGATTTCTTCACAACGGACGAAAACTATTTTTATTTATTCAGTTTTCACATACTTTATCTATTACAGTTAAATCAATGTAATTGTAAATTTTAAATTCATTGCAAGCATGCGTTGTACTTTACATTGATGTGTTGAAAGAAGACACGTGATAATTATTATTTGATGAATATACAATATATAACATTAAATAAGTTACCACGGATTTATGTTAGATTTTTACATGACGATGGGTCAAACACGAAGATCACTATGTAATATTATGCTTTTTTTTAACCATTATTTATTGATATAAACAATATAAATCGAGCATATAAGTATCCCCAAACAACATTCATGGTTGACAGGGAATATAGACTAAAGATAACATTTAAAATACGAATAAACGCGTCGGATGATGATATGTTAGTCTATAATACATGTATTCCGGTTTTAGTTTTTCTTTTATTTTGTTCTTCTTTGGGGGTGATGGATTATCTGAAACTGTTAATATTATTTCTATAAAAACAATGTACACCTAGCATATGATGGAAATATAGAGAAGGATAACATATCAAATGTGGATATGTGGATACACGCGGTGATCAGTCAACATTTATTATGTTTGTTTGCTGTTTTTTTTTGGTGTTTTTTTATTTCTTTGGGGTGTGTGTGTGTGTGGGGGGGTGGGGGGGGGGGGGGTGAGTAGGGAGGGGCTGTTGCTTGCCCTTAAGGCTATAGTACCAATGCTGGATTTCTGACGATAGTAACCTTTTGCTGATTGTTAAACCAAAAGTGCGAAGTACTCCTCTATAAGAAATAATGCACATGAAAAGCAGTCCAAAGTAGTCAACTCTTGGATTAAACTGAACTGTATTTAAAAGCTTAAGATCGTAAACATTCAGCATAAAAGACCACATGATAATGCTTCAATGACTTTGAAAGACTTTATGCCTAAATAATCAATTAGAAGTTTAACTATTCTATAAAAGCGATTACACTATGTCTCGAAGTACACATTAGTTTAAGGCATCACGTGATCTAAATTAAGGTGTGATACTAAAACTCGACCATCTTGCACGAATATAAATGGATTGATAACAGTTCTAAAATGGTGAACTGTTTAAGTGTCTTTTGAAAAAAAGATAAACACGTTGACGACTGGAAAGCGTAAAAAAAAGACAAACACTGACTACAAAATTAAGGCGTGGAAAGGTATCGACCCAATAAAAACAACACAAACATGGTTTGTATTGATCTGAAATGCAGAAATAGGTTATGAAATAGTATTGACGAAACTATTTTATCTGTATTAAGATCTATGTATTCTGAAGTTATGTAAATTGAACACATTATCCTAGTTTTCAGCTGGAGGAATTATCATATCGTTCTGAACTACGTGGATGCTAAATTATAAGAAAACATCGACATTAGGATACACTTGAATAATTTATATAATACAAACACCAAAAGTCGCGCTATACTTGAAATACGCAGTTTGAATGTTGCATGGATCATGACTGGGTACAATGCGAACGTTGAAATAAGTAATTATACAACACAGTCTACTCGATATAGTATTTCATTTGAATGCATGTGTAACACTATTACATGCCAAATCTATTCAGCAGAATAAAGAGAGATAAATCTGTTAATACAGAATACACAACAACTGTTATCAAATGGGCGCTTGGGTTTCTTGTAGATATCATTTATAATAATCGCATTTAAGTTCGTTGCCCTCAACCACTTGCAATATAACAGTTTGGTGCTTGCATCATCTTACTAGATAAATGTTTGTGAAACATAATGACAATATTTGCATGGTCTCAGATGGATGTGTGCAACATATAATTGCAGTTTCTCCATCATATCTGACCCATCAGTTTAATTAACCCAGGAACAGAAATAACACTATAAGCACTTTTCATCGACACATCTTTTTGCGTAAGAAAAGACACATCTATACGATTGCCAGCAGCAAACACAAAGCTGATGTAATTCAAATTGTGTACATGCTCGTAGTTATTTTATTTCATATACACATATTACATTGTATGTGTATTCTCATTAGATTTATTCCGACAATATATTTTTGAAATTTAAGCTTGGATCTTGCATTACGATTTACTTATGAATGAAATACTAACGTACCAGCAATATATATATATATATACATATACACCTCAACCGTAACCCTCCAAAACACACACATAAAACACCAACAATCAACACCAAATACACACAACTCCCGGAAATGTAATCACCACTTTATTACTTAAAATAATCTACACTCTTCCATGATATATCAGGCATTATTGGACCAACATACAGCCAAGAGGCTGAGGCGATATCCCCTATCCTGAGTTCTGTTGAACGTGAT
Organism: Panopea generosa; assembly: GCA_029582155.1. Taxonomy (NCBI): domain Eukaryota; kingdom Metazoa; phylum Mollusca; class Bivalvia; order Adapedonta; family Hiatellidae; genus Panopea; species Panopea generosa. The sequence continues at coordinate 11,717,802 of CM055908.1, forward strand.
GATAGAGTGCTGCAGGTTGGGTATTCAACCACAGCAAAAAGTCTTGCAGATGTTGTGAAGTACCCGAACATTATCCGAGTGATTCCACATGACGACATCCAGATTGACGTAGGTTATTTTTTGTTTTAATGAATATTTAAAACTGTTTAAAAATACTGAAAACATGTTTACAATAAAATATACAATTAACATTTATGGGCTTTGGAATAATCTTGTATTGGCATAAAATTTACAATTAACATTTATGGGCTTTGGAATAATCTTGTATTGGCATATTGTATAGGGATATTTGTTTTAAACCAAAAGGAAAATTAATTTTAAAGTTTTTGTTACATTATGAGAAAATAAGACATGACTTTATTCAGGTCATTTACACTTAAAGTTGTCTAATCGGTTGATGTTTTCTATGAAGGTCATGGTCAAGACAATGCTACAATTAGAATGGAAAAGAATTGCTATAATATACGAAAACGATGTTTACGGCAGAGAGGGAGCCTTGCAACTTAAAGCAAATGCCGAAATAAAAGACATCTGTGTCGCTTACACGGCCGCCATTGATATTTCTAGTGGTATTGATACGGCACAGATAAAAGAAATTATCGATAATATGACCATTGGAACTAAAAGTGTAAATTCTATAAATGGTTTTGTGTACTTTACTACTGTCACGTCAGCAAATGTTTTATTCCGTGTTCTGAACAACATTGACATCAGTAGCCCACCTGTATGTCTCCTGTCTGAGGGAATACAACTACAAAAAAGTGTTTTAGAAGCTAATAACCTTCCATTGAACAAAGCGAAGGGATTGTATGTCGTAGCACCAACATTCCGAGACATTACAGAGTTTGGTGATCACTGGAAAACCATCTTCACAGATAAATCAAAATTTGAAGAGGAGTCAAAAACGAATCCATGGTTATATGACGTGTATCGATCAGTTGCAGGATGTAGTGACGCATGCCAATTTGAGGTTCTTTCTGAAGATGATGTGGAAAAACATTTTGGAAGCCAGCCCTTGTATATCCAATATGCAATCAAAGCCGCTCACGCAGTTGCAAAAGGCTTGCAGTTTCTACACACTCGCCACTGTGGAACTACTTCAGAATTATGCAGTGACTTCTACACGAAGTTTAGCAGTGGACAAATGATTGATGTTTTGAAAACTTCATCACTGAATTTCGCCGAAGATTTTTCATGGAAGTAAGTTTTTTTTATAATATTCACGAGTTTCAACAAACAAATATATCATACCAATGTCAGCATTATACGGACTAGTTATATAATCGGCAACCGTGTAATAATGTGTACATGCATTTTTAAAAACATTCTTTGAGTTGAAATCACTGGTAAATCCAATGCCAAGAAAATTATTGGAGGTCTGCATTATATTTTTTTTGATTATGACGTTATCATACGATGGTTATTGTGACGTTATTTTAGCGGTACCTATTTCTGTCATTGAACCGCCATAAAATGGCAATGACGGTAGCTGTTATAAGTACTTCATATAGCACAGATGCAATTTCACTTTATGTTAATGTTTAATGTCAAATGTGATTTCTCTGTTATGCATGTATGGTATTTGATAGCTTAATATACCATGGAGCAGTTTTTTTGTCCCCGTTTATCACGTATACTTAAGTCATGATAATTCAGTTAACATACTATCATTGACATTTCTATAACATATGGAACAGTTTGGGCTTTATTTCATTTTTACAACTTGTGGTTACAGTGTGCACCAAAATTATAAAATTACATATTGTGACGTACCAAAAAATAAGGACGGGCGTTGATGATTATTGAATTCATAATTGCCTTATACCGTGTGTATATATTTTAGTTAAAGTGAACGTCTTAGTAAAACAGTACCGATTGCTGTTTAAGAGAGATCATCGGGTCGGGCCTAGGACCAAACCCGCAACATTTGGTATCAGTGGTCAACACTTCTAGCCACCACACCACCGCCTGCTTAATATAGTAGTTATTGTACCCTAAAAATCATACGGTTTTTATAAGGAATGCAAATGAAAATTAAACTATAATATTATATTATATCTTTTACAATTACATGTCCTTTTATGAAAGTACTCATTGCTATTCTGATGTACTATGTTATATTTCACTGTATCTAATGTTGCCAACGTAATATATGGGACATTATATCAACATCGCATAGTATAGTTTTGTGTATACTTTCTAAGGTTACAGTCGTTAGCAACGGATCTGGTTACCTTGGACATAAGCAGTTCAGGTGAAGTTACCTCTTCAGCCGAGACGCCTCCTTATCAACTGTTTAACTTTAGACAAACGGAAGACGATAAAACAAAATTTGACTTTGTGAAGGTAACGGTTTCGTCTAATTGAAACAATGTCATGTCATGTTAGTGTAGCCACAAACAGTATTATATAAAACTTACTGTTTACTTGCGACGGTATGTTCGTATTTATGGTGCTACCAAAATAAATGTTAGAAGAGGAAAATTGTTTGTAAAAATGCATTATTCTAAACAATATATATTCAAACCAAATTGTAATACGGCATAAACATGACATGGTGGATGAATAGTCGTAAGAGGTTATACCCCTTTATGGCTTTAAGCAAGGGAAACCCTGAGTCAGCACTGTGTGCTAATATTATGGACTAAACATATATGGAATTTATTTTATATGCAAATTACACTTTGTTCATGTACAGTATTGCTTGACCGGGGTTAATTTCACAATTCCCTACCAGAAATAGCATTCTGTGGTAGTGTTAAAGCTATAAATTAACCATATATATATATTAAGAGATCAGTCACATTTTCCCACCCTCAATGAATTCATTGAACTGGCGGTTAAAAGCTAACTTATATTGATTATGGTGTTTGTCGTCTCCACTGTGATTATATACAAGGCTCTATTTTCACTAAACATCTCAACTTGAGAGTTTCTTCATCTCAAACTTTGTTTACTTTGTTCATTTTGCATGTTAACTGCAATAAATCAACATTTGTTCCTACTTCAAATCTGTAATTTTTTAAGGTGTAATGAGTTAAATTTAGCAAATAGAGAATTTAAGATTTTTGAGGTGAAGAAAATAATATCAGTTTGAGATACTTATTGGAACTGGCCGCTGTCCAATATACAGTGTACTTTCTAAATTATGTATTTTATTGCGTTTTGGCTAAAGGGAGATAAACAATAATTCCTATTTTATCTATACAGGTTGGCGAATTCCTGGATGAAAAGATGGTTCTCAGTACAGGCGATATTCGTGATTATGACAATACAGGTAGTGTGTTAGTTTGGCCCAATATTCGGAAAGCCGTTTGTAACAAAGGGAAATTATGTGGTGGCTGTATCCCGACTGATCTTCCTGAACGGTTTATTTTTGAACCAGGCGACGTATACGTTGTTGGTTTGGTACCTGTATATGATAAATCGAAAACAAATTTACAAGGCTGTACTAAAGATATTCGAGTTATAAATAGCTACCAGATTGCCGAAGGAATTCGATTTGGAGTTAAAAGATTTAAAGACGACCCGATTTACTCCACCTACTTCAAACATGTTAAGGTAGGATTAATTATATTAAACACATGTAATAACCCGACGGTCAGTCAAAGGAAGGTGTTAAATCTCCACGCACACGGGCTACGGCTGGACAATGGTACTACTCTGGATCTGACAAATAAAATCATTGGTTACGTCGGACCCTTGGGTAGTACGGTCAGTATATCTTTGTCGAGAACATTACAAAAATTAGATAAAGTTCAGATAAGTTATGCTTCCACAAGTCCTGCATTAAGTGAAAGAGAAGAGCATCCTTACTTCATGAGAGTTGTTACACCAGACTCTCACCAAGTCAATGTCATGATAGATATGATTAAAAAATTGGAAGGAGATTACATACAACTTGTCTATAGTAAAGGTGCCTATGGCGAAGGCGGAAGAGATAAAGTACATGATGTTGCTCTTGAAAATAACATTTGTGTTGTGCAAAGCATTGAAGTTGAGGAAGCCAGCAATTACTACCAATACTACGAGAGATTAAGAAAATATCCACATGCAAAGCTTGTGATTATATTTTTACGTACACACGTTGTTGTGAATTTTTTCGCATCGTTGGTTAACACAAATATACAGAGAGGCGAGTTTGTTTTCATCGGTTCAGAAGCATGGGCTAACAATATCCTTGTGTTAAATGCTGATGCAGAAAAGCAGGTCACGTTGGGATCATACACCCTCTATCTAGAAATGGTTCAGTCTGATTCGCTTTCTACACACATCCGGAACATAGAACCAACTCCATATCGTGTAAATCCCTGGGTTAGACAATACCTCCAAAAACAGCTGAACTGTTTTTATCCAGACAGTTTTGACAAGACACAACAGAAGCGCTGTGAAAATGTCGTACAATTTAGAGAAGATCCGGACTTCAGGATCGACAGCTGGCCCACCGCTGCATACAGCGCCATGTTGTCATTACTGATGGGAGCTGGATCCTTCCTAAACAAACATTGTGGAGAAAATGCAACCGAACTTTGTTCTGAATTCATCAAAAGTCCTGGAGGTAAACACGTATGTGTACACCGTTAGTATAAAGAACAATGCTTTATGTTTCTTCTTTATACTGGTTAAATAATTATTTAATTAATTAATTAATTCATTGAGTGAGTGAGTGAGTGAGTGAATGAGTGAGTGAGTGAGTGTATATTCATTTTCTCAATAAATGTATAGAAGAGAGTAAAAAACAAAAGAAATGAAACGGATTCAAACATGATTGATGCTATAAAACATTGACATTCGATGTTTATATGCGTAAAATTTTAATGTTTATTTCAAGGAGGCATACAGAAAAAACATTTTGCCTTAATCGTTTAAAGATTCGTTTGAACTAATTTCACTACGTTAACCTCTTAAAACATTTTAAATCTTCTTTCAACTGGTATAAATCACGCTCGATACATTCATGTGAATAGTCAGTACTAAGCGCCAAGTTGTGTTCTGTATCACAAAGCATGGTCCTGGTGGACAATTAAATCCACGAACAGCTGGTTCCTGGCTCCTATGCCCTACCGCTGGACCCTGCCACTGTCACATATTACCATGTAACACCAGATAATCGAACAAACCAATCAAAATTTATAATGGCGTCGCTATCTTATCTAAATATATCTTAAGGTTTAGTAACAGAAATCAAAGAACAGGCGAAACTAGATTTATACGGCAATGGCAAGAAGGATAAGGTGTTTAACAGCAACGGCGACGGGAATATAGGATACAATATATACAACATACAGAAAGACGAAGACAACCCACAGAAGTTAACGTATACAAACGTACGTAATGGCTACAGTAGTATTTGGAAATACTCAATATTTTCTTATGTATTTTGTTGGTTTATACACATCAGGTGATTATTGGTTTATACGCAATACGTGATTATTGGTTTATTCACATCACGTGATTAATGGTTTATACGCATCACGTGATTATTGGTTTATACGCATCACGTGATTATTGGTTTGTACACATCACGTGATTAATGGTTTATACAAATCACGTGATTATTGGTTTATACGCATCACGTGATTATTGGTTTATGCGCATCAAGTGATTATCGGTTAATACGCATCACATGATTTTAATACTATTTCAAAAAAGCATTCAATCCTTTCTTTGAATGTTTTAAATACCTGAGAAAGTTATCATTTTAGCAGTACAGTGTGAGTTTACCATATGGTATCATTTCAGCTAAAGCGCTTCATATTCAGTACTACACTCATTGATTAAAGCAATATCTGCCTTATATCGCCTTTACCCAACAGGGAGAACAAACACTACGAACTGTTTGTATACAGCAGCATAAACTCAATAATTTCTAATGTTTTTTATTCCGAGAAAAGTCTCTCAAACGCAATCTATATCAATGGTATGGTGGCACATTTAATCGTAATTATATTAAAATAAACGTTTTTGTATCAATATAGAAGTATAGTCTATGATCATGTGATATCCTTCCAGTTAAAGTGTTGCATATTCATATTTACAATCCTTGACAATAAAATCATTTTGAAAAAACGAAGGAAACGTCAAAAATATGTGCACCACATATCGCCTTTATCAATCTGGGAGAACAATCGCTATCACTGATGCTTTCATAGATGGTCTGAAACAATCAAGGTTATTTCCCTTTGTTCATGACTACAATATAAGTCTGTAAGTTTCAATCGCAGTGTTTTATACATTGATATGAAGGAAGATTTCCAAGAAGCTAATAACGTACAACACCACGTTCGATTCAGGTTAACTCTTTACTCCATATGCATTTTAACTGGACTCTTCCAAACTCAAAAGCCACACATAGTCAATTTCCATGAATAAATACATTTTACCTATTTATTCTGATAGAGCAGAAAACAGTGCAGAACCTGTTGTGAATCAAAACTGGTTCTACACTGTTTTCAAAAGCCTTCTATGTAAGAGGTGTTCAAAGGTGTCCAAATGAAGTAAAGAGTTAACATGGAAGAGAATATAACTCTTTAATCGACGCTACGGGAGAGTACACGTTTAATCAATTGGAGGAATGTGTGTTTCGTTACCTGCCAAATCGACTTGAGTTTATAATGTCCTACATTTTGTGTCAATCAATGTATGACGAAAAAATTAATATATTTTAAGGTTGGTCAATACCCAGTTGAAGGTAGCTCAATATTCAACCCACCTAGTGGCCAACCGATCTCCCGTTGTCCCAATGAGCAAGCGTGCAGAAGGTGCAAAAAAGACCAGACGATAATTGATAATGGTAATAAACCTGAGTAAGTCGTGCAGTCTTTAATTGTTTTTAGTTATAACTACATATTGGTTTATTGTATGATGTTCCAACAACAACAGGTGAAAGGGAAGCTAGTTGTACAGCAGCAAAAGTACTGTCGTGATAGTAACCATGCAGAACTGTACTTATAACTTTCCACTGATCTCCGTGAAGCAGTATTCGAAGTTTAACAGACACGTTGTATGCTTCACTGCTCATTCACAATACACTGACATCTGGCCAGTAGTTCCAGAAGTAATCAATAAGTTATGAGGACCCAGAGAGGAATGTCCTGTTAAAGCAACCCGGCGAATCAGTATTTCAAATTAAACCATAGTTCTAATTATTTTGAAGTATTTATACGTCAGTCCAATAATTGTGCATTTTTCAATAAGAAAGGTTTAACAGCTTTTATTATAATATAGTGAAGCATGTTTATACTTTGAAGAGTTACTTTCTCAACATTCCACAGCATATGCCAAGTAAATAAATGTGTATTAAAAGCTCCAGTAATGAAATATAATTTTCTTCACCTGACTACGAAACCCAGACCCATTTTATAATGAAATCAGCCACTTTAGACCGTATAACAGAAACACATGTTGGTATTAAAAGTCACCTTAGTTATTATTTTGTTGCCGACATGGTTTTGTAGCAGGAATGACTTTTTAGTTAATTATAAAAAAAGAGTTATGCAATCTTTATAAATAATAATTGAACTATTAATAATTATGCAGGTTTTCCAGTATTCATACACTTTGATATATTTTGCTATCTTAAGGTTATTCATTACCTTGAATACTATTAATAGATATACCCGTCTATTGTTGTGCTAGCATTACTCGTCCACTTGACATCTTGGACATTAAAATAGATCAAATAAAGAAGTTACTATAACCAATTTAGTATTGTTATTATAATATACAGAGTTCAATGTTCTCTTTCTGTTTCATTATAAATATGTTTAAGTGTATAATGTAATTAATTATTATTTGTAATAGTGTGTTTCTTAAAACGTACAATATAGATGTCAAACAGCTACAATGAATTGGTTTAACTATACTTTCTCATCGACAAGTTAATTTCATGTTGCATACTTTTTCTGTGATACTTTGTCTCAGTTGGCTATATCAGCCAGAATAAATGTGTATTCTGTACTTAGTTTCACATCGGTAACTTACACCTTACTTGTCACCGAGCTAAGTCTCTCTCTCTCTCTCTCTCTCTCTCTCTCTCTCTCTCTCTCTCTGATTTTTCTCTTTCTAATTTCAAAATAGTAACACAATATAGTCATTTGAATACATTTTAGTATTCCACTAAAAAAAGAAATACATATTTCATATTCCCCTACTTTTCGTTTGTTACTTCCTTTATTTCCAATGTTACTGTAAAGACGAAACTGGGAAGACGGTCAGAGACTGTTACAGTTTTTGCAAAATGTTCGACTGCATCTGCGCACAGCATCAACTGTTTCTGTTTATACAAAATGTTCGACTACATCTCTGTGCACAGCACCAACTGTTTCTGTTTATACAAAATGTTCGACTACATCTGCGCACAGCACCAACTTTTCCTGTTTATACAAAATGTTCGACTACATCTACGCACAGCACCAACTGTTCCTGTTCATACAAAATGTTCGACTACATCTGCACACAGCACCAACTCTTCCTGTTCATACAAAATGTTCGACTACATCTGCGCACAGCACCAACTTTTCCTGTTTATACAACATGTTCGACTACATCTGCACACAGCACCAACTGTTCCTGTTCATACAAAATGTTCGACTACATCTGCGAACAGCACCAACTGTTTCTGTTGATGCACAATGATTTATTTTAGAATTTCAAAATGATAATATGTGAAAACTATAACATTTGTAAAAGGACTGAGTGGCTACTCAGACTTTATATGCACCGTCTGGTCTGGTGATGTGTCGACAAAGGGAAATATAGAGATTTGGTGCTCCTGTTATCCTGCTTTAAGCTCCAAAATGACGTTTTCGTTTTCATACTGACCGTTCCAAGTTTACAATCTTGATGACATACTTTCTGTTTGTTGGCATTGACATAGATACAATTCTATTGATTGTTAACACTTATACAGTTGTGATGTATTGGCCTTGTAAATTCTACATAATTTATATTCAAATTTAAGTTTACATCGTTCAACTGCCAAATACTCATTTAATCCTATTAATCATAAGTTTAATGCTCTGACGTATTGCGTTAACTTCTTATCATGTATCAGGTTAACGAAGAATCTACTATTACTAGTATTTTGAGTTTTGTAAATAAAGACAAAACATTTACACAATTTTGTTAAGATAATGCAGCAGTGCCACTAGTAGTCGGTATATGGTTGTACTGTTTTATTTTCCAGCGATTTGAACATTGGCATGTTGGTCCTGGGTGTTTTGTTTGGAGCAAGTGTTCTGGTTGTCCTTGTTCTGGTCATCGTTATTTACCGAATTAAAAACACGCGCAACATTGGTGAGTATTTATCGTGTGTCCAATTGGTATTTTATGTAGCTAAAACAATAAAACAAAAAAGGATGTGCTAGTGCTTACTTTTACTACATGGTCATGTGATATCTATGTAGCACTCATATTTACTAGCTGGTCATTGTCGGCAGTAAATCCGGATTCATACATATTTTATCTATTCTTTCTTTCTTGACCTTCATATAAACACACTTCTGTTGTTGTTGAATTTTCATTTTAACGCCTTCTGTTCAAATCAAATATAGTACCTACCAATTCCGGTGGCACTCATTATCATAATCAGTTGTGACGTTATACACATTATCCTTAAACGAACGTTAAACCAAAACGAAACAGAAGCAAATAGAAGTGTTGATCTTATCACCATTATCTAGAATCAACACCTTATTTAATTTTTCTAATTTTGTTTTCAAATTTAACTCCAAACAAATGATATAATATACTGAACGGAAAATCTAACCCGCCACTTTGTATTTTCCATATCTTCGTCAAAGTATTAAGTAGCGCTAATAAAGTTTGTATATGATATTAACAGACAATTATGTATTGTTCCTTCTTATTCAAGTCCATATTTCAAGGAAATTGCTTTAATACTTTTTGCGAAAATACATTAAATGTCAGGGGCGTGAAATTGCAGATGATCGGTTAGCTGTTCTGTTCAGAATATAAAATACTATGTTATCATATATTTATCACTGTGTCTTGTTATCGATTTCTGGTAGTACCTGAACCAAGATTATTGTCTTAATACCAGATAAAGAAATTTATTTGACCCCTACCCCAATGTCCTCTGATGGATTTAATCCGGCTGGTAAGCGTCCAGACGCCGTGGGTGGATACCACAATGACAACACCGCACTACCGGCCAGCTGTGAAATAATTCCAGAAGAAGGTTTGTAGCAGTTTAATATATGCAAAATGTAGAAGACCGAAGCACAGCTATAGACATATACTCTAACATGCTGATGTCTGTAGAAATTTGTAATGAGTTGTACGCCATACGTCAGTTTTATTTAAAAGCTCAGATAGGTTAATGGTTTGTAGAAATCTTAGATATATGTGTAGTCTATACAAACTAAGAAAGGAAAGGTACGTGGTCATAAAATACACGAACGATTTTGGGTGACCTATTTATTCTCCCCGTCCTAGGTATGTGGGGATCGGGGAGGACCTTACAAATACCTTACAATTTTCAAAATAAATGAATAAATATATGTATCAATGGCATATAAAATAACTTACCACATTCATTCATCTTTCATTCTGTAATTTGTCCGTTATAAGTTATTCTCTTCTTGATATTCAATTGTGTTTTACAATAATTTGTATTTAAGTGCTTGTTTTAAAGTTATTTATTTAACATCGATACTAAAAACAAAATTTCATGTACACTTTTTCCGCAAATCTCCTCGATGTCTTCCTTGGTAGAACCAGAACACATATGCAGGTAAAGGGTCTTTCGTCAAGGGCACGAATCCTACAACGAACCCAAGATATTTTAAACCTCTACCATTAGACTATGTGTTCCATTTAAGTGCTGTATCACACACACTTATAACTAAAATGGTTTGCATTTTGCTAAACGTTTTATAATATATTGACATTTACTAAAGTAGTAATACGTTACTTTCTTTAAATAGTGGATGTTTGTATATAACAAGCAATTCAAAACATAAATTCATTGCATTTCCATTCTGTAATTTCTAATAGTTTATTTACATTTGAAACATATTTTCATTAAATATAAAAATCAAACCAAACCCGGATCTTTATATTTTAACAGAATCAAAACACCAATAATGAGTGAACGTCTCAAAGTAATGCAGAGTATAGTGGAATATTGGCAGATAATATTACAGCTACTAATACACCTGCTGTAATACAGATCTTCATCCGCGCCAGCGTGTGTTGCATGCCGGACATTTGCTTACGCTTGTCTCGTAGACGTAATATTTCATGTGTGTACAGGTTATTTTCAACATATATTAAACACTAAAAAATGAAGAAGACGGAATATTTTCATCAGCAGACAGACAAACTCAATTTGATGTCAGAGTTGTATGCAGTCCATACGCAGCTATGTTAACTTTTAATGCGTCATTTGTTTTTATTAAATTGTATTTAGCATGTTTTATTCGAAAGAAATCCATCAGTTTTGTATAATTGTACAATCATTCACTCATGTGTGTGTGTGTGTGTGTGTGTGTGTGTGTGTGTGTGTGAGAGAGAGAGAGAGAGAGAGAGAGAGAGAAAGAGAGAGAGAGAGAGACCTATTGTGGTTTCGACCAATATGATTTTCACCACAATACATACTCGTACACTATATTCCCATATTGTACATTACATTGTAAAATATCTTTATATTCTTGAAGAAAAGTTAGTAGGTGTTACTATAGACAGTACATGGAATAGTCAAGTTGACAATATGCTTAAATGTAATCCAGTGGTCTAATATATTTTGTGTGGAATCGACGAACTCATGTCTATAGTCAGGCACAATTAAATGCGTATATTTCACCAAATTTCGATAATTCTTGTATATGGGAGAAATTACAATGTTGCTGACAAGATGAGCTTCAAAGATTCGCAAAAAATGAGCTGTAACACGCATACCATACCTGATGTGGTTATCCAACAAACTTAAATTAACGTTTTCTTAAAAGATTTCATTTAAATAAGCATCTTTACTGATTAAAACGTTAAACGACCAAGATCCTTCTTATATCAAAGATTCATCCATTTCATCATCTTATATGTCATCAACGAAAAAAACAAATAGTGAGATTTTGTTCTGAAGTCTTTGTTTATGGAAATATTGTACATATATGAACAACGCTTAATCCCTATGGTAATCATTTTAAGTTCCTGTTTATATAATGAAACAAATAAGACATAGTTTTGTGTTTGCTTTGTTAAAATATCATAACAGTACATAATTAGAGCCTTAACGTAACAATACTACAACACGGTATGCCAAAGCTCAAATATCGTAGCAGTACATAGTATCATCTTTGAATGTAGTTTTAACGTAAAAATCATACATGTCTATAACTTAATATGTAAAAGTAAACCTTCATGCCTGGTTACTAAACATAATTGCTTTACCCCACCTCATAGATTTGCTGTGATAGAGGCGTGCCATTCCGAAAGAGGTGAAGACAGACCGAACTTCTTCTTGATTTTGAATCTTCTACAGAACGTTATAAGCCCAGGAGATGATACCCCTATAAGTTATGTGAATGAAGGTGACCTCCAAGAGGACTATATGAATATCAACACTCTAAATGCAAGTGCAAGTGGAGGTGAAAATGGGCTTGAAAATTACGTTAATTTTACTTTTAATAAACCAAGACCTGCAAAGAGACATTAAATGAAACGATCCTGATGTTGCGGAAATCATGATGTACGCTCAACATTCTGTAATTCTCTGAATTGTTGTTGCATTGGACAATGGCTACGCTGTTATGACACTGACTTCAACAACATGAAAATATGAATAATTATATCGTGGATTGATATTTTATATACACCTATTAAATGTCTGATGATGTTGAAACGAGGTTTAACAAAATAGAAATTAATGGTCTGGTTGGTTACGACTCTAAAGAATATGCATTTTATGAGGATTGACACATGTGGTGTTCCTTCTGATTCCCGTGTTCCTTCTGATTCCCTTTAATAATTTAATTTGAATTTCGTGAGGATTGACACATGCGGTGTTCCTTCTGATTCCCTTAAACATTTAATTTGCATTTCGTGAGGATTGACACATGCGGTGTTCCTTCTGATTCCCTTTAAACATTTAATTTGAATTTCGTGAGGATTGACACATACGGTGTTCCTTCTGATTCCCTTAAAACATTTAATTTGAATTTTGTGAGGATTGACACATGCGGTGTTCCTTCTGATTGCCTTTAAACATTTAATTTGAATTTCGTGAGGACTGACACATGTGGTGTTCCTTCTGATTCCCTTTAAACATTTAATTTGAATTTCGTTAAATAATAATCGATTAGAAGTTAATTGGAAATTGGGCCAGTTCATCATTGCACGGACTAGGTATAGGTAAAGCGGGTAATTACAGTTTGTTATGCGACCAGTTAATAATTAATAATGTGTTTTAGGGTCGGATTTACATGTCATTCATGCTTCTGAACCATCATTCAGCGACTCTACGGTCAAAAAGCCCCATGTTACGGCAAAAGCAAAGCGATCGGTACAGCAACTTATAGGTAAACTCTCTGCTGACATGCGCAGGCTATTCTCTTCCCTGAAGGAACACATGGACAAGCTTGAATCAGACCTGGAGCAGAAGATATCAAATAAAGTTGCCCAATTATTAGACAAACGTGTCAACTCTGAAATGAATCGTATCCGTAAGGATGTTGAACAGAATTCAGACTCTTTTAAAGATTCCTTCAAAGTTGAAGTAGCAGAGGAATTTAATGAAATGAGTAAAAGTTGTTTCTATTGTCACAAATGGCCTATCGCAACAACAGTCTGAGATCCCTCTTAACGTAGTAATTAGATTCCAGAGAATGCAAATAAGATTAACAGCAGCAAGGTGAACTCTCTAATACGCGACGGTCTACGAGCCAGTGATATGGTGTGCGCCAGTGCTCAGCGCAAGAATTCTACCAGTGATGGCAATCCTGGTGTTATAATGCCAAATTTAAGACCAACGACGATAAACGTCATGTCATGACACAGAAGCCAAAACTGAACACCAGCAGGCAGTATGGAAGCGTTTACATACACCATGTTAAATCCCCAGCAGATCGGTTGATGGCCAGTAACTTCCAAATCATTCTTGGTGAGCTTAATCAGCGTGATTTCGTTGTCAAATGGTCACGTGTGATTCGTGTTATCCGCGATGAAAATTTTGGACACAACACATGTAACAACGAAAGTTAAAGACCCAGTTCCAGTTCTCGATCCAGTGAACTCTGTAGTGACTCTCGAGACTCTCGTAGAAGTAGTGGTAACTGGAACAGAGCAGGTCGTGGCTATAGCAACAGCAATAATGGGCGTCGCAACAACAACCGATGTCAGAATAACCGAGGTCAGAGCAATCGTACTTAGCTCTTAACCGGGTTTTGGAACGTTAGTGGTTGGAGTGTTGACTGTGAATCTGACAATTTTAATTTAATTGACATTTTAGCATTAGCAGAAAATCATCTACTTCATGATCTCTATTTGAACTTAGAAGGTTATGCATGGTTTGGATTTAATCGAAAAATTATTCATAAAAAATCTAGAGCCGGTTCTGGTAGAGTTTGTTTTTTGTCAAGAACGAATTATTTAATGAATTTAATATAAACATCTTAGAAAGCTCGTTTGAAGGAATTTTATGGTTGAAATTAAATCACAGGGTTGAAAATTTTACTCTTTTACCATGTGTATGTTATTTACCCCCTGAAGATCTTTTGATGTAACTGCTTTTTATGATACTCTTTTAACAGATATTTGTAAATATCAGAATGAAGGTCTTTTATATATATGTGGCGACTTCAATAGTAGATGTGGAGATATGGAATATTTTGGAGTTGAAAATATTATTGATCGGGATGTTATCGATTTTAAAACAAATCATTATGCTGAGCTATTTATAGATTTTCTGATCAAAAGCTATATGTGTATGTTAAATGGAAGAAATTGTTCTAACAACGATTTTACCTCTGTTTGTACCAAGGATTTGTCAGTGGTAGATAATTGCATTTGCGGTCATGATGATTTGTCTTGTTTTACAGATGTTTCTGTTGTTAGGACTGTTGATTTAATTAACAGGTCAGGTGATTTGAGTTCTGTTGCACCAACTTGCATACTAGATCATTCTTTGTTAAAATGGAACTTAAGTTAAACTTCATGATGGCTCTATTTCGACTTCTGTTTCCGATGTTTTGAACAAGTGGAAAATTGACTTTAGTTCGTTATTTCATAATACCAGTGATGGACATGCTTAGGCGCATTCACATTCAGACATTTCGGATGAATTTCGGGACCTCATTTCTTATACAGGGATCGCATCAGCAACAACTATGTATACAATGTATTGTAATATTTTAAATAGCCGTATAAGTGATTTTTGTGAACATAACTCCAAAATAGTCCATGAACAGAACGGGTTAAGGAAGAAGCGTAGTACCACTGATCACATCTCATCACTTACTAGTATTATTGATACGAGAAAAAAATAAAAGAAGTCTACATTTTGTGCTTTCATAGATTTTCAAAACGCTTATGACTATATACATAGGGATATGCTTTGGCAAAGACTTTTTGATAATGGTATCTGCGGTAAAATGCTTCTTACTTTAAAATCATTATACGTCTCTGTTTCGTCATGTGTTAGAGTGAATAATATTGCTTGTCAGAGTTTTAGTATTTTTTAACACACTTTTAATAAATCGATTTTTAGCATTACACATAGTCTTATTTTGTTAATAGTTAATTGTATTTTGCATTGTGTGATAGTCTCTTGTAATTCATATATTTGAATGGCTATGTACATATATTGAATGATATTAATGTTATTATTATAATTACGTTGTACATTGATGAGACTGAAATAAAGATTATATTTATATATATAATATTCATGAGTTTTCCAACTCCCTAACTTATTGTTGAAGATTGATGAGTGCGAGGTAAAACCTTTAACGAAGCGGATAATTACCGTTTGTTACGCAACCAATTTATAATTAACTACCCGTCTTACCTCTGTTCTTATAACTGTACCAAAGTAAACAAATTACAATCACTGCGTGTCTGCCGACCAACAAGACAGTGTTTCCTAAGTAAAGTAACGGGATGTGCGACTACTTCAAGTGTCACGTGACTGTTAAAGCCGTCATTAAGATGCTTAAAAAACAACGCTGACTGACAACAAATCAACAGTAAATGTTAGTCCAGGTTAATGATGGTACAGTTAAACCTGCATAAGAGGTCACTTCTATTGAGCAATCACCTGTGTTAAGCACTTACATTTTTTTATATCTCGTTAAATTAACCTTTATTGCACAACAACCTGTGTTAAAAGCGCACATTTGCTCATTCTTTTGACTGTCTGCTTAAGACAGGTTTTACTGTAAACAAATTCAAGTTTTAAAGTTTATTAGCAACTCGGTAATACATTTGCTTTTGGCCATTTACAATGATTACAGAAATATGGTGAAGACAAAAATAATATTCAATTAAATACAATGCAAATAAATATATGGTGAAAGTTGAATATAAATTAAGAAACAGTCAAAGTTTCAAGAGTATTTTTCTTATGATTAATACTCATTTGATGAATAAACAATATTATCTTTTTGTTGACATAAATGATATTTAAACTATCAATATCAAATGTTTAACTTTATCGTTCATTTTATTATAAATGTCTTAAAACATTTTGTATATTTATTCATCCATACATTTATCGCATAATCAACATGTACTGTTTAGATACATTTGGATACATTTATAAATAAATAAAAAATCTTTCATTTTTGTTATTAGTACCAATCCAGCAAAACCGTAGCTGCAATAAGTTCACCGCACATTGCTTTATTGTTTAACAGAAGTTGTCCTTATTTACCGACAAGATGTCTTACAAAGACAATTTACTCCTTTTTTAACACATTATATATGACATTTAGATGTATCGGTACTGTCATCTCCGGACTCAGTTTTGTTCAACACCAGGGAAAAGGCCGGGCCTTCGATGTCTGTCCCATAATTCATAGTTATTTAACATTTACCAAACTGTAAAGTGTGCCTACAGTCCTGGGTCCATTTCACAAAAAAACTTAGAGTAAAATCAGTCCTCAACGTAAAGTAAGAAACTTTCATATTATTTTTCATGGTTATCCTCATGAATTTAAGATTGTTTTTTTCCAGAAACATACAGTTTTTTTTAAATATTCAACTTGAGGTTGGGCTAATCTGGACATTTAAAATATTATAAATGATACTTACTTTACGTTAACGATCTATTTTTATCTTAATTTTTTTTGTGAAATGCAATGCAGTTAGATCCTGGTATATAAGCTATGGTTGAAACCAATTCTATTAAGTTGGTTGATTCTATAGTATTCAGGCCTTGGATTGCATTGTAGCTATGCACGCTCACCACAGTTTAGTCTGTAGATTTATATCTGGTTGTTCACCAAACATTATTCCCATATATATATATATATATGTATCTATGGTTTGCATTGTAGCTAGGCGCACTTGCCGTAGTCTGGTCTGTACATTTATGTCTTGGTTATACACAAATAATTATCTCCATATATATATCATGCGTTGTGAATGAGCATCTGAAAAGATCCCAAATATCGTAAATTCCGTTGTTGTGAAATTATTATCTCCCTTTATGAAATTAAATATATATGAATTCACTGTATCTATATGATCCCACGGGTTTATAAATTTGTCCTTTATATAGCATGTATAGCTTCCACAATAATGGCGGATATTTCAACACGTTGAAACACAAAGTAGATATATTTATTAGTAAATTAAAACATATACATGCAAATAATATACTATTAATTGAATCCGCTACTAACGAGAGTATATCAGCGGGAAAACTCTATAAATATCTTCAAAACAAAATTATATTTAAATGGGTAAACGACATCTCATTATCACTAACAAATAAAATCCGATGCTTTAATATGTCAAATCAACCAAAACGTGACAAAATTGACATTTAAATTAAGCATGATAAACTTGAAACGAAATCCTCATTCTAATAGTAGACAGCACTTAAATACTGCTAGACGACGATCTTCACGTCGTCATTCGGACTTTTTCGAAGATGAAACACTTTTTATAACGTGTAAACCTGTAAAACGAATAAAATGAAGAACTAAATGAAATCACGTGACATAATATGTTGCAATTTTAAGCGGGACATCTATTTAAATTTAACCTAGATGCGTAGCGTAAGTCAGGAAATCCATTTTCAATATATTGTTTTGGCATGTTTAAATATATATGTACGAGGTCAGTGAAAATATATAGGCATTATATAGTGGAAAAAAGGCTATTAGCCAATTTTAGAAATTAATAAAATCCTGACATTTTTATCTTTAACATACCAGGAGTTTACACGAGTATTATAGAACTTACGGGTTTTGGCAGACATTTTCCACCATCCAGATGTTAGCCGACATTTGGATATTTACTACTTCCCCTGAGACATATTTCATCAAACAGACATCAAACAGCTCAATCCTTAAACGGAACCCAAGAATTGAAATCACTCGAATAACCGCTCCATTTTACACATGCTCGTTTCTTTTTGTTATCGCGTCTCAATACATTTTATATTCTAAATATTTCTTGATTTGCTTTGCTAGTACTTGTTCGTAGAATAATCCCACAATGTTTTCGTTGTTTAAATCTTTCAGAAGATACGTAACAGGCTTTGTCTTTTGGATGTCCCTAACGATAAATATTTCTTCCGTCCAATAAGGAGTGTAACATTTTTCAAATTGTTTTTTGTATTTACTTATTCTAACCCTATCATCAATTTTGAAAAATATTCTAGATGTCTGTGATTGTTTGGATTTAGAAAAGTACAAATTATATAATACCTTTTCTTTATTCTTTTTCATTCTTCCCTCTTCGGGAGTCATACCAATACTACCATGTTTGGTCTTATTATATTTCAATATTATTTTAAGAAGAACATCAAAAAATGTTTGTATTATTTGCAATGAAATGCTTCCACATTATTCTCTTCATAGTCCTGTTAAATCTTTCAATAAGTACTGCCTTTCCTTCATTTAAGGCATGATACATTTTTATATTATTATCGTTTAACAATTTCTTAAATTACTTATTATAAAATTCACTTCCCTCATCAACCAACAACTTTTGAGGTCTTACATTCATCTCGCTTGAAATACCTCCAAATGCTCAAGCTACCTCCGAGCCAGTTTCATGTTTAAGCGGTACACTCCAAGCATATTTACTCAAGACATCAAATACATTTAATAGATATTTAAATCCTTTGTTATATTTTGAAGAGGTCTGCATATTAATCAAATCAGCCGACCATGTATCATCCACACCACTTACAATGACCCAACGTCTCGGAAATCTTCTTTTAATAGGTTTATGTAATTCATCCGCTAATTTATTACCCCAAGACGTTGATCTTTCCAGTTTTTTAAACCCAAACCAAGTTTATGTTTTATACCAATAGTTGGTTTAACAATAACATTTTTGGTAATTTTTCACCAAATGTATTTGATTTAGTGTTCTTTAAATTCTCTAGCATTTCTTTATCGCAGGTAGATATTTAACTCCATTCCCGTAGCAACAATCATGTTCTCGACAAACACTGTCTAAATCATTTACCGGAGGTCAATTATCAAAAGGATTTCTAAGTCCACAATATTTGTATCCGGGAAGCGTTAACCCATTTTTAGGGAAAAATGGTAACATAGCTTTATGAATGTCAAAACCCCATCCCGTGCTATTCTTTACAAATTTTGTTTTTGTTATTCTGCTCTAGGTGCAGTTTTTAGTTATGACGACCATTTATACATATTTATAAATACTATCTATATTTATATATCTATATTATTGGTTATCATAATAACTATGTTAGTTATCAATTGAAAGATAACGGATAAGTAAGTATATGGAGAACCGGAAAAAAACTTACTGAAAATATTTAATTTTGATTTCAATTGATAAAGACGTCGCTGTGCATGCGCAGATCGTCACGACAAACCGCCCTTATACCATACTCTTGGGTCTCCACTGGAATACATACATATGTTTTTGATTAGAAAGATATGTTTATTCGATATGTTTACATAAACACTCTTAATACTAAAGGGGCCTCCTTTGGTATAACTTGAAACAATAAACCCCTTACGTGACGGTAGCAAGATAATTGCGTGCAAGAAGTTAAAAAGAGCTGTGTTAATCGGTTGGGCATTATTTTTGTTGAAAATGCATAAACGTGTCATATTTTCGTGAGACCATTGAACTATTTTTGTGAGTTCTACCGGGTTGAATTGACATTAGATAATGTTTGATGAAGCTATAACAGTTTTAAAATACGTGGCGATGCACTGCAACAATGGGCAGAATTGTCAAAAAATGCATTTTAATCAACATACGCTCAACTACTCTATCAAACATTGCATTTTAATTATATTTATATTAACACAGGAGATTACCTAACACTATACCTTGCATAAAATTGAATGTCAGCTCGTCACATATTAACACATTATGAATTATGTTCTTGATTTTAAATGTAGAATTGCGATTAATTCAAAATCTGCCCAATATCTCTAAAACATATTGTGCGAATATTTTCAAATGTTAACACAATATGGTTAATGATTACACATTGCATAGGTTTGTATTTCAGTACATCGCGTTAAATATTGGTTTAAACAATATTCTTTCAATTATATTATACATATTGAATTATTATGAATACATAGGTACACAAAAATAAAGAACATGAAAAGAAGATTGATAAGCTTATATAAATTGATCTCCATCGATGTCAAAATATTGTATTACTAGTTGTTCATACATTAATATAGTTTATATTTAGTGAATAGAAATTAAAAAAAACAAAAACAAATATATTGTTAATAAGTATAAAGCGTTACGTGACAATGATTTTTTAGATTGCAACACTTCCATCTTATTTGAACAACCGCATCGAAGCAACTCTAAGTTCAAATTTAAAACAACAAAAGTATGCTCAAAATGCATCTCTGGATAGATATAATGCATTCCCGGATATTTCTGAAAATCATTACGTTTTCATGTTATCAATAGTCCGGAGATGCTATTGTTCATTTTATAGAATACTATTGATTTATGTTTCTTACATATGTTTGCGAGTGTTTCCCGTATTAAATCTTCATTTAATTTAGCTAAACTGCATTGTTTGGTTGTCCTAATAATAATACTCCATACCTCGGTTTATATAGCTTCAACAGAACCAATTTGTTCCTTGCTGCTTATATAATTTACAATTACGTAATTGTCCGGTATGTTAGAATCATCAGTCAGTACTTAATGCCATTGAAATTTGAAAGAACTCATGAAAATGTATAAATGTTCTCATGTGCAAAAAAATATGAAAATTATATCCCCTTTATCAGAAATAGATCTAATGCCCGACCGATTTACACAGCTCGAATTTTTTGGACGCAACAATCTTCATTACGTCATGTAATACGTGAGACCTTTACTACAAGTATAATGGAGAGTGGCGCATTAGTTTAGGCAGATCGTAGACTTTTCAATCCAGCGGTTTGGTGTTCAAACCCAATTTATAACAATATATCAGTACTTTCATCTCCCCCATCCTTTCTTCACGCTACATTGTCAGAGAGTATGATTACTACCGAATTTGATATTGATTATAATTATTAGCTATAATACATGTTTTGCTCTGATAAAACAGTGTGACATTAAGCGCTGGATGGCAATATATACCGGTGGTAATCTTAGGACATTTAGCGTCAAAGGTGCGACATTTTGCGATATATGGTTTTGCGACATTTAGCATTGGTATCAGCATTGCAACATATCACGTTGGTTGTAACATGAGCGTCGGTGCTACTTTTAACGTTACCGCGGAGAGATTTACTCTCGCAACTGTAAATATAACCATGTACCAGGTTTATTTTTATTATAACATATTTAACTGGTACGCTGCTGTAATAGCTTGTCAACATGTCCAATAATAATAATAACGCTTCTAGTAGAAACACTGTGTACTTCTATATTACATGATTGAGAGAGATATTGTCATTCTGCTGTACCTTTAAGTTGTCTTGCCTTTGGATAAACTGTGCTCTTGGTGGTGTTAATGAAAAACAATGTGTGGAATATCAATGAAATTGGTTATTATTTATAGTTACCAATGTCGAAAAAATGCACGATTTGGTTCTTAAAAAACGAAATTTCCTAGGGGAGACCCCCTATCACGGGAAGGGAGACCCCTCCGGTACTCTTCCCCTCCACGTAAGCCGCGTGTGTTGCCGTGGCCACTGTGTACTGTGATATATATTGATAGTTGAAACATTTGCAGGAACTGACACATTGTTGCAAGATGCGCATAATTATATATCTGTGTGACTACGGCCGGGATTAAAATATCATATCAGTTCATGCACATGTTTCCACTGTCAATATATATCACAGTAAAAAGCTAATATTTATATCACTAGTAATTGATGTGTACTGTCAGGTCTTAAAATCTACAAATGTGTATTAAAGATATGGATTCAAAATTTGGACATTGTAATAGAAAGTTCTGTATGAGTTCATGGGCATAGGAGCGTTTCAAAAATTGGATGGGGCCAACCTGGGGAGAGTGTGTATGAGGAAATATCCCCTTCCCGCTGGGGTTGGGGTCCCCTAGAACATTTTGATATATTCAATACCAAATGCTGCATTATAGGGAGATTATGGTTGTTATTTACTCCTGAGACCAATATTTTGTGACTTTTGACATCTCCTCCGTATTCTTACGAATGAAGTAAACATATGCTCTAATGTTTTGCGATACAGAATAAAGAATGTCAGTTTGTTTTAAGGCATAGTTGGTATAATGTAATGTGTGAATATGTCACTTACCATCGTCGGATAAGGTTAAAACTAAATGTCGTTTGATTTCTAATATAGTAATTTATTTTAGTAATGTAAGATGCGCTGGGCAAATTTTTCCTGAATATAATGAGAGTTTCTGTTTTTTGATGTATTTTAATACAGAAGACATTAGTTGGACCAAGTATGTATTAAGGTAAGGTCGGAATCAAGGTGTTCGCTATTACCGATGGGTTGACAACAATAGAAAAAGACTAATAATCGTGTTTTGGATTCGATGTTAGAAATGTTATCATAAATATAAATCACGAAGAGTATCGGCTCTAAAATCGAACCATGTTGCACACCAGTCGTCGTGCTGTTCCAGTTTGACTTTTTAATTGTTGTATACAACACGTTGTAATCTGTTAGATAAATATGAAGAAACCAATTAAGAATATGCCAATTGTTTTAGGTTTAAAAATAAACATTTGTGCCTGACACATAATACAACTTGAATTTTCTTGCCATCGTCAAGAGGTCTATGAATTTCATTATAACGCTAGGTAAGTTAATTATTAGTACAGTCTCTTGGAATGAAACTTAAAAGTGAACTAAGGAGATAATTTAAGGGCCTGTCTCCATACGGAAGGAAAGTTCGACAGTTGTAAATAGATATTGGAATAATTAAACAACAGGTGAACATTTTTTAAAAAGACGAAGGCTAATCACATCGGAACCCGAGGCATTTTGATCGGTTAGATTGTCTTATGGCGTCTTTTATATCTTGGGGAGATATGGTAATGTCCGACCATTAAGTTTAGGATGATGACTTAACAACTTTGCTCACTTGCCTCTGTAGCCGTGACGTAAAGTCGAGCGTTATTTCTTTAGAATCACGTCGAGTTGGATGAACGTTTATTGGCGATACTGTTCCAACGGGATTTGCCATAGATGTGTAATCATTGTTTCTAGCGTGCGGTCCTATAACAGTAAAGTTATTATATAACTATTGTGTAGTTTGTTTGCTCTTTACACTTACATACTTGCCAATTTATGATGTAAAACGTGTATAAATATAATTTAAGACACAATTTTGACAGATTAGGTGGTTTGTTTGTGTAGTTAATAGCGCACACGCCAAGAGCTTCTCAAAAAACAACCTGTGTGCTGGTTCTACCCAGGAAGCGGACGCGAGAGCTGTTCATATTTATAAGCGTTAAGCTTTCTTCGCAATCGAGCTAAAATGTATAAACTTTACTGACATACATGTAACGCATAAGAATTTGTTTTGAATCACTGAGTCGATTTAAAAAGCGAAATGGAAATCTAAGACCGTCGTTAAATTCATGTGTTTGACTGAGTTGAATGCCAATTGAATTCTGAAGAACAAATGCTGTATAAAGCCTTGTTTTTACTTTGAGAAATCTAATTAGCTTCTAATGAACAAAAACGCAATGCCATAATTTTAGTGTATTGTTGTTATACAACTGCATTAGTTAAATTAAAATTCTCATCTAAGTTGATTTATATTGGCAATATCGTTAAGTATATAATGGCCATTTCAACCAATGGCTGAATTCATCAATATTCTATAATAGATCGCTTTACGCCATTGCAGTGATTGTCCCTATA
Source organism: Panopea generosa (assembly GCA_029582155.1). Lineage (NCBI taxonomy): Eukaryota > Metazoa > Mollusca > Bivalvia > Adapedonta > Hiatellidae > Panopea > Panopea generosa. The sequence continues at coordinate 11,742,315 of CM055908.1, forward strand.
GTATATTGGTTCAAATATCACTTACTTTCAAACAATTCCATATTATTAGTAGGTTTATGTATATCCTCATGTTTCCGCCGACGCCGGCATACACAGATCACCAAGGCTAATACTATAACAAGTACTACAAACAAACTGACGCCTATAGCGATATACATAAATTCTTTTGTCTGCCAAAACTGGATGAATTTAATTTCACCAGCTTTAATGTGAGTGTTTCCGATCTGAACCTGAAATTATAGATTCCGAAATAAAGAAAGCGTAACTCGAATATGTATGTCGTGATCCATGTTACATCAGTTATCTACAGTTAATTATGAATGCTGAAAAAGTTGAATATTAATGCTGAAACTGTTAAATATGAATGCTAAAACTGTATCTCAAATACTGCTATATGACCTGGTTATAATCTGATTTTGATGTATTATGATGCCTAAACTAATAACAGGTTGTGTGCGTGGGTTTGCAGGGGTCAAAGCATATTTGGTACGGCTCTATATTATGTTAATACCAACTGTTATATTTGGTATGGCACTATATTATGTTAATACCAACTGTTATATTTGGTATGGCACTATATTATGTTAATACCAACTGTTATATTGTCTTCTATGCATATTTGGTATGGCACTATATTATGATAATACCAACTGTTATATTTGGTATGGCATTATATTATGTTAATACCAACTGTTATATTGTCTTCTATGCATATTAGGTATGGCACTATATTATGATAATACCAACTGTTATATTTGGTATGGCACTATATTATGTTAATACCAATTGTTATATTGTCTTCTATGCATCTTTTCAATGCACATATCAAGTACGTGATCTTTAAATTAACCGTGTGTAACCATTTAAAGAAATATTGAGATTTAGTATACATAGTTTTAGTTTTTTGGTGATCCATTGGACTATTTTGCAGTAATTCTTTACAAACATTCAAGTTAATAAACAGTTAATCTATTGGAACAGTACAGTAAGTAATTCGAAATGACAGCACAAGTTAATATAAACCAACTCACTACTACGGATACTTTATCTCTGGTTTCCCCGGGAAACGTTACATCAGGTTCACAAGACATGGATTTATCTTCTCTGCGAAGAAGTCGACATATTTTATCTCCAATCCGGATACTCAGCAGATGAAAAATTGTACCGAGTTTATGAATCCAGTAGGTCACCTTCATAAGTCGATCTATATTGTTGTTAACCATATCATCGGGCATTGAACTAAAGTTATTTATATTGTGATTGTGTTGTTTAAAATGAACAGCAACTTGAGTAATTAACGTATGAAACTATTTATATCAAACCGGTGACTATTGAAGGAATAGTGAAAATGGTTTGACATTACTGATTTATAACGATTACGCTTCGAATTATGTTGTAGCTATTTCTCCTGAGTTCTGTCTTTTTGACTAATTATCGTTTGTGTTTGTGTTCATAGATATGTTAAATAAACGAAATATTTGGACCAAACAAATTCTTAATTATCTAATAAGATAGGCAGTATTGCTTTGATATAAACACTTATCGTACAAAAATACTAACAAACATTACCGTTATCTCGATTTCTTTATCAAACGTATTTCTGAACTCCCAATTTGCCTTATTTTCAATAACTGGATTTGAAACTATTTCAAGGTCTGCGCCAGCTCGGTTTTCGTTTATTGCCACATTGTCCAAACGGTAAACGTAAGAAAGTTTAGTTCCGCTACTGGTATACTGAGACACATTCGGCGTTTTACACGTCATCCAATCATTGCTGTCATGGATACATATCTGTTAATTAACAAAAGGAATTCAATCGTTAATCTGCCTATTATTATCAATACATTCTCTATATATTATTAGTAGTAGTATATAGAAATGCTTCTCGGCAACATTAAACTAGACTTATGTTTTCCATCACTCGATCAAAACTCAAAATTCGGCTTTTAATCCATATAGTTATATTATAATCTCCAGCTATTTTAGATAAAACTATTACGTTATTTCTGTAATTTTGATATTAAAAAGCAAATTATACGTATTAAAACCGCAAAGGCAATGTCATGAATGTAACGGTGACGTTGTCAACATACTGAATAAGTGCACGCATTTGTAAGACAACTTACGGCAAACGTCACGTGAAACTAATGGCACCGTGACGTCTCACCATCAAAACAAAATCGTGCAACCAATAAAATACAAACTGGTCCATTTATCTCCGCCCAGCAGCAAGTGTTTTTCATTGGGAAACGAAATGTAGTAATTCTATATAGTTCATTTAGACCGATTTCAGTAAGTGGTAAGTGATATCTTATTCACCTTAGTGCGATTGTGAGGCAATGTCATAGTTATACATGTATGTATCGCTCTTGAGTCACTTTCCTGGGAAGAACCAGTATTGAGTTTTGTTTTGTGGGGCCAGGGATCGAACTAGTGAGTTCTATAGTGAGCGGCGACAAATCTGTTAACACATGGTGAAGCAGCACTTACTTTAAACCCTCTTACGGGCAATTAAACTTCACCAGAAAGAATGTGATTAAAAAGTATACATGACAGTCTTAAAGAACCATAAAGTATGTGAGGCAACATAATTTCAACAAAACTGTCACCACAACGTAAACTGATCCATTCCAATACGCAATGCTCAAGGTTAAAACGTAATTTAAAGATAATTGGCAAGAATTTTGTTTGGAAAATGTTATCATGGACTGTGGATGTGACCTTTCTCTTCATGAAATGATATTTGACAGACTATGATAATCACCATGTTAGAAACGTATTCGAAACAGTGGACATTATTTTTATTATAAATGGCAATATTTCTATGTTCTTCCACATTTCTGGCCAAATTCAATGTCCAGCATGCTGATGCACCAAACTGACCCAATGATACCACAATTAATATCCTTTAAAACAAGACTACATGTGGAAGGAAGTGTCAACTCCAAACACCCAAGGGTGCCTCCATCACTGGACCCTTAGCAGTGTTTGTAATATGCGAGTGTAATATAAAGGCAAGCAATATGAAAGAATTTTCATATATCCAAATAGACTGCAGCAGAGAATATTGTGTATATATAAAATCTGCAACAATGACCAGAGGCTACAAAAAACGCAAAGTGGCTGGCATTTTCTTCAAGACCCACAACAAATTCAACCCGAAGACAGAAAATTTACCTTGTGCGGTTGGATCGAAGGACAGCATATCATCTGCAGCCTGCAATTCAACGACGGTTTCATTCCAGAATCAAGGCCATCAGTATAAGTTAATACGTTAGCATCTGCAAAGATAAGAATACTCCATTTCTGGCAACCGTATTGTAAATTTGTCAAAACAATTGTCTTTGATGAATAGTATGTACAACGATCATCTACTGACAAGCTGCAGACAACTAGATCTGGAGCTTTACAGTTAAATCAAGCATGGACTGGGCAGCAAACTTGTTTTTAAGTGCAAATCCGGTGCTTACATGTCAAAAAAGATGAAAACATATGAAGAAATATCAGATACCAAAAAGGCAGTGATCAACACAGACCTGGCATCGGCTACACTGGACAGCCCGATGGGCATCTCTCGTGCTGAGCAGCTCTTTAACCAGCTCGACTTACTATTTCCAGCTTCAAGTCATCTGCAGCGGCTTACAAGTACTGTAAGCAAGGAAGTGGTGAGGATGAACAGTGAGGACATGTCAGACAAAAGGCGCCTTGTTGCAGAGCATGCACATGAGGCCGGTGCACGTGATCAAAAAGTACTTGACCTGTCCATGGATGCCAGGTATAACAACTCTCGGATGAAGTCGTCTTACAAACCAGGGTAAGGTGCTTCCCAGGCATACTCTGTAGCCATAGAAAACCACACTGCCCAGAAATACATTGTGGCACTTGCTGTGGAGAACAAACTGTGCTGGACTGGGGCTACATTGAAAAATAAGGGCTTACCTGTCGACTGCCCGGGTGGACATGCTGGATGTACTGCCAACATCGGATACTTCACGCCACATTCAGAGAGGAGAATAGCACATGACATTGCTGAAAACCTTTCGCTGGAGGGTTACTTTGTCAGGACACTCACGACTGATGGTGACACAAGATCATACCTTGGCATGCAGGACTTCTACAGCAAATTAGACACAGCCTGGGAAGTCTCCTGGCAAGCCGATCCAAATCATCTGGCAGCCACTCAAGAGAGGAAACTACGAACTACAACCTTCAGTACAGACATGTTTCCCCAAACCACCACGAGTGGCCGTCAGAAAGCACAGGCCAGTTTAGCACAAGACATCAAGGCAAGATGCAGTGGTATCATTGAAGAAATGGCGAGACGGGGTAATGGTGATTAAAAAAATATATGTTACACTTAACAGACATCGGGAAAGCCACCATAGAGTGCTATGCTGGAAATTGCAGATTCTGCCCCCCATTCTGCACTGGTATGTTCTGGAGAAGGCGGTAACTGCTGGTGGTTTATATCCCAGATACTTGGACCAAACAACCTCATATACCTAAGAATGAATGATAATGACAAGTTATTACTGGAGGTATTACTACAGCTGAGTGAAGAGGCAGTTTACAAAGTGTATTCTAGAACATCTACTCAGAAATGTGCAGTTTTCAACAGAGCTACTTTGTCGACCATGAGCAAGTCCCAGAAATATGCACGGACATTTGAAGCTCGCCTTGCACTACAAACCAAGCAAGCTAACAACTCAGTCGACACAGCAGTACGAAGAAAGGTTTCTTGCTTGACAAAGACATGCTTGTCTGCATCTGCTCGAAGGCACCTTTTGCATATATCGAGAAAGGCATCCTCTCACAAAATCTACAAGTGTACCAGGAAGTACAAGACTAGACGGATAGCACGCCGAGCCCAGATGGAGTATGATCATTGTCGGGCTCAAGAGAGTCACCAGCACGAGGAACCAGATTATATTAAAGGTGTCCTCGACAACAACCAACATTCGTATGCCTCGGCATCTACTTCCCGCCCATAGCTGATAACCACATTGAAGCGGCAGGCAGGGCAAATCAGTACTTATAAACAAAACAAAGTAACATGAATGCTCTGTCTGATATATAGCAGCACCACTGACGAGGTCTGCGGCTAATCGAAACAGTGTTAAATAAAGGAATGAGTGAGTGAGTGAGTGAGTGAGTGAGTGAGTGAGTGAGTGAGTGAGTGAGTGAGTGAGTGAGTGAGTGAGTGAGTGAGTGAGTGGGGGGGTGGGTGGGTGGGTGAGTGAGTGAGTGAGTGAGTGAGTGAGTGAGTGAGTCAGTCAGTCAGTCAGTCAGTGAGTTATCAACAACACCACTATTTAAGCTCACAGACATATATATACCGGCCCTTAATTAGCATTCTAAATAAAAAATATGACCATGAGACCTACACTTCAATTTAACTATGGACTCAAATCAGGCCCCCTGCGACCCGGAAGTACTTCCGTAGTGGTGTGACACCAGAAGAGACAACAAGATGGCGGGAAGTGCTAGAAACAATATGTAGTATGAGGGTTTGCGTTTTAAATTGACTGTGTATGTCAATATTGTTTTTGTAGAAGTTGTAGAAGACGAAGTGGACATTGATTCCATTCCCATTTTCCATTTTTCTCGAAGTTAGACATGTAGAGCCCCTGCATTCCGTGTGCCAGAGTAACACCTGTGAGGTCGTACATAAACGTGGTGAATTTGATCTCACACTTTTTTGTCGAAAGGAAAGTGGGCGATGTTAATTGAGCAAGATGTCTCAAATACTTCGTAAGGACTCCATGTAACAGCACCGGCACTTGTTATGGTAGCCTGAAGTAAAACATTGTTTTTTGTTTTATACTAAATGTATTAAGCTTAAAGTAAGTTCCGATATTTTGTTAAGCGTTCTGAATACAACCAAGACTGAGTGTTGAGTATGAGAGACACCATCCTAAAATATGTGTAATGTTACTATAAATGTACAAAAACTACTTGTTACATATGTATATGGATTATAATTGCAACATTTGATGATTATAGAAATATACTATGATACTATACCAGGTATGTGTGCGGAATATCGTGTGAATTAAACAAATACTTTTTTTTAAATTTCAACCGCCAAATTATGATCCATTTAATCACCCTGTTATAAGATAAGCAAATAATATGTTTAGCAACAAAATAACCAATCATCCGGGTTATAAACGATCTGCAAGTTGGATCCAGCATTCGATTATCAACAAAATCTTTCAAAACTACTGTAATTTGAGACATTTACATATTATATGTGTGAGGAACGACAGAGCTTAAACATACAAAATTAGGTGCTGTTGATTAAAAAGTGTACAATGAAATGAGATAATAATATTATACCTGTCCTAGAGCCTACTTCGACTCCATTCCATTGTATAGTGTAATATCCGGCTTCCATATATTATTCTGCGGCACAAGTATGGACGCTAGATTACCATAGGTGGCCGGGGTCAAGGTGAGAAGTTCGTCAGTCCATTTGAGTGTAAGATAACCTGTAGTGGTCAACTTCTGTTCTGTGTCGCTAAAGGAGTTTATTCCGACTAGAGCAAAGTCCACTGTAACGGCAGTGACATCGACTGGTCGGTTACAGGTCGGACTTTAGTGTTGTACGAATAAGTAGTGAACAATAGAGTTTTAAGGTCTGCCAGGTTCGTACCAGTTTGTGAAAACACTGGTAAAACAAAAGTTTGAAGAAAAACACTCACAAAAACGAGTCGCATTTTTACAAAATCTTCACTGAATCACTGAAATTGTCGTTGTTAAGTTCCTCATTGTTCTAATCTTGATTAATGCGTAGGTATTCAGGTAACAATAGTTAAAGCGTACGAAAAGTAGTTTAAACGTATATGGATGATTAAATTCCAGATTAAATATATTATTAGTTGGTGTCAAGACTTAAGATTGTTTCTATTGTTTCACTTTTTAAGTTCTCTGTTAATTGTCGTTTAAGATTTGGTCATATTTCAATCTCCTGTATGTGAAACAGGTACGTCCGCTGGAGCTAGTTAAACTTGAAAATAACTTCTTTTTTTTTTAATGAGTTAGTAAATTTAGATTGTACTAGTGAAAAATATATTATGTAGAGCAGAAAGTAAATAAATCCAAACCATTACAATACAACATCTGTCTTAAAGTTTGTAGTTTTCAATTTAGTACTTTGCCAATATTTAAAGTTGCCAAATGTTGTATTACTGATACTGTTTTAAAAAATAATCAATATGTCAATATCATAATATTCAGTGACCAGTTCCGTAACAGGTGAATATATTCCATTTAATATAAATGACAATTAGACGCAATATCGTCTCAATCACCACGGAGACTGTGGCCGGGTGGGGATTCGAAATCCACGGATCGTGAGTTCGAATCACCAAACAACCAGTCTCTGTGATGATTGGTATTTGACATTGCGTCTCATTGTCATTCGTCTTTTACCGCTGTTCCAAGTGGGAAAAGTATCAATTACTCACCGAGATAAATTTGCTTGGGTACTGGTTAACTATCCAGGATCCCAGGACAGTGTTATTAGGTTAACTGGTCTGTCAGCCCTCATTTGCATAAAACGACGCAAAACATTGAAACAAAGAAATAAATTATATAAAATGGCTGTCAAACTAATATATGGAGGGACTCCAAAAACGTCAGTTACACCTTCATAATGAACTTATTTTCTTATCGTTGAAAGGCAATTGGTCGATTGTGCTAGCGTGTCTTTAATATCGGTCTATAAGATGATTGGTGTATTATTTAAGTTGTATTGAATGATGCAATATAGTAAACATTGCATGGACGATTTTTGCTGTCCTTACTTCGTAATTACATATAAGGGGCCAATATCCGTACTGACAAAGTCAATCATACAAGGTGTTTTCTTTTTCAATCTAGAGACCAATGACAGTCGCTTATATGAATTGTTCTCGAGTTCGATGGTAGCATAACTGGGAAGCATTACTGGATGTTGTTTTTGAGAGGCCATGAGTTTGCGCCTTGGATCAAATCAGCGAACCCTGGCGTGAGCAGCCATAACTGTATCTGCTGTACTACCACACCACTTAGTAAAAAACGTGTGTTGTGTGAGAAGTCGTAACAGCCAAACGCACGAATTACTGGCATTGGTTAAATTGCATAAAAATGGATGAAATCTAGACAAACACTCTCATCCCTGGAGTATAGTTTTATTTATATAATCATCAGTTACATAGTTTTTTACATACATTATATAGTTTAAAGGGTAAAATATTTTATATATTAACTAACATGTATTACTACTTTAGATTATTTAGTTCCATTAGAACCTACGTATTGTATTTAGTTTCATACAGCACGGTAACACTTCCAGAGCGAACCTCCGACAATAAGAAATCTTGAAATTATCTTTAGAACATTCATATAATTATCAAATTACCATCTTCAATGTAAACAATTCCTTGGTTCGTCCTTGTTTGGAATATTCTTCACCAATGATACAAAAAGAATGATAGTCCAACAGAAAATCTACACTACTGAGCAGCCAGGTTTGTGGGTAATCCCGCTTATAATCGCAATGGGACATATTGATATATTTGGATCAAAGAGAGAGAGAGAGAGAGAGAGAGAGAGAGAGAGAGAGAGAGAGAGAAAGAAAAAAAAAGATAGAGAGAGATGGATTCAAGATATTGAAGAAACCTAACTAAAAAGATCCGCACAAGTTTCAACAAAGTGACAATGCATGACGAGGTAGTCTACTACAGTACAACTATTTCAATGTAACGGATTTCGTCTTATCCTTGTACATTGAGTTATCAATTATTATTATTATTATTATTATTATTATTTATTATTATTAAGGCCGTTTTAAATGTTGCTGCTGCCGGTGGTGGTGATGATGATGATTTGATGCCAATACTGATATTCGACTTGTGCAATAAAGTAGAATAAAGCATTTTACAAGACAAAAATCTTATCATACCTTACGACAAACTAATGCTAATCAACATCAAACTATTGTATTGCACAAACAAATTTTCCTATTTACAGCCTGTAGGTTGCAGTTTACATATTATTATACACTGTTGTGTTAGTTTTACTGATTACATTTTTAATGATATAAACATTTATTCGCATACACAATTTACGTAGCAAGGATCCATCTTGACCGATTGGTAGAAGACACCGTTTCATGATCACTGACTTCATCGCTGAGGTAGCAGGTTCCAGACCCGCTCAAAAAGCTTTATCAGAAAATATTGTGTCCGTAACTTGCGGCCTGACGCAGGTTCTACTTAGATTCAATCTGAGGCATTCTTCCACCAATAGCTTGGATATGCCATATTTAACCTGAAATGTGGCTGATACTTGCAGCCTGACGCTGGTTCTACCTAGATTTAATCTGAGGCATTCTTCAACCAATAGCTTGGATATGCCATATTTAACCTGAAATGTCGCTGATACTTGCAGCCTGACGCTGGTTCTACTTCAATTCAATCTGAGGCATTCTTCTACCAATAACTTGGATATGTCATATTTAACCTGAAATGTGGCTGATACTTGCAACCGGACGCTGGTTCTACCTAGATTCAATCTGAGGCATTATTCCACTAATAGCTTGGATATGTCATATCTAACCTGAAATGTGGTTGATACTTGCGTCCTGACGCTGGTTCTACTTAGATTCAATCTGAGGCATTCTTCCACCAATAGCTTGGATATGTCATATTTAACCTGAAATGTGGCTGATACTTGCAGCCTGACGCTGGTTCTACCTAGATTCAATCTAAGGCATTCTTCCACCAATAACTTGGATATGCCATATTTAACCTGAAATGTGGCTGATACTTGCGGCCTGACACTGGTTCTACCTAGATTCAATCTGAGGCATTCTTCCACCAATAGTTTGGATATGCCATATTTAACCTGAAAAGTGGCTGATACTTGTGGCTTGACGCTGGTTCTACCTAGATTCAATCTGATGCATTCTTCCACCAATAGCTTGAATATGTCATATTTAACCTAAAATGTGGCTGATACTTGCGGACTGACGCTGGTTCTACTTAGATTCATTCTGAGACATTCTTCAACCAAAAGCTTGGATATGCCATATTTAACCTGAAATGTGGCTGATACTTGTGGCCTGACGCTGGTTCTACCTAGATTCAATCTGAGGCATTCTTCCACCAATAGCTTGGATATGCCATATTTAACCTGAAATGTGGCTGATACTTGTGGCCTGACGCTGGTTCTACTTAGATTCAGTCTGAGACATTCTTCCACCAATAGCTTGGATATGTCATATTTAACCTAAAATGTGGATGATACTTGCGGCTTGACGCTGGTTCTACCTAGATTCAATCAGAGGCATTCTTCCACCAATAGCTTGGATATGTCATATTTAACGTAAAATGTGACTGATACTTGCGGCCTGACGCTGGTTCTACTTAGATTCAATCTGAGGCATCTTCCACCAATAGCTTGGATATGCCATATTTAACCTGAAATGTGGCTGATACTTGCGGCCGGACGCTGGTTCTACCTAGATTCAATCTGAGGCATTATTTCACAAATAGCTTGGATATGCCACATTTAACGTAAAATGTGACTGATACTTGCAGCCGGACGCTGGTTCTACCTAGATTCAATCTGAGGAATTATTCCACCAATAGCTTGGATATTCCACATTTAACGTAAATTGTGACTGATACTTGCAGCCGGACGCTGGTCCTACCTAGATTCAATCTGAGGCATTCTACCTACAATAGCTTGGATATGTCATATTTAACCTGAAATGTGGCTGATACTTGTGGCCTGACGCTGGTTGTACTTAGATTCAATCTGAGGCATTCTTCCACCAATAGCTTGGATATGCCACATTTAACATAAAATGTGACTGATACTTGCAGCCTGACGCTGGTTCTACCTAGATTCAATCTGAGGCATTCGTCCACTAATAGCTTGGATATGTCACGTTTAACGTAAAATGTGACTGATACTTGCGGCCTGACGCTGGTTCTACCTAGATTCAATCTGAGGCATTCTTCCACCAATAGCTTGGATATGCCACATTTAACGTGAAATGTGACTGATACTTGCAGCCGGACGCTGGTTCTACCTAGATTCAATCTGAGGCATTCTTCCACCAAAAGCTTGGATATGCCACATTTAACGTAAAATGTGACTGATACTTGCGGCCTGACGCTGGTTCTACCTAGATTCAATCTGAGGCATTCTTCCACCAATAGCTTGGATATGCCACATTTAACGTGAAATGTGACTGATACTTGCAGCCGGACGCTGGTTCTACCTAGATTCAATCTGAGGCATTCTTCCACCAAAAGCTTGGATATGCCACATTTAACGTAAAATGTGACTGATACTTGCGGCCTGACGCTGGTTCTACCTAGATTCAATCTGAGACATTCTTCCACCAATAGCTTGGATATGCCACATTTAACGTGAAATGTGACTGATACTTGCAGCCGGACGCTGGTTCTACCTAGATTCAATCTGAGGCATTCTTCCACCAAAAGCTTGGATATGCCACATTTAACGTAAAATATGATTGATACTTGCGGCCTGACGCTGGTTCTACATAGATTCAATCTGAGGCATTCTACCTACAATAGCTTGGATATGACACATTTAACATAAAATGTGGCTGATACTTGCGGCCTGACGTTGGTTCTACTTAGATTCAATCTGAGGCATTATTCCACTAATAGCTTGGTTATGCCATATTTAACCTAAAATGTGACTGATACTTGCGGCCTGACGCTGGTTCTACTTAGATTCAATCTGAGGCATTCTTCCACCAATAGCTTGGATATGCCACATTTAACGTAAAATGTGACTGATACTTGCAGCCTGACGCTGGTTCTACCTAGATTCAATCTGAGGCATTCTTCCACCAATAGCTTGGATGTGCCACATTTAACGTAAAATATGGTTGATACTTGCAGCCGGACGCTGGTTCTACTTAGATTCAATCTGAGGCATTCTTTCACCAATAGCTTGGATATGCCACATTTAACGTGAAATGTGACTGATACTTGCAGCCGGACGCTGGTTCTACCTAGATTTAATCTGAGGCATTCTTCCACCAATAGCTTGAATATGTCATATTTAACCTGAAATGTGGCTGATACTTGTGGCCTGACGCTGGTTGTACTTAGATTCAATCTGAGGCATTCTTCCACCAATAGCTTGGATATGCCACATTTAACGTAAAATGTGGCTGATACTTGCGGCCTGACGCTGGTTCTACCTAGATTCAATCTGAGGCATTCTTCCACCAAAAGCTTGGATATGCCACATTTAACGTGAAATGTGGCTGATACTTGTGGTCTGACGCTGGTTCTACCTAGATTCAATCTGAGGCATTCTTCCACCAATAGCTTGGATATGCCACATTTAACGTGAAATGTGGCTGATACTTGCGGCCTGACGCTGGTTCTACCTAGATTCAATCTGAGGCATTCTTCCACCAAAAGCTTGGATATGCCACATTTAACGTAAAATGTGACTGATACTTGCAGCCTGACGCTGGTTCTACCTAGATTCAATCTGAGGCATTCTTCCACCAATAGCTTGGATATGCCATATTTAACGTGAAATGTGGCTGATACTTGTGGTCTGACGCTGGTTCTACCTAGATTCAATCTGAGGCATTCTTCCACCAATAGCTTGGATATGTCATATTTAACCTGAAATGTGGCTGATACTTGTGGTCTGACGCTGGTTCTACCTAGATTCAATCTGAGGCATTCGTCCACTAATAGCTTGGATATGCCACATTTAACGTAAAATGTGACTGATACTTGCAGTCGGACGCTGGTTCTACCTAGATTCAATCTGAGGCATTCTTCCACCAATAGCTTGGATATGTCATATTTAACCTGAAATGTGGCTGATACTTGTGGTCTGACGCTGGTTCTACCTAGATTCAATCTGAGGCATTCGTCCACTAATAGCTTGGATATGCCACATTTAACGTAAAATGTGACTGATACTTGCAGCCTGACGCTGGTTCTACCTAGATTCAATCTGATGCATTCTTCCACTAATAGCTTGGATATGCCATATTTAACCTGAAATGTGGCCGATAGTGTTAAACGCTATTCTTGCGTAGTGAGAATATTGGTAACGTAAGAGAACACGACATTTGTGTTTATATCGCAGTGAGAAAATAGTCGTATATGTAAATCATTCATTGATCATGTCTTCGTCCATATGTAACGCATGTACATTATTAGTTGGAGGTCATAACCGCCAACGCAACAATCATTGCAAGTGTGTTCAATATGAAAAATAGAACAAAACACAACGAATTGAATGCAGTGCTGACGTCAGACCATGTTGTGTTTTCAGGCTCCCCATCGTCAGAACTACCATTATCAGACTCCACTAGGCTTTGTTTCCGTTTTAGCTGTGAATGTTGAATTCGCTGGTCAACCATTTGCATATCCATTGTTGCTAGTTGTGCCGTTCTTGGTTTTCACTGGCTTGTTTTTTCCTTGTCTAGTATGAGTTCCAAAGTTCATACTCGAGATCTTGCACTTCTAGGTTGTGCTCGTACGGCGTAACTTTGACATCCGGTTTATTAAACAATGTGATAGGGGTAACCGTTCTGCCGTAAAGGAGATCTTTCACCCGTGTGTTGGATTTCCTTATGAGGCGTTTTGCTACTGTACTTGCGCTGTCTACTACTTTGGTCGTTGTCTCCTAAAGCTTCTTTTCTTTTTTCACTTGCAGCAGTTTCTTTGCCCGATTTGGACAAAACAGTCATCTTTATTTCTGTGTTGTCATCGTCATCGTCGCCACTGCCCTTCTTTTCGACTCCAAGACAACATACTTTTGTTCTTACCAGCGATATAACGCCGACAAACGACTGCAGAATTCTTGGTACAGGTGTTTCATCCCCATGGTTGATAAACCAGCCGTGGCTGTTGTCGAAGAATCAAAGACACTTGCTTCAAGCAGATCCCAGTTGGTGTTTGTCTCGTAGTTTGCAATATTAAATTGGTCTATTCCTGCAACCAGGCTGATCATTTCCTTCGTACTTGACCATGTCACTAACTGAATATCACACTTCTGCGTATCAAATGGAAAGTACGTCATATCGAAACTGCACGTGCTGTCGAACACCTGGTACGGCTGCCACGTAATGACACCTTGGTAATTGATTGACAAGTATATAAACTTATTGCTCAGACCGCTGATGGTGTCGTAAGCATTCGCCAAATCCCGTTCGGGATTCCAGATGCGTTCTTGTGGGATGGCGATTTTTGTGATTCCTCCATAGTCCCTGGGTGTCCACGTGAGGAAGGTATCGGCCCAAGTGATTGTGAGGTATGCTGTCGTAGTTATCTTTTGTTCTACCTCATCCACGTCGTTCAGTCCGATCAGGTACATATTGGCTGTAACCTGAAATCATACAAAAATACAAATAATTTAGATATTTAGTACGGATATATAAAGGCCGTACATTTACAAGAAAAATAGTCTGATATGGGATATCTCTACCTACACATGAATATACGCAATATTGTTGCTTCCTTTTGGTATCGATGACGAATTCAATAGTATGATTTAAGTTTTGTTTGCATTCAATTTTAATTTTTAACATTTGACCGAAATATATAATTATTACTGAATAACCGGATCAACGATAACAATGGCATCAACGAGAACAATGGCCTATTTCTGTTCCGATTCACTTCATTGAGTGTCCTTTTGATTTACGTATCTTAATTGGTTTGGGTGAAATTCAAAATTTCTATGGATAATGGATTCAACAAAACTAGGCTGAGATCAATATATATATATATAGAAAGAGATTTTTTTCTTATCTTTTCTTTTTCTATTATAAGCTCTTTTTACTGACAAAGAATATTTTTATATTTAATATATTTTTTTCGTTTAATACATTTTTGGCTATACTCCGTAAGAATGGTTTATACTCGGCTATTGCAATTAAAATGAATATTCACAAACTATATCTCTCTGTAAATCGGATTCACATACCCACAAGACAAATTCAATTAAAAGCCATGTTTTGTTTGTATTTTATCTAACTTGCAATATTGCCTTCATGTAAACTCGCACATAATAATTGGATGTCTATTTGTTCTTTGCTGTGAATGAAATTTGCAGGTAATTAATGAATAAATACATCAGTCGTAATAAAAGTAACAGGCAGTATAATTATCAACATAGAGGTTTAAAAATATTTAAAATCAATACAAAACATATCGTTATCATATAGAAATAAAATAAAAATGATTTCGAATTGAAAACCACCAAAACGTGAGAAAACCCCCCAAAACAAATGATATTTTAATAGGAGTGGTGCCCTATTCTAACACATGTTTCATATTACATGTTCATGTATATAACGCCTTTGTTTTTTCTGTTCTTCCCATAATAACCTTTAAATGGCTACATTACAAAAATGGATTTTATTTGCTGAGATTTGCGGGAATTATATCATATACGCACATTTTCACATATTCATCAATATTTATATTTAACTGCAGGTCGAAATATAAACCTAACCGTTTTCCACGAAGAAATTCAACTGACGAAATTATACGAGTACATTGTCAAATCCAGAGAGATATAAAAATGCGAGTGTTTGTGTCAAACATGTGATTGTTAGTATGTTAATTCAGAGAATATTAAACTGGTTTCAGCGTCAGATTCATTTTACACAGAGAGTTACGAATTGTTCCAAACTGGGGACTGCTAGCCCGCACGTGCATGGGGCAGGCGATTAGCGAATAAACGCTTCCGATTTCTAAACTGTCGCCCATGCATGTACCTGCCGTTTCAGGTCATTAAAACATGTTTGTGTTTATTTCAAACATTTAATTTTGTGTTTCTGTATATATTGTGAAATAGAAAGGAAAATAGTGTAGGTGTAATTTGCGCATTTCGATTGTTTTTGTTCTGGAAACTCGCGGGGAAGCTGTGGGTTTTGCTTGTGGGAGTATAGAAGTACTAGTATACATACATATCCCACGTTATACTCCATATACCGTCACACTACATGCCTCTAAGACTATTCGACATTGTAACTAGTTGGGGTATGGCGCATTTTTATAGTTTAGACGTCAAATGCTGTATTTCAGTGAAGTAATTAACTTATGTAGTAAATTAAGGAATATATGAAAATGATTGTAATGATTTTGTTAATATGATCTTTATTGCTGACACAATTATTAATGAAATACATTTACATTTATATTTCTATTTATTTCTGAAGCAAAAAAAAATATGTAAAAGAAAAGAGAGTATACAAACTAAAATCTAATTTGAATGAGTATTGAAATATCGATAGTAAGCGCGAATACGTGTGGTGTGGCGCGAGCGTTTATGTATGTGCGTGTGTATGTGAAAATATGTGTATGTTAGTTACTCAACTTGTTATGTGTTAAATTATTTACATGTTATTACAATATTGTATTTTGATGAGAAACTGTGTATAGTTTAAATCAATTAAAATATTCTTCTTCATATTTTAAAACTGTGAATATTGCCTACAATAGTGCACATTGAAATTCTGTCGGTGTTTCTTTATCTTTTCAGTATACCTCATGATTTGAAAATGTACATAGCGAACTCTCAAGACTAACTCCCGAAAAGTCGAAAATACGATGGTGAAAAGTCGAAACAACAATGGTGAAAAGTCGAAACAACGATGATAAAAAGTCGAAACAATGAAATTACGATGGTAAAAAGGCGAAACTACGATGGTTAACAGTCGAAACAACGAAACTACGATAGTGAAAAGTCGAAACTACGATAGTGAAAAGTCGAAACAACGATGGTAAAAAGGCAAAACTACGATGGTGAAAAGTCGAAACAACGATGATTAAAAGTCGAAAAACGAAACTACGATGGTGAAAAGTCGAAACAACGAAACTACGATAGTTAAAAGTCGAAACTACGATAGTAAAAAGTCGAAATTATTGTTGTTTCGTTGTTTTGACTTTTCAACACCATCGTAAGGTCGACTTTTCACCATCGTAGTTTCGTTGTTTCGAATTTACTTAGGTTAACAAATATGCCGCGATTGCCCCCCCCCCCCCCCCCCCCCCTCACACACACACACACACCCACACACCCGGTCAACGTGACAGCGTAAAAACATCCCATTCCCCCACCCAATACACTTTTTGCAGTAATTTGATTTAACTTACTGCACGTAAGTCTATAAAAATCAATTTTAAACGACAACTGAACTATTTTCCACATTTATTTGTATAGATCATTTTAAACAAACATACCACTGTATAATATTTACAGGTACGGTAGATTACGTCATTATCTTAACAAGCAAAGACATCGTACTGTATTATTAATATGCAAGGTGTAGGACGCTCTGGCAGTATAACAGGTGTATTGTGTCAGATAATGTGATATGCATTTTAGATTAAGGTTGTCCGACGGACCCATAACCGTCGACCAGTACCTGGACGGAGTGTCTTGGTCATTGTCACAATAAAACCCTCGGGATCAGGTCCCGTGTATGGAATCATCGGTATAAAATATATGTTGAATGAGTACATGTCTCACATAGTGCTGAGTCGACATCGTGTTATGTTTTAATTATCGGTATCGCAGTGTACGGTATTTAACATTTATTTCTCTCATATTACGTCGTTTTCTTTTTAAGACATCATTCTAATCGCTGCCACACTTGAATATCAAGCCGAAAACATGTGGTTACGCTGAACTGACATCGAGCCAAGCAGCCCAGGATCTACCTTTAAATTATGAGCTGCCCGCGAAGATGCTTTTAATACCAGTTTTCATAAAACCCTAGCATGAATGATCCTTAAACTACTGCAAATTAACACGCCTATATCTCTACGTGTTAATTATCAACGAATCAACCTCTGCATATTATAAGTCCAAATCAGGAAGATATGATCGAGACAAACCAGTTGTGCAGTTTCGGCTGACACGCACGGTGTAAAATGGCGAATGTTTAAGTTAAACATAACTTGATTCCAATCGTGAAACATTGGGTATTTCCGTATCCTCCGTATAATTCACCTCGTGTATAGCTCTAGAATACACCAACGCTATTCGCCTGTGTTACCAGTCTGTGTTCATTCGCGTGAAAGTAACAAATTAGGTATTCGTCCTTAGTTGAATATATGGCGTTATTATATCGACTTTTTTATTTATACACTCGACATGGGTCATGTTTATAGGGAAATTTAAAATATCAGTCTTGATTAACCAACGTTTATATTTTCAACAGACAAATATATAAGGTGTAATAAGGGGGGGGGGGGGGCATTTTATTTTATCATGTGACTGAAAGTTGTTCTAAAATGACGCCTTATTATGTCAGAGGTCTATTGCGTATTACAAAGGCCGAGGTGATCAGATTGAACTTGGTTCGTGACATATAGTAATATTTAAGTGATGTTTGTTCTCTGATTTAATAAAAAGGAAACACGACTGAAACATATTGTAATAGGAAGTATACTTGTAGAAAAACAAACAACAGCATGACAAGTAAGTACTGTTTTAAAAACTTAAAAGCTTTAGATACAAAATATGAAACTTGTATACATATTATAAACTTAGTGTCTGCGTATATACACAAGAATTTATATTTCGTATTCGTTATGATATGAGCATGACGTTATTCTTTTTTAACACACAAGTATACTGGGACAAGGAAGACGAGTATGTTCTGTTTACATAAGTGAATGTGTTTATTGCTTACTGTGTATTCGTGAGTGGTAGGGTATACGGTTATTTATGGGTATGTGTTTTATTGTCGGCTATAATCTGATTGACGTATCTTTATTTTTTAACCTAAGGTTTGATACATTTTGTGTATCCATATAATATACACAATGACTTCTTTAATGTTAAATGTCATTTAAAGAATAGTTTATGGGCGTTTGTCATGTCCTTTATTCGTAAAGCGAATTTATAATGTTTTGATTAAATCCTTTTTGATTCAGTCGAATACATGCACATTGGAGCTACCTCGATCTGCACGTATTAAACATTGAATTTAAGGTGTATGGTACCGCATACCTCGCTAAGGTTCATCGATCAATCAAGGCAAACTGTTTGTAGAGTGTTAGCTTTTACCTTTAACAAATCAAAGTACTGACAGTACTGCAATGCGGATGAACGTAATAGTACATGCAGGGACACATGATTTGTTTTAGAAAATGCGAAGGTTCAGCTTTCTGAGAAATGGAATTATGCTTCATTTTAACTGATGTGTACGTTTACTTCAAATCGTGAATGAATATACATGTAAGCAAGGTACATGTTTATTCGTTCATCATTACCAAATAACAACATGAATCCTTAAACATTGAACATATTGGTGAACTGAGATGGTGTTGTTGGTAAATGCTGTCGCAATTAGTGCTATTGAATATAAAACAACAAAATGCGGTGTAAAGAAACATGTTTTTATTTCAAATATAATGCATCAAGAGTAATATGATAATGCCAAAAGTCTTAATACCGGGTTGGTATAAAAACAAAATATATTTAAAGGGTACCGCACGTCAGAATATAAATGGCTATTTATCGTTAAATAGACATGTAAATAACACAAAAATCAACAAATTTTAATTGTACGAAATTTATCAAATGAGAAAAATGACATTAAATATCATGATTTCAAGCGTTTCCTAAATGCTATGGGCGCCGCCATTTTGTAGCTCTTTTGTGATGGAGGTATTCGGTGACGTCATAACTGCACTTCCGTTCTAGTTATCGCGCAAATTGTATTGTGTCGTTAGTGACTGCTCTCTACTGAAACTCTTATGTATATACACTAATATACGTAATCAGTTTATATACAGATATACAGTGCATTAGTGAACATCGAAGGTAGACAATTAAACGCGAAAACGATTCTGAATTGAAGGACTTAACCCATTAAACATTGTTTTCTCCAGCGGAATAAGTGGGTGGAGTAATGCGATATGTTTTGTGGACAGCGTTGTGTTTAGTTTTCCTAATATGTGATTTCACAATGCCTCAGTGTCAAGCTTCTGGTGACATCACGCGCAAAACGCCTTTATACTTTGGGGTAGGACTTAAGATTGCAGAATGAAGCGTACCAATGCCTTGGCGTACTACTATCCAAGCTGCAATTTCTGATGATTTCAGTACGAAGATGACCATACGACATACATATAGACTAAGTGTATATTATCCAGTGGGAAGCTCTTAAAAATGTGCTAATAACATATAGCTCAACTGATTTCTGAAATTTAATTTGTAATTTTATATACTCTTCCAAAATATTGCGAAATTGATATAGCAAACTTTCACAATCTTATAATTGCAGGCTGTTTGAACAGGTGTGATAAACCAATGTACAATAAAAACAAGAGGTTAATGCCAAAACATAAGGTGTGAAAACGACATGGTATCTAAAAGTTATTATTAAAATACAAATTAAGGCTAATTAATTGTGACAGGCCCAATTAGCTCAGTCAGTTACGTGTCTAACAATCAATCCAGGTGTCTCGAGTTTGAATCCCCACCCGGCGACAGTCTCTGTGATGATTGGCATACAACATTGTGTCTCAATATCATTTGTCTCTCACTGCCGATTCGAGTGGGAAAATTATCAGTTACTTGCGGTTGTTGGGTGTGCTCGAGTACTGGTTAACTTTTCAGAAAACAGTGGTTAGGTTAACTGAACATCTGTACAGTAAGCCCTCGATGGCAAAAAATGATGCTTAATATTCAGTCAACATTTAATTGGTCATAAAATCATTTTATTAATTTTATAATTAATAGGCAATTTAGTTTATTGATATATGGCTTTTTCACAGTCAACAAGGTCATTATTCGTGAATAGACATTTGAACTACCTCTACTTCGTAATGAAAAAAGATAAAGTAAAACCTTTGTTCCTTTATTTATTCAAGAATTCATGAAAAGTTTTTTTTTTACTGTTAAAAAAAGTGTTCTGGTATACAATTTATGAAAAATATTCATAAAATCATATAACATAATTTTATTACTTGTAAGTTTGCATTGATATTGAAACCCTAATTAACTGAAAATATTTTAATCGGTAATAAGGCATAATACTATGTGATATAACATCCTGTCATAAACCCTGGGGTCATTAAACCTGGGGTGATTACGCTTATTAGGGTACAATATGCACACTTTTGCAGGGTATTTCTCATTACCACATGGTGTGAATGTGGTGTTGGTGAATTATGAAAGCTCAGCAGGGTGCCAGTAGCTGGACAGTAACATACACTTTGTGCAATATGCCTGTAGACATTATATTCCATATGACACTCCCTATAAGGAACAACATTCATACATGTTCAGGGAACTGGTAGAATAGATAATCATCAAATATCAAATTGGGTAGTAACACCATTTGAATAACCAAAAGACAGTGCCAGTTATGTAAAACAACACAAAAAAAACCCAACTCATTCATGCTTCATATAAATTGACTAAAATGGGTATGAAATCAAAATTTTATCAGCCATTTCTCAGTACGCAACAATGGCCGCACCAGCTAAACACGATAAGAAAAGAGATATAATATTATTTCTTATTCCCTCTTAGACAGGTAAATATATGTCACAAATATTTTCCCTTAAATTCCGTTCCTGGTCTAAATAGTGTTTTTGTTTTTTGATAATGTATTGACTGAGTAGCAAACAGTATATACCCTGATAGTACAGCATGAATGTGCAGGCTCGTCTGGATCTTCATCATCACTGACGCCAATAATATTTTTTTTTTTATCAAACTAAGGGTAATTTTACTATTTTGAAAAATTCAATCATCAATGTCAGGCTACATGATAAGAGTCAGAGTCGTGATTGATAAGTTTCGGGTTTGATCTCTGGTTCATGATTGGTGTGACTGTTTAACAGTTATCATCTTTTTGGGTGAAAACTTCATAAGACATTTATGTGTTTCTCTGTATTTTTTCTGTGATACATTCTAAATCTTCTAAATTTCCATTAGTATGGTCATTGCATCTGCAGCACGTATTTTCGTCGGACGAAAGCATCCTTACACAGTTTTTGCAGCTGCAAAAATCTTTCACATATGTGAACAACTGTGCCGTCTAACTATTTCTCTCGTTTTCTAATTCATTTAACTCTGCTTCCGAAAATTCTGGTTCAAAGTTGTAGGCCACAATTACTTCTCCGTTACTAAAATCCATTTTATCATTCTTGCGAGTACTTTTGCCGGTGACTATAATTGCACGTTTCTATATCTGCTGTAGCGTATAAATCAATTATATTTTAAACCGGAAGTGCAGTTATGACGTCACGCAGGTATCCAATATGGCGACTTCCACCACAAAGTCGATGTGCGAAAATGACCGTTACAAAACGAGCTGATTTATCTTTATGGACTCGAATTTATGCATAAAAATACTATTAATAGAAAGCTGAACTCATAGCTATTCATATTATCCTGTTTTATACACAGGGTTGCGTTCCCCTTTAAACAAAATAAATTCAAATCCTAGACGAACAAAAACTCTAACGTAAGGCTCTTGAGCCCAATGTATGAAAAATGAGGTTGCTTAGATTGCTATATACATTGTTTGGATTATATGATATGAATGTGTTTATTAAGTTAGTTACTGTAACTTAAGTAGTTTGTTCTGAAAGAGTTGAAACTTTTAACAGGAGGAGAGAACAACGAAGCTCCTAATATCTTGCATGGTTTCCCATTCTGAAGAATATATGACAATGACGTATAATTGTAACTGTTGTAAAACAAAGTAAAGAGGTCAAAAACTATTATGGATAGCATACAAAACACAAATGTATTGATCATTTCTCACAGACTCCTAAACTTAACAACTATTAAGGTATTTATCAAACTATGTAGACCATTTCCAAGTACACTTCAAAAATAATTAATAATTCTAGGACTATTCAAAACACATGTATTCCAAAATGTGCTGAAATTGATACAGAAACTCAGTGGGCAATGACAATATTTCAAAAATGATGGCATGGTACGAAAGTGGTCAAAATATTTTATTTTTGACAAATCAATGGTCAATAACTTTGCCAGTTATGGACAACCACAACACGGGCAGTTATGGACAAATAAACTATTGTTCAGATCAGATAAAAAATAGGGTACTTCAGTTGTAGCAACTGAAATATGGACACCAGGAGGGACAGACTGACAGACAAACTGCCACAACATAAACTGTCCTGGCAATTCATGTCAGTAGACATAGAAACATGTCATGATGTGTCTTAAATGCATCCATATTTTTACAATGGAACTGAAACATTTCCAAAATATCTGAATGAATAGGGTTTTACGGCGTACTAACATATTATAGGTTATTCGATGCCAACAGGAAGGAAGATTCCTGGTTCACTCTACATGTACAAAAACAATAAATTAACATACAGATTCAAAAAAAAAAATACACCAACAAATGAATATGCAGAATGAACCTAGAACCTTGATACCTGCAGAAATGCAGAGTTACAGCAAATTCTATCATATTACTCATATTGTCGCTTCTTACAACAGTGGTCCTATTCTTGCCATCACTCATACGGCTCACTGAAACCACACAGGGGTTGATAATTTAACCCCAACAGTGAACATGACAAAAAATGATAAAATGAACACGACGCCCTTTCGGAGGATTCCTACCCCTCTGCAGAGATCGACAGTGATTCTATTCTTAGCCGGAACCACACGGTCTACTAGTGATGTGCCAATTAATGATCGATAATTATTTATCAACTACTTGTCGGATTCTTTGTTCATTAAAGAAATTGTATAATCGATTATAATCCAAAATGTTGGTGTTTTGTTCAATTGACTTATAATGTGATATTAGACTTAACTGGTATTATTCTCAGTTTGTATTATAAATAACAGGAATTTTGTGAATAAAAGACTATTAGAATATATATAATTAACCACAATAAATTTGAGTATAACATCTCGTCTCTTCATGCATAAAAAACCAGCAAAATAAACAACAGGCTCATAATGCCTTATCGCTCTACTGGCTTTTTTGTCATTTTGATTTTTTTTAAAAATTCATGAAAGACCTCAGATACAATTTTCATGTATATATATATATATATATACAGGAAATGTCACTGGTAAGTGTCCCATGCCCCCTAAATGGTCGTTGAAAACTAACAATATAATTATGTTATAATAGGTTGCAATGTATCCATGAATATGAAGAGTAATAGACTGATGTTTCAAACTAGACATGCAATTTCATGCTTTTTTTTACATTAAAGCGTGACCTTGACCTTTGCAAAAACCTGACCTTGACATTAGATGTAATGGTCTGGGTATTACAACAGTTAATTGCTGCTGAAACATCATCACGACATGGTGATCACTTGTCTCAAGCTATTTAAAATCCCTAAATGTAAGACAAAATTACAGATCAATTGTTGATAAATTGAGCCAAGTGTTTCCGAAATCTCGAACAGATTTAAAGTGTTGTCGTACATACTAAAAGTGTGACCTTGACCTTTGAGGTAAGGGTCTATGTCTTACTTATGACACATCGTCAGGTCATCTAGATCAATTGAGCCAAGTTAAAGGCAAAGTCACAGACCAGACACACAATACCAAACAAATTGAAAGTGTGACCTTGATCTTTGAGGAAAGGTTCTGGGTCTTACATGCGACACTTAATTATGTCATGTTGATCAACTGAGCCAAGTGTACGGGTATGGGTATTACTTACAACATGTCGTCATGTTATGTTGATAATTTGTAGTAAGTATTTATAAAATCCATCTTTGCACAACAAAGTTACAGGCTGGACACAAAATCTCACACAAACTAAGTGTTGTCAAACAAACTAAAAAATGACCTTGACCTTTTAGTTACCTTTTAGTGTGGGTCTTACTCGCGACACGCTGTCATGTTATGTTGATCATTTGTAGCAAGTATCATTAAAATCCATCTATGCATGACAAAATTAGGACACGAAATCTCACAGACTAAGTGAATTCAAACAGACTCAAATTGTGACCTTGACCTTGTGGTACGGGTGTGGCACTTATTCGCGACTTTATCATGATATGCTGATCATTTGTACCAAGTATCAACAAAATCCATCTATGCATGACGATACAGGCCGGAAATAAAATACCATATGGAATGGACAGACGCTGCGATTACTGTATGCCACCCAAAATATTGGGGGGGGGGGGGGGGGGATTGTTGTCCCCTGCAGAAGGTTTATGTAACTGAAAGCGCTCAAGAAATCTGAGGTAGCATTGTTAAGGTTATATTATTTCCATATATATATATACACACACACACACACCTTCTTCAGAGGCTGACAAAAAGACAAATACAAAAATGAATCATGAGAAAGATTAAATGATGCAGGTTTAAATGAAAACAATATAAATATTATGTTATAATGTACAGGAACATTAGGATTTATGAATGGAATGGTAAAGTAGCTTAGCCGACCAAGTCTGTAACGTCCGACGTTCAGCGGTTCTCAGGTCCAGTGTTGAAACAATATATGAGAGTAACTAAAATATATATATTCAAATTTTCCCAATTTTACCCCCCACCCCAACCCCCCGCTATCGAAAAAAAAATTACAAAAATATCTCAAGGTGTTATATATGTTATCCCTTTACTCCATAGATACGCCTTTTCCCGCAGCTTTCAATATTAGAGGTGTCCAAAGGCATCTATATGAAGTAAAGGGTTAAAAGGCAAAATTATGCTTTTTTTGGATAATTTACAGACCATCACTCTAGCTGTTATTGACCAGTGTGACTAAATCCAGGTCCCAGTTTCACTAAACATCTTAATTGACAGTTTATTAACTCTGGGCGGAGCTACAATGAAAGCCGAGATGATTGATGTTTGAAAGCCCATCCGCTGCCAAGGCCGTTTCTAAGCATAACTTGCGTTTTGTAGTTTGTACACGACTCATTCAGAATTGAATCATTCCTCCGTCAAAAAGGGTGGAGTCTGTGCAATGTCATTCACGCATACGCAGTGATGACTGAACACTAATTAATAATATCAAACTTCTTAATAAAAATATTTTGTAGGCTGTTTTAACAAATAAGAGCAACAAAATTTTGAAAATTTAAGTGATTCCATAGGTTATCAAATGAGGTTAAACACAAAGTGTTTTTTCCTGTTTTGAATTTTCAGGACTTATTTTCTGCCCTGTTCAAAATATCCTGAATATAAGTACAATGTATTTAAGAAACCTATATATAACAGACAGCCATGTAAATAACTATAAAAAAACATAATCTGATAAGTTTGAACATGTGAAATGACTGTTGTGCTTGAATATTAACTTCATAAATGAACCATGATTATACATTATGGGGATTCCTTTCAATTCTTTAGGAATCTTCATTTTCGTGATTCAATGATCTTCCTATCATTTACTGAGCATTAGATATGGTCGATTCTTTTTTAAATGTTGCTGTTTTTTTTAGTGTTTTTTTTTTAAATTTCAATAACTTTTGTCGACTCTGTCAAAAATGTACCGAGTAGACGTCCAAAATATCCAGCTAATATATATGTTTTTAAGAAACCTTTTTTACTTTGACTAGTATTATGCCATTTCTTGCACATTATAGATCAAAGTACCTCAAAAGGACTAAAAATGACAAGAAACAAATGTCCTATAAAGTAATTTAAAGTAAGTTTCAAGATTTAAATCAATTAATGTTGATTGTGTTGAAAAGATTACATATTAAGAACAAAACATAGACTAGAATAAGTAATAACGGTTTGTAGTGTAAATGCATATGAAATATCAAAATATATACAAACATGACAAAATGGTAGAAATAATGATATTGATAATCATTACATGTTAAGAACAAAATGTAGACTAGAATAAGTAAGAACAGTTTCTAGTGTATACGCATATCAAAAATAACAAAATATATACAAACATGACAAAATGGTAGAAATAATAACATTGATAATGATTACATGTTAAGAACAAAATGTAGACTAGAATAATTAAAAACAGTTTCTAGTGAATATGCATATCAAAAATAACAAAATATATACAAACATGACAAAATGGTAGAAATAATGACATTGACAAGTTTTAAAGCGTAGCTACAAGCTTTCAGAGTAGGAGTTAGGAAGTTAATTGAGCTGTTCTTGGATTTTCTTTTTAATACATCACACACAGCCATGTAAATTTTTTATATACAAAATATGCGATCTGATAAAAAGTTTGAACATATAAATATAATTCTTTACTGACATTCTTTTTCTTGAATATTAATGTCATGAATGAACCAAAGATACAAACTGACAAAAGAAATGTACTAAAAGCTTTTGATATATATATTTACATCGAGCAGGGCTTCTAAAATCTTAAGTCTGAACGGACATTATCTGGATTTAACAATTCATGTCCAAAAATTAATTTTATATTATGATAAAAAATGGTCATTAATTTTAAAGGAACTAGTATAAAGGTCTGAAAATTGTGACAACAACCATAATCTTGGCCTTAATGACCTGTTGATAGTGTGAAAAATACCTCTGGGCACAGTTATGCTCACCAATTCCTTTGTGTGTAAATAAGCCTGTCGCCTGCTGTGATTTGGAAGAGTCGATGACCGATTTTAGGGAAATATCTTGAAAGAATCTATCGAGGCATCCTTTTGATGCGTAATCATTGACCAGTATTAAAGAAACCATGTGACCTGTTATGTCATCAATCACTTGGCCTTATGACTTGTTTTTTTAATTGATGGAAAATACTATTATTACTCAATTTATATATAAACTCGTATAAAAATGTCAGGTTATTAATTTTCTTTTCAATGAAATAATATTAAATAGAAAAATCTAACTAATGTTGATTTAATCGCTCCTTTTCGTAAAAAAAAAACATTTTCGCTATTTAGGGTAACTGGACTTCCGGTTATACGATACACACAAATTTAATTTGAGTCAGAACGAATTCTTCATTTATTAAAGCGAAAACATCATGTCAGTCATTAAAAAGTAAACAATTGTGATAAGGCAAGTTCTACATAATAACACAATACAAAAACATACTTGATATAGTTCTCTAATTAATAATGTGAGAAAATGCATTAACATTATGGTGGACATGTTGGGTGGGGTATGTTTACATGTACGTTGGTTTTAGTGATTTTTCGAGATATGTGCGATTGTTATGGTAGTAAAAAAAAATGACCGGTTTGCATTTTGGAATTTTAGAAGCCCTGACATCGAAATGTAAGTACAAACGTGTCTGTTCATATAAATAAATGGAATGAAACTGTTACTTTAATAAAAGAGAGGCAAGGGCCATAATGTGCTATTTTATATCTTTTGTCTTTCGGAAAAGGCATTTATGGTGCACGTGCTGCCAGAATGTCACTTCCCCTCACATCAAGGCATACTGGAATTGGCAGTAATCCCAGAATACTCTCTTCCAAGTCACTGTCGCTGTCTACCGTAATGATACTTTGTAAGATGTCCATTTCAATTGTAAAGTCCTTGAACCCACCATCATTTTCCATAGCAACTGCTATCTCGACTGTCAGGTCTCCAACTGTGACTCCCTCAATGGAACCAGTTAGTGTGACTACTGGGGCTTCAATGTCCTAAAAATACATAATGCACAGTTAACGATTTTGTACAAATTTGAATGGCATTGAATACAAAAGTATAATTATTGTTCAGTTTATATGTTAAATCATTGAATGAAAAGAAAGAAACGTGAATGGGTCCATTATTGGTGATTATGTCAGATGAATACATTCATTCCATAGAAAATAAAAGCAAGGTTGACATTAATTGTTAAAAGTTTAGTTTTATTGTAATCTTTTTGTATAAAATATGCAGTTTTTCTTCTTTATAAATGATTGCTCATGCATACTGTCATATGAGTAGTACCATATAGTCCACTTACTAATCACTGGCAAACTATTTTACATACAGTGCATTGTTAGAGACTGGATTTGAATCCAGTTTAAGGTGTGAAATGTTTCAAAGACAATTTCTGTAGTTGTTTATGTGCAACAATTCTGCGCACTAAGGGAAGCAACTATGTCGGGATTTTGATAGTAGGTTACGTCCCTTAACAAGCTCTTTATTTGTTATTTAACAAGGACATACTTTGAGTTATTTATTCCATAACTAATGGGGTAAAGTGTATTTTTTATTTAATGTTTCATTAAAAGGGGTATCAGAGAGTACTTATAAAGACTTTTAAGCAAATTCTATCCATACACTATTTCAAAATTGTCTTTAATTATGGAAGACTGCCTTCAGTAATTGATGTAGTTTAATTAATGTGAAACAGGATTGGTTTAATAGACAACAATGACTATAGGGTTTTTTCTAGAGCGGAATGAAAGGGCGCAGCGCCCAGCCCCTTTTAGGCTCCACCCTTCTGCCCTAAAAATGCCACCCTCCTTTGTTTAAATGCGCCCTGCTGCCCCAATTACAAGTCGTATATAAACAAACCAACTGTCAATCACATATATGTGTTAAGCATTTGCCGATAGTTAACTGATATGACACGCTTGACCCGAATACACAGGTATTCACCAGTCATTCTCTTGCGAAAATTGTAACATTTAGCTAATCAGGTCCTTGTCGCCTGTGGATACAGCAAATGACGTCACACTCCAGTGACTTTTGAAGTTAGTTTAAGGGTAAAATATCATGTTTTTTTCCGATGCGCATATTTCGGAAACTAAATGCATTATTCATTAAGGTGTTACAGATCTGTTTACTGAAAATAAGCGTTTGTGCTTATTATATGACTTCTATAGGTTAATTACAAAGGAATTCAGGGTCCAAGATAGCGAAAATGTCGTTATATTCAACTTTTAGACTTCGCTCTGGCAGTCTGGAAAAGCTATGTAGACTTGTCCTAATTTTCAGTATACAGTTTACATAAGTCGCTAAAGGTCACACTGTATTGGCTTGCCAGTTTGATCCCTATCCCTATAAACATCAACTATCACATCATTTATCGGATTAATCGGCATCAAGCTGCGTTTTCTCTCCGGTCAAAATCAGCCGAGATTTGATCTAAAAATAGGTGATGACGTAATTAGCGGGTATCCCTCAAAATTTAAAAGGGAAATAACTTACTTGGTTTCAGCAATAGAATATTATCTCCCTTGCCAAAATGGTGGCAATTATGTTTCTGAAGAGAATTCGCGATAGACCCTGATTTGCATAATGTCAGCTTTAGGTTCCGGTCATTTTATGAATATTTTATATATTTACAATAATTGGAACTGCATGTATGTAAATTTTCTTCTGTGACAAAGTGAACGTTGATATTAAAATCGAGTTAAAGGTAAATAAAATGTGGGTGGGGTACTATAGTAATTTATTAAACTTATTGCTTACTGGTTGTGTATATTCAGCATATAATTTTCTTTTGACAGTCATATCATGATTTACATACAGTATTGAAAACAACAATTAACATAAATTATGTGGGCTTTTTTAAATATTTAAATATAGTTGATTAGTTACAATTTTCTAGGTATTTGAGGGCTATCATAGATTGCATTTATTTAGCATATTGCAAAGTTCTTTTGGATGGATTAAATAGCTTTCGAGGCTTGACATTGTCATTATAGTATGTTATGACAGTAAGCAACCATTAAAAAAGAAAAGGACGATGTTTAAAATAATGTTTTAAACTAACTCCTGCTCCCACACTGCCACTGAGTCTGGATAGAACAGATATGATAGTTATTCAACAAAGACTAAACACAACATAATAAGTTGGTCATACTGATAGAGAATATTCTCTTCTCTCTGAATTTTTCTCATCTATCTTATTCAAACTCTAATACTTGTGATTTACACATGCATAATGTAAGGCGGAGATAACCCTATATTAAAAGAGACCACCAAAGAAAAAGTTTGACAATGGATATGCCAATCGCGCACAAACTTTGCTCCCTGCCCCTTTTTCTTGCTCCCTACCCCATTTCCTGGTCTAGAAAAAACACAAGACTAGTTTCTTCTTGGTACTGAATAAATAGGTATCCATTATTGTTATTTCAACCACGATTGATTTTAGAGCTGGCATTTAAAATTCAAGATTTGGTCAATAAATTTTGAATACTACAGGGACAAAATATAACAAGTTATTGAACATACCTTTCAATGTACTACTTTTATAATAATTTACAGTAACAAATTATGTGGTACTCTTCACATTTTTTATGGTGAAACAAATGGCAAAATATCAATGATATCTATATAGGTTTTACTTCTTTGAAGCACATTCTCAGAATATTCAGCAAGAGCCTAGCTCTTAAGCTCCTAAGCTATGAAATCTATTTATGTCTAAACTGAAGCTTTGTGGTTAGTCTACAATAAAACTTCAGTTTTCCAAAGATCATAAAACTGAATTTTAGGCTGACAATCTCATAACATGAAACATTGATGAAAAAAATAAAAATAAATAAAAAATAATCTTTTATCAGTCTAGTGGCAAGCAGTTCTGTGGACTCTTCTACTAAATAATTTACCTTAATAACTGTATTCCTGGTAGAGTTCAGAACAGCTACCTTCTGCCATTCAGCTGTGAGGCAATGCCCTACCTCAAGATACTGGCCAACAGTATAGGAAGCCTCAGATAGATCGCGCCACAATGTAATGTCAACTTTTCACCATCCTCTTCCAGGGTAATTGTCCTTATTTTGGTGTCTGTCCCACCAACATTGACAGTTCTTATGGCTTCATTCTACAGAAGTAAAAATAAACAATACATAAGTAACACTATAATGATTTAAAGCAACTGTTACTGTTGTTATTTCTATTTTTGAATAAGACTTGAGACTAGACTAGAGGCAAACGTTTTGAATAACTATCATTTTAAATTGGTACGATCAAACAAGCGTAACTTGTCCAAATTCACTCCCTTCTTGTCAGCCTATCTTGTTCAAATTCATTCTACTCTTCTCTCCATCTTCCATGTCGAAATCTGGAAGGTTCATAGAGGAGAGTTCTTCATATACTGCAAGTGTTGTTAGATCCGGTTCGTATATAACATGTTATAAGCAGCTTTGGCAAGTATCATTTGGTACATGTAGGAACTAGTGTTAACATCCATTTTATTTCTTTCTATCCACTTCGAAAGTAACACATGTAAAATGTCATGCATCAAGATATTTTAAATGAATCAATTGTATTTTTGAATGAATCAGTGGTTGGAACGTAATCTTTGAGTAATCAGAATTCATTTTTTTGTGTTTGCAAACTTGGTATTTTAATTGCATTTAGTAAGTAGATATACTGCTTATCTGTAGTCTGTGCAACATCAAGATATCGTTTAACGGTCAAGTATGACTGAGAAAATAATAATATGCCATAGTATGAATTGCATGACTGACAAAATAAAATTATATACCTTTACTATCTGTCCTCGCACAGTACAGATCTCCTTTGTTGGCGAAGACTTGACAGCCTGTACTGTCTTTACAGGAGACAGAGGAATCACCAGATGGACTGCTTGGAGTCTTGTCTGGTCACTTATCTTTACCATTTGAGTTGACAAGATTTTCGTGTTGGCCGTGAAAACAACCTTCTGTCCTTTGACCAAGAAATTCCGTACATGGTAGGACCTCCCCTCCTTTACACTGCTGTGCCTACTTCTATCATTGAAACTTGCCATCATGGCACCAGACCCATCTGCAATACTAAAATTGAGAATGGCACCTTCTGAGCTGGTATTTGAGAAGGTTGCTGTATGACCAATTTTCACGACTTGTATTGCGATATGTCCCGTGTTGTAAGGCACAGTCCTTATACTTGAAGTTGACTTCAAGTCTTGAAGTGATTTAAGAGACATTCTGAAAATACAAAGAAAAGACGTTAGAAAAATTGATTTTTATCTGTGCAAAGCAAGACTTTTTCATTTGATTTAGAAAAAAAACTTTGATCAGAACTATTTCAGAATGTTTAGTGAGGAAATGTAGCAAGGTGATATTATATATTTCAGTCAGAAAAATGATCTGTTGGACATAATACTAGTTGGTACTGCAGGAGCAACATTTCTTAAGAAAATGAGAGAAGTTAATATGTCAAACCAATTTCCAGTTGTATGTCTTTATCATTCACACTCAGACATGATCAAATTGGGAATAAGAAAAAAATGTGTTGTATAATACATGTCCTCAGGGATATCCATTTTCAAGAATAGGGATGGGAAAAGTTTTAGACCTAAATAAAAGGTTAACTTTGAATTATATTTTAATTCACCTTCTTTCAGTACAGAGAACACAACTATGTATGACACATTGTCCCCTTTGCACAAAAAAGTGATCAAACTGCTTATATATACATGTTTCATATGCGGTATAAATATGCGGTTAAGACTGTTGTTATCGTCCAAGCTGAAGTCGGTTAACTATTTGGAAATCTTGTGTTTGATGAGAGTAAATTCTTCAATTATTGCCAAAAGAGTAGTTTGTAGTCATTTATTAGGGAGTGTGCTAATTGGATCATGAGTATGTTGCATATTAGTCAGTCTGAGAATACCCTGCAGTTTTTTTAAACATGATTTATAAATTGATTTTATTGAGCATGTCTTTAAAGTCTGTTCCAGGTACAAAATATTGAAACCAGCCATTTACAAAAGGAAGACCTGTAGACTAGACCAGACACTGAAGTCTTTGGTCCAAATAGTCTAGATATTGCTCCGAACCTTTAGATGAACTTGTCTGAAGCTCGAGTTGTAGGCTACATGCTTTGATAATCACTGAATATTCAGAAAGTAAGAACAACAAACTAAAGAAAAGCAACAATTGGTTTATGGTCTGAGTAATAAGATTCTAGGGTAGTGCAAGAGAAATTATCATGTATGTTTTTAATGTAAACATGATCCAAGCAGGTGCCATAGTCTGTTGTTACTTTGGTCATAACCTGTTGCAAGTGATGTCTTTCTAAAACAGGGTTCAATGACTTCTGGTTATTATAATCTATATTGGTGTCCCCCATAATAAGGATAGGTTTATCTGTGTTCAATAGTAACATCAACTCTTCTAAGAAATTCATGAAATTTGATACAGTGGCTTTCCTGGGGCTGCAATATATAAATATTGCTTGTACTGTACTGTTTCTGTAATTGAAGGTGGCTATGGTTGTGTCAATATCATAAGACAATTTCTCAAATCAGAAATACAAGTCTTAGAGTATATGACTGTTCCTTTATAAGACCTACTTTCTGTTACAGTCTCATCATCAAATCGGTACATGTTAAAACCAGGCATTCCATATG
Organism: Panopea generosa; assembly: GCA_029582155.1. Classification (NCBI taxonomy): domain Eukaryota; kingdom Metazoa; phylum Mollusca; class Bivalvia; order Adapedonta; family Hiatellidae; genus Panopea; species Panopea generosa. The sequence goes on from CM055908.1 coordinate 11,776,573, forward strand.
CTTCTTGAGAATCTGTACTTTTCAATCTACTTTCTGTAATAGCAATAATGTTTGCATTAGTCATATTGGTGTCAGCCAATAAATCGTCCATGTGTAAATGAAGGGACCTGCTGTTATGGTATATGATTTTCATGTTTGAGGAATCATTTTTTAATGATGGAATGCAGGGCCGAAGATTTGCATCAGTTCGCAAACGAGACATTTCATCTACAACAGAGTTGGAAACCGACATCTTGTGTTCATTTAAATGAAGGATGTGAACACCTTCCAATTTTTGAAGTCTACTTAATCCGACATAATGCATGTGATTTTGCTTCCTTTGACCAAAATGCAAAACGGCCTCCTTCATAGTAGATCCCTGTGATTTATGGATAGTTTTTGCTGATGCTAATCTTAAAGGAAATTGTCTCCTTGTTACAAAGCATGCTTTATATCTTCCAACACTAAACTTTCTTGTTATCTCTAAGATTGGTGTCCAAGTTTGACATATTCCACTATTGTACAAATGTGAATACTTTGTTCTCATGGTACTTCCAATTTTACTGTCTAGGAACAAAACCCACACAATGCTGCATCTCTTGGAATTCAAAACTCTGAAATCCAGCCTTTTAATTAAACATGTTGCCCCATTTGTTAAACCATCCTCTACATCAACATTAACACACACCTCAGCTGATAAATTTTCTGCTAAATGCAAGTTTTTAAATAAACCCATAGTCTTAGCAGGATCATCTGGAATTTGACTTTTGATCTTTTCTACAAGGCATTCAGATGTACTTCCCGTTACTGTGTCTATGGCTAGAATGACACATTTACAATGATTGTCCACTCTGTTATATGCACTTTCATTGTAGGAGTTCACTTCTTTATTTGTGGTAAATAAGTGAGGAATATCTGTAGCAGAAGCAATTTCCTCAGATATTAAACAACCTTGCAGAGTTTTCAAATCGCTATCTGTCTGATTCCCTTCACGTAACCTATTTAACAACTCGGCAAATTGCCTATCGTCTTTTTGTCGCATGATTTCATTCAATTCAAACATTTGGAAATGTTCTTTCCATAAATTGGATGCAAGGGGCCCATATCCTTCCTTGATATCTTCAAAAATCCAACTGTCCATTACAGGCTTTAATTGGAACAAGTCTCCAATAGCAATTATACTAACTCTTCCAAATGACTGGGTACATGAAAATATTTCTTGTAATCTACGGTTGATGTAATTGAACAATCTGTTACCAACCATTGATATTTCATCTATAAATACTACTCTTAAACTGCGAAACTTCACTCTCATTGTATCCAATTGCTGCATATCTAATGGTTTGTAAGTGAAATTTTGATTTGCAGGAATGCAAAACAAAGAGTGAATTGTACTCCCACCAATATTGTGAGCTGCTTTTCCAGTTGGAGCACAAAGCACTGCCTTTATGTGGTCAGGACATTCACCAAGCTGTTTGGAAAAAAAAACGAGTGACAGCTTGATACAGAGCAGTTGTGAGAACACTTTTTCCAACACCAGCACCACCACTTAAAAAGCAATACAGTGGAGTGTCTTTTGTTTTGATTAAATGTAGAACATGGTAAAAGAAAAACTGTTGACTTTCATTTAATGACCTTGCTAAATCCATGTAACCCTCTTTAGACATGCCACTGGTGGTGATCTCCGTCGTATTCAATTGCTTTCTGGTTATACCTAAATCAAGAGCAAGGTCATAGGTACGATCTGTTTGTTTTGGATCAAAGCATCCATACATATCACAGTAATTTGATTGCTGCTGACTGTCTATCTCTTCAGTATGTTGTATCTCTTGAGAGACAAGGTTGGAATCATTTTCTAATAAGACCTGGTCTTAGACAATATCAATTATATTTCCAAGTGGTTCATATCTTTGTTTGTTTGCCCGAATAGTGTGGATGTGCAAGCATAATTTTCTTCATATGTCAAACAAGCCCCTATTAAATCAAACAGTTCGTCCCGCCAAGGGAAAAATAGCATCAACTGTTCTCGATAGTGATTTTCAGGATCAAGTGCTTTGCTGTAACGTACATACCTTATAACCTTTGCAATCTTTCTTTTTCTGAGAACTGTCCCATCCGTCATTATGTACTCATCAGTATTGTGGTTTAATATTTCTTCACCATTGACAATATCTATCGTTTCTTCTGTCAACACACTGTCTTGAAGTGATTCAACTATTTTTTCACCATCAACAGTTTTTGCCATTTTTTCTGGTATTGATCTGTCTGAAAGTGTTTCATCATTATCTAATATAAACAAATCTTCAGTTTTGTTATCATCAACATCATCTTCCTCTGGCAGTGTGTCTGCACTGCGACTGTTATTCCTCCTTTTTACTTTTTTAGGCAAAATTATCTGAAACATTGACATGAAATCAGCTAAGCAGCAAGAATTCAATTCCACTGGTCGTCGCTGGTACCGTTTGATGTTATTATCAGATTCAATGTTGGTGGATTCCATTGGCATGCCTTCAAGAACGTCTTTTGGCTTCAAAAGGAAGACCCTACTCTCTGGTTCAGTTGTGTTAATAAACACACATACTCTACTACTCATGCGCATTGGGATCTGTAGAATTAGGTAGGCAGCTTCCTGGGCACATATTTCAACATGCGTAAGAAATCTGTTTCCTATATGTCGAACTTGCTGTTTCAAGTCTGAATGTGCTCTGCTAGCTTCTTTAGATGCTTCATACAATAAGGCTGACATGCCCCTTTGTCCTTTAGATATGTATGAGACAATATATGCAGCACATGCATATGCATCAATGATGTATTGAACATCAATGTTTGCCTCCCAAGCTCTTAACAAATTCTCATTGTAAGAGTTAATACGAACTTCTGATGGCAGTCGCTTTAAGAAAACCTTCGGAGAAGTCAATGAAGAACGAATGGCTTTTATGTAACTCTCTTCTGTCATTTGGACTAAACCCAAGAAATCTTGGAAAGACATATCTTGCACTTCGTATGACTTTATTTCTGTCAGAGTTTGAAAGATTTTCTGAAAATCTACAGAAGCTTTTTTAAGGAGTGGGTCTTTGGAATCTAGTGGCTGTAGGATTGTAGTTACTGGCATTGGAGGTAATGGGAACCCAAAGTGACATATTGGTTTGTCTTTTTTTCTGCAGGTCCGTGCATGTCTGTGAGTTTGATAATTGATCAAGATTGGAATGTCAGGGTTTTTTTCACATGTTATGTGTTTCTCTATAAATTGTTCAGTAACAGTCTCAGAACTTGGTCCATATATTGGTGCACGTTCTACCCAAACTAACATATGGATATGAGGAGATCCTCTTTGCTGAAATTCTACTCGATAAAAGAAATCTCTTATTTTCCCTAACGGTTCCAATTTACTTTGTAAAACAGTAGAAATGAAAATTTGAACTCTGTTATTAAAATAGCGGGCACAAGTGACAGGATCAGCTTTAATAAGTTCACACTTTTGAATCCAAGTAAGGGAATAAATTTCTTCATCAGAGTAAGTCTTGTTATTTACTAGTTTGCCAAGTACTTTCAATAGACATACCCATCTTGTTTCTGCAGCAGAAAAAGAGCAAAACCATGTCGGAATTCCCAACTGCCTTATCATAGCATGTCTTTCTTAGCACTTTCCCAATAAGCAGGAGATCCACGAAGTGTTCGTAAAACCCGGTAACCTTCATTTAATCTAACGATAGAATCAAAAGAACTCGGAGCGAGGACTTCACTTACTGTAAACTTTTTTGTTCCATCCACACATTTTCTCATAGCCTGCGAAACCTTGTCTTGAATTTGTTTTATTTGGAGAACTTTTAATTTGAAGAAAAGGTTAGGAATACAACTAGCTGCTCTCTTCTATCAAAACATCTTATTTCCCATCTACAAATGTCACTGTAATAAACAGGTACTTTATGACTATTATTACATGGACGCTCTTGTCCACAATACAGTGTAGGAAATGAAAGAATTTCAGCATGTGTGTCCTGAAACAGTCCTAACGGTATTTGGCCTTCTCCTGGAGCAAATGACAATGGTGTTAAGCCCCTTACATCGGAAGGGTGAAGTAAAGTATCTGTATTTCCAGTAAGACGGTCATTAAAATTGTCCACCTCCGTCCAACCATCAGACTGTTCACAATTTGATTCTTCTTGGTTCTGATTTGATGCACAACTTGCAGTTGCTTCCTCAAGTGATTCTGCAGGATCTACAGATTGATTAGTTGTGTTATAGAAATCATCCTGATCTGTCAGTTGCCAATCTTCATTCAATACAATTCCTTCTTTTTGGAACAATGGACTGTGAAGTAAAAGCCATTTCAAAGCTTTCACACATTTATTTGGCCGTATTGATTCATACATGACCGAGTGTAAATAACTCAACTTTCTTTTCAGTTTCACTTGAACAGTCTCAATGTCATTTAATGATCTTGGCAAACTTCTTACAGTTGAATTAACATCTGTGGGAACATTTACAACATTTCCTCTTAAACTTCTTTGGCCACCTCTTGGTTTTTCAACTAATTGCATAAAAGGGATTCTTGGACTGATGAGTCTTTCTTCCATTGATGTCAACTCCATTTCTGGTGGCTTTGTAGGAAAACCCATTCCATTAGCAACAGCACATCTTGGCATTTTTCCTTCTTTTATATTTGAGGAGAAAGTCAAACAAATCCATTCAACTTCACCTTCACTTTTAATGCCTTGTAGCCAAAGAACATTCAAAGATTTTTTTGGGATTTTTTGCACGTCCACAACACTTTTCCGGAACCAGGTTTGTGTACAACATGAACACACATAAACTGGTCCCATCCGAACATCATCTTTGAATTTCGATATAATACCTTCCCTGAAAGACATTGTTTTAGGCTTTCCTTTATTACTAGTTTTTTGTGGTGTTTTAGGCTGTCCTTTATTACTAGTTTTTTGTGGTGTTTAAGGCTGTCCTTTATTACTAGTTTTTCGTGGTGTTTTCGGAAAAGTATTGCTACTGTTGAAAACATATTTGGCAGCAGAATGGCTAGGAAAAATTGAAGATGATACAGACGGTTTCTTTCGTTTTCCAAGTATAGATGGTGTTATGGTAAGCGAGTCACCAACAGTAACAGGAACTATATTTTCATGTCTAGGAGGAAACTTTAACGGACTTATGTGTACAGCATGCACTTCAAATTGTACCAAACATAGAGGTGAAGTTGACAAGGATTTCGCCAATTCTCTTAAATATGCACACAACTGTGGAATTGTCGTTAGAAGAATTAGAACACTCTTTCCATTTGTATGACAGAGACCGTCATCTCCTCTACTATGAGGATCAAAAACATAAAATTCTTCCTCAACCTTTCTAATAGAAACTGCAGCAGAATGAAACACAACCAGGCATGTAGAACATAGGGTAAAGGTCAAAACCAGACTATTGTCTAACGACATACCAAGTTCTGATGAAAACCAGGTATCATTGAACCAAAATAATTTGCACATAACCTATACCTATAATACAAATTTCCGAAATACACAAGATTTGGAAGATCTGTAAAAAGCAATAAACCATCAATGTTTTTTGTACGTGAAAGTTCGCTATACAAATAATCTCCAGCTTCCAGTATGTGATCTAGATCCTGACGGTCAATCAAGCAAGTTTGCTTCCTAAGAGAATATGACAAAAACATCATACAATTTGTCATGCACTGCTTTCCTCTTGAAGCATCAGAGAAGTGCATATGTCCCTGACAATGACTAGCTTTAAGAAGAGATTGAAAAGTAATAGTAACAACATCTTCATCCATGATTATGAACTTGCATAAAACCTTGTACTGATTACTTGAAATTATTGACTTGCACAAGAATCACTTTTAGCAACAGTTCTATTTTGTTTACTGGCAAATGGCCTATTAACAACTGTATTCAAAGCTCAACTTTTATCTTTTTTAACGATCGGTCGTTGTAAATCGATCAGACATTTGTTTTCTTTCGAGTAACAACAAAATCATTCTCAATTAAGCATAGTAGTTCCATATAAATGTTCCTACAATTCTCAAGTATATTCTCATGTTACAATGATTAATCTCAAGTTCTCAATTAAGCATAGTAGTCTCATATAAATGTTCCTACAATTCTCAAGTATATTCTCATGTTACAATGATTAATCTCAAGTTCTCAATTAAGCATAGTATTCTCATGTAAATGTTCCTACAATTCTCAAGTATATTCTCATGGTATAATCAGTTTGTTCTCATGTTTACATAGTACTCATATAATAATAATTTATGTTGTCATATCATAAATATAAACGTACTTGTTATTCAATCACATTTTCTCACAATAAATTTCCTTGGCTTTCAAGTATATGTTTATTTATTTCTGTTTTCATTCAATATTAATAAGTGACTAAAACATGATCAACATAAATTCTGTACCTGTTAAACTTCTGGCAGAGTAATTAGTTTCGCCGAGAAAGGGCTTGCTTTACTGAAGTGATGCACACATTTTCACCAACCTGTTGGATCCATTTTATTAATAAATTATTTGCGATGCACAATCATTTCCCGTCCCAAGGCAAGAATTTGGTACTATCAATGCCAGACACAGAAACTAGGTCAACGCTGTTTGAGAAACAATTCTACTGAATTATGTGTAAATTACAGCAAACAATCTACAACTTGAAATGGAGACCGTCTGAATATATTAGATTATATCATATACTACGTATATAAAAGTACAGTTTGCTATAATTTTCTCACCTTTCGTATTTCTTTTATGTTGCCAATTTTCGTCAGCTTCTTTTTTTCAAAAAAAATGGCCGCTCTTGGATACTACAACCAATCAAATTAGTTGTTTATGTCACATGCAAACATTAACCAATGGGAAGTCAGAATAGTGACGCAATAAGTTTTATAACACAGTTCTATAGTAGGGGTCTTCTCAAAGTATATATGTAGACAGATTACATCTAAAATATTTCGTTAAAAAAAAGAAAACATAAACGTTATATGCAAATTGAATTGTATTATGAAACGTCACCTAGGTACTTCTTGCACAATAAGAAGTTAATATATACATCGTTCATGTAGATCTAATGACTGTTTAGATCTATGCGTAATTGTGAGTGATCCCTGAAGAAAAATCCGCAAGGTGGTACACCAGATCTTTACATAAAAGTGTTTCCGGCAAATCGTTTCTAATATGCAGCTGTGACTACGTCACATCCGCATAATTAACTTCAGTAACTGCTTACTTTATATGTATTTTTATAATTGAAACTATTTGCAGGTTCAAAGGGAAAATGAATGAAAGTCTATTTTTTCTCAATCTATTAGGTTAAAGATCAATGCAAATGCACATACATGTATCACACGTTAATGAATGTGCGTGTATGTGCGTGTGCGTTTGTGTGTGTGTGCGTATGTGTGTGTGTGGGGGGGGGGGGGGGGGGGGGGGGTGGTATTAAGATATACCAAGGTAAAATGTCATTAACGTCGCAGGAAACTCCGGTTATATTTTCCATTTAAAAAGAATATACCAGCTACCTCGCAGAATAAAACCCAACGTAGCAACACATAGACATGCAGCATGCACCATGTTACTGATTACATTTTATATTGTTTTTGTTCTTGTTTGTATTGTTGTAGTAATAATAACAGAAGCATCAAAAGAAGTAGCAGTAGTAGTAGTACTAGTAGTAGTAGAAGTAGAAGTAGTAGTAGTAATAGTAGTAGTAGTAAAAGCAGAAGCAGTAGTAGTAGTAGTAGTAGCAATAATAATAATAATAGAAGTAGTAGTTACTGTAGTAGAAGTAGTAGTAGTAGCAGTAGTAGTAGTAATAATAATAGTGGTTGTAGTAGAAGCAGTAGAAGTAGTAGTAGTAGCAGCAGCAGCAGCAGTAGTAGAAGTAGTAGTAGTAGTAGTAGTAGTAGTAGTAGTTTAAGTTTTAGTTTAAGTAGTAGTAGTAATAATAATAGTAGAAGTAGTGGTAGTAGTAGTAGTAGAAGTAGTAGAAGTAATAATAATAATAATAATAGTGGTAGAAGTAGTAGTAGTAGTAGTAGTAGTAGTAGTAATAAAAATAATGGTAGTAGTGGTAGTAATAATTATAATTATGGTAGTAGTAGTAGTAGAAGTAGTATTAATAATAATAATTGTAGTAGTAATAGTAGTAATAATTATAGTAGTAATAATAATAGTAGTAGTAGTAGTAGTAGTAGTAGTAGTAGAAGTAATAATAATAATAGTAGTAGTAGTAGCAGTTTTATTACTATTAGTAGTAATAGTTATTTAAGTAGTAGTAGTAGTAGTGGTAGTAATAATGATAATGGTAGTAGTTGTAGTAGTAATAGCAATGTTATTATTATTAGTAGTAGCAGTAGTATTAGTAGTAGTAGTAGTAGAAGAAGTAGTAGTAGTAGTAGTAGTGTAGGAGTAGCAGTAGTAGTAGTAGTAGTAGAAGTAGGAGTATCAGCAGCAGCAGTAGTAGTAGTAGTAGTAGTAGTAGTAGTTTTAGAAGTAGTAGTAGCAGCAGCAGTAGTAGTAGTAGTAGCAACAGCAGCAGCAGTAGTGGTAGTAGTAGTAGCAATAATAATGGTAGTAGTAGTAGTAGTAGTAGTAGTAATTTTTAAAAGGTCACTCAACTGTTCATCAGTTAATCGACATCTACCATCAAGTTTGTCTGGGTATCGATGCAGGTCAATTTACATGCATGGTTTTCTGCGACGTTTCCAAAGCATTTGATCGTGTGTGGATAAAAGGTCTTCTTTTTAAGCTAAAACAGAACGATGTTAACGGTGATATCCTAAAATGGGCGGAAAATTATTTAACCGGACGTCAACAAAAGGTCTTTGTAGGTTCAAGTTTGTCCGACAGTCAGGCAACATCTGCTGGAGTTCCTCAAGGTTCTGTCCTAGGGCCATTATTCTTTTTAATTTATATTAGTGATATTGCCGAACATTTATTAAGTATTACTAGAATAGTTGCCGATGATACATCTCTTGCATTCACGGCATTTAATATAACAGATGTTGAAGGCATTTTAAACCATGATCTAAGTATGATTTCAGATTGGTCAAAACAATGGTTGGTTAATTTTAACCCAAACAAAACAGAAGCAATCTTATTTACTCTAAAAAAAATATCATGTATCCTTCTTTGACTTTCAATAATACCAGTGTCAAGTTTGTAGATCATCATAAACATTTATGACTCACATTAAGTAACGATGGGAAATGGCATGAACATATACAAAATATTTTACACTCTGCATCAAAGGTTTTAGGTATGATCAGAAAAATCAAGTTTACAGTTAACAGAACAGCTTTAAATCAAATTTATATGTCATTTCTTCGACCTATTTTAGAATATGGAGTGTGGGGTGGGTGTACCCAATATTAAAAAAGAAAATCTTGAAAAAAATTCAACACGAAGCGGCTCGTATTGTATCCGATTTAACTCGGTCTACTTCTCTTCGTAACTTATACACAAAACTAGGTTGGCTTTCTTTAGAAGATAGAAGATTATACCAAAAAATAATTGTTGCTTATAAAGTAAAAAAAGGGTTAACTCCAGAATATTTAAACAATATTTTTCCTGAAACTGTAGGAATAACTACACCATATAATCTAAGAAATAATAGTAATTATTCTTTATTAAATACAAGAACCCAATTATTTAGAAATTCTTTTATTCCATCATGTATTTCTTCTTGGAATAATCTTCCGGAACACTTACGCAATTCTGAAACTCTACCATCATTAAAACGCCAGCTTATGAATCATTTGTTTAAACCCACCAAAATACCATGTTTTTATTTAACAGGTCCTCGTAAATTATCTATTTTTCATGCGCGTTTAAGAAATGGTTGCAGTAACTTTAATTATGATTTATTTGTCAACAAACTAAAATTATATTCAACTTGTGAAAAATGTGAGCATGAAAAAGAGGATGCCGAACACTATTTCATGCAATGTCCTTCTTTTTTAAGCGATCGACTTCGTCTCTTTCATGCTACACGTCACCTTCATCCTTTAAGTGTTAAAACCCTGTTACACGGGAGAGATGATATTTCAGTCGATGAAAATTCTGCTGTATTTAACAATGTCAAAACTTATATTAAAGACACTAAACGTTTCGATAAAGAATATACCTTATTAATTTTAGTATTTACCTCACAATGGAGCCCCTCATTTAAGGTCAGCATCGGAAGCATATATTTAAACAATGTATCCTATTTCATTTTTTCTTCTTGCTTCATATATGAATATGTTTTACTGCTATCTTGATTGTTTTTTGTAAATAATTTGTTGTTGGGAAGGGCCGATTTTAACGTTGGATAACTTGTGGCCCAACCTTTTTGCTACTACATGTATATAAAAAAGCAATAAAATATGTTTAAAGTAATAGCATTTTTATTATTATTAGTAGTAGTAGGAGTTTCAGAAGTAGAAGTAGTAGTAGTAACAGTAGAAGTAGTAGAAGTAGTAGTGATACTACTAGTAGTAATATTAATAGAATAGGTAATAGTAGTAGTAGTAGTAGTAGCAGTTGTAGTAGTAGTAGAGTAGTGGTGGTAGTTGTGGTAGTAATAGTAGTGGTGGTAGTGGCAGTAGTATTAGTAGTAGTAGTAGTAGAGTAGTAGTGGTGTTAGTGATAGTGGTAGTGGCAGTAGTAGTGGTAGAAGTAGTAGAGTAGTGGTGGTAGTGGTGGTAGCAGTAGTAGTAGTAGTAGTAGTAGTAGTAGAAGTAGTAGAGTAGTGTTAGTAGTATAAGTAGTAGTAGTAGAGTAGTGGTAGTAGCAGAAGAAGTAGTGGTAGTAGTAGTAGTAGTAGTAGTAGTAGTAGTACTATATGAACAAGAAGGACAACCTCAGTGAGTTTAGATTTGAGAGATTACGGAAAAGAGAACATTTAAGTATTAAGACATATAGACAGATGAGTGACAGAGGGAGTCCTTTTCCGTGGTCGAGTTATCAAAGACCCCGTCTCACATATGAGAAAGGTTGCCAGTTATTTGCAGAATGAGAGTGGGGGCCTTTTTTCACAATAAAAATGCAAGCAGTATATACAATTTGTAATTTGTTGAACACTAGGGTTTATAGCCGTTGCATGTAACCTGATATAGATACCCACAGAAGGGCAAGTTCTCTGCGACTATCTGCCTGTATTCGGAGGAACACTAGGGTTTAAACCATTGCATGTAACATTATATAAATACCCACGGAAGTGCCAGTTGTCTGCGACTATCTGCCTATATTCGGAGGAACTATAGGATTTAAACCATTGCATGTAACCTGATATAAATACCCACGGAATGGCCAGTTCTCTGCGACTATCTGCCTATATTCAGAGGAAAACGTCGCACTAGGGTTTGAACCACCCTTCATCTGTCTCACTTTAACAAACGTTACAGATGATAATTGTATTTGAAATTATGGACGACACATGGTTGGCATGGTTTCGTTGTTTTGATCTTTTACTCCCTGTACAGTGTTAACTAAAGTATCGGTTGAAGCAAACTGTACCACAAACTGGCAAATTAAACGGTTGAATTACGTGTATACCAATATATAACAAATAACCACAGGCTAACACTTGCGTTTCCCGGTGTTATTGTTGGCAGCGCCAAGGTAAAACTGTAATTATCTAGAATATCAATCACAATTAATGTCGATCGTAATTTTTATTTCAAACCTGTTACAGTCCAACAGCAGTCATTTTCAGTTGAATTGCCGCTGCAGTCTTGCTTTATGTTAACATGCCACGGTCCCTGTTCTTTTCTTTTATTAAAATTGCAAATGTAATTATAAATGTGTTTCTTTTTATGTGCACAGCACTCGCAATTTTTGTTTTAAATATCGCCTGTATTTTTCGTTTGTACGCCTGTCACAATCCATAATCTTGTTCCGTTTAAACCTGTTACATTCCTCATGATAGTTCTTGATAAGGGAAACGTTGTGCCCATCTGGTTTTATATTCAAGCCTTCCAATGTCCCTTCATAGCCATGTGAAGTTTTAAATATTTCATGTTCTCCACAATGTCCCTTTTTAAGGACATCAGTCATATCACAGTCGAGGTCTGCTCTCAATAAATCACATGCATAAGAGAACGAAACATAAAAAAATCAATGACAAAACATATGTACTAAACAAAATAAACACACAGCATCGCTAAACAATCACTACAGGCTGCTGTTCAAACACACAGCATCTCTAAACAATAATACAGACTGCTGTTCACCAACACTAAGTAAACACACAGCATCTCTAAACAATCACTACAGGCTGCTGTTTAACCAACACTAAGTAAACACACAGCATCTCTAAACAATCAATACGGGCTGCTGTTTCACCAACACTCAGTAAACACACAGCATCTCTAAACAATCACTACAGGCTGCTGTTTCAACAACACTAAGTAAACACACAGCATCTCTAAACAATCACTAAAGGCTGCTGTTTCACCAACACTAAGTAAACACACAGCCTCTCTAAACAATCATACATGCTGCTGTTTCAACAACACTAAGTAAACACACAGCCTCTCTAAACAATCATACAAGCTGCTGTTTCACCAACATTAAATAAACACACAGCCTCTCTAAACAATCACTACAGGTTACTGTTTAAACACACAGCATCTCTAAACAATCACTACAGGCTACTGTTTCACGAACACTAAGTAAACACACAGCCTCTCTAAACAATCACTACAGGCTGCTGTTTCACCAACACTAAGTAAACACACAACATCTCTAAACAATCACTACAGGCTACTGTTTAAACACACAGCATCTCTAAACAATCACTACATGCTGCTGTTTCACCAAAACTAAGTAAACACACAGCATCGCTAAACAATCACTACAGGCTGCTGTTTCAACAACACTAAGTAAACACACAGCATATCTAAACAATCACTAAAGGCTGCTGTTTCACCAACACTAAGTAAACACACAGCCTCTCTAAACAATCATACAGGCTGCTGTTTCAACAACACTAAGTAAACACACAGCATCTCTAAACAATCATACAAGCTGCTGTTTCACCAACATTAAATAAACACACAGCCTCTCTAAACAATCACTACAGGTTACTGTTTAAACACACAGCATCTCTAAACAATCACTACAGGCTGCTGTTTCACCAACACTAAGTAAACACACAGCCTCTCTAAACATTCACTACAGGCTGCTGTTTCACCAACACTAAGTTAACACACAGCCTCTCTAAACAATCACTACAGGCTGCTGTTTCACCAACACTAAGTAAACACACAGCATCTCTAAACAATCACTACAGGCTGCTGTTTAAACACACAGCATCTCTTAACAATCATACAGGCTGCTGTTTCACCAACATTAAGAAAACACACAGCATCTCTAAACAATCACTACAGGCTGCTGTTTCACCAACACCATGTAAACACACAGCATCTCTAAACAATCACTACAGTCTGATGTTTAAACACACAGCATCTCTAAACAATCATACAGGCTGCTGTTTCACCAACACTAAGTAAACACGCAGTATCTCTAAACAATCACTACAGTCTGATGTTTAAACACACAGCATCTCTAAACAATCATACAGGCTGCTGTTTCACCAACACCATGTAAACACACAGCATCTCTAAACAATCACTACAGTCTGATGTTTAAACATACAGCATCTCTAAATAATCATATAGACTGCTGTTTCACCAACACTAAGTAAACACACAGCATTTCTAAACAATCACTACAGGCTGCTGTTTTACCAACACTAAGTCAACACACAACATCTCTAAACAATCACTACAGGCTGCTGTTTCACCAACACTAAGTGAACACACAACATCTCTAAACAATCACTTGAGGCTGCTGTTTCACCAACACTAAGTAAACACACAACATCTCTAAACAATCACTTCAGGCTGCTGTTTCACCATCATTAAGAAAACACACAGCATCTCTAAACAACCATACAGGCTGCTGTTTAAAACACACAGTATCTCTAAAAAATCATACAGTCTGCTGTTTCACCAACACTAAGTAAACACACAGCATCTCTAAGCAAGCATACAGGCTGCTGTTTAAACACACAGCATCTCTAAACAATCACTACAGGCTGCTGTTTCACCAACACTAAGTAAACACACACCATCTCCAAATAATCATACAGGCTGCTGTTTAAACACACAGCATCTCTAAATAATCACTACAGGCAGCTGTTTCACCAACACTAAGTAAACACACAGCATCTCTAAACAATCACTACAGGCTGCTGTTTCACCAACACTATGTAAACACACAGCATCTCTAAACAATCACTACAGGCTGCTGTTTCAACCACACTAAGTAAACACACAGCATCTCTAAACAATCACTACAGGCTGCTGTTACACCAACACTTAGTAAATAACAGCATTTCCAAACAATCATACAGGCTGCTGATTAAACACACAGCATCTCCAAACAATCATACAGGCTGCTATTTAAACACACAGCATCTGTAAACAATCATACAGGCTACTGTTTAAGCACAAAGTATCTCTTAACAATCATACAGGCTGCTGTTTCACAACACTAAGTAAACACACAGCATCTCCAAACAATCATACAGGCTGCTGTTTAAACACACAGCATCTCCAAACTATCATAAAGGCTGCTGTTTAAACACACAGTATCTCGAAACAAACAAACAGGCTGTTGTTTAAACACACAGCATCTCTAAACAACCATACAGGCTGCTGTTTCACCAACACTAAGTAAACACATAACATCTCTAAACAATCATACAGGCTGCTGTTTAAACACACAGCATCTCTAAACAATCATACAGGCTGCTGTTTAAACATGCAGTATCTCTAAATAATCATACAGGCTGCTGTTTCACCAACACTAAGTAAACACACAGCATCTCTAAACAATCACTACAGTCTGATGTTTAAACATACAGCATCTCTAAATAATCATATAGACTGCTGTTTCACCAACACTAAGTAAACACACAGCATTTCTAAACAATCACTACATGCTGCTGTTTTACCAACACTAAGTAAACACACAACATCTCTAAACAATCACTACAGGCTGCTGTTTCACCAACACTAAGTGAACACACAACATCTCTAAACAATCACTTGAGGCTGCTGTTTCACCAACACTAAGTAAACACACAACATCTCTAAACAATCACTTCAGGCTGCTGTTTCACCATCATTAAGAAAAACACACAGCATCTCTAAACAACCATACAGGCTGCTGTTTAAACACACAGTATCTCTAAAAAATCATACAGTCTGCTGTTTCACCAACACTAAGTAAACACACAGCATCTCTAAGCAATCAAACAGGCTGCTGTTTAAACACACAACATCTCTAAACAATCACTACAGGCTGCTGTTTCACCAACACTAAGTAAACACACACCATCTCCAAATAATCATACAGGCTGCTGTTTAAACTCAGAGCATCTCTAAACAATCACTACAGGCAGCTGTTTCACCAACACTAAGTAAACACACAGCATCTCTAAACAATCACTACAGGCTGCTGTTTCACCAACACTAAGTAAACACACAGCATCTCTAAACAATCACTACAGGCTGCTGTTTCAACAACACTAAGTAAACACACAGCATCTCTAAACAATCACTACAGGCTGCTGTTACACCAACACTTAGTAAACAACAGCATTTCCAAACAATCATACAGGCTGCTGATTAAACACACAGCATCTCCAAACAATCATACAGGCTGCTATTTAAACACACAGCATCTGTAAACAATCATACAGGCTACTGTTTAAGCACAAAGTATCTCTTAACAATCATACAGGCTGCTGTTTCACAACACTAAGTAAACACACAGCATCTCCAAACAATCATACAGGCTGCTGTTTAAACACACAGCATCTCCAAACTATCATACAGGCTGCTGTTTAAACACACAGTATCTCGAAACAAACAAACAGGCTGTTGTTTAAACACACAGCATCTCTAAACAACCATACAGGCTGCTGTTTCACCAACACTAAGTAAACACATAAAATCTCTAAACAATCATACAGGCTGCTGTTTAAACACACAGCATCTATAAAAAATCAAACAGGCTGCTGTTTAAACATGCAGTATCTCTAAATAATCATACAGGCTGCTGTTTCACCAACACTAAGTAAACACACAGCATCTCTAAACAATCACTACAGTCTGATGTTTAAACATACAGCAT
The DNA here is from genome assembly GCA_029582155.1 of Panopea generosa. NCBI lineage: Eukaryota > Metazoa > Mollusca > Bivalvia > Adapedonta > Hiatellidae > Panopea > Panopea generosa. Next base: position 11,792,757 of record CM055908.1, read on the forward strand.
CTCTAAATAATCATATAGACTGCTGTTTCACCAACACTAAGTAAACACACAGCATTTCTAAACAATCACTACATGCTGCTGTTTTACCAACACTAAGTAAACACACAACATCTCTAAACAATCACTACAGGCTGCTGTTTCACCAACACTAAGTGAACACACAACATCTCTAAACAATCAATTGAGGCTGCTGTTTCACCAACACTAAGTAAACACACAACATCTCTAAACAATCACTTCAGGCTGCTGTTTCACCATCATTAAGAAAACACACAGCATCTCTAAACAACAATACAGGCTGCTGTTTTAACACACAGTAGCTCTAAAAAATCATACAGTATGCTGTTTCACCAACACTAAGTAAACACACAGCATCTCTAAGCAATCATACAGGCTGCTGTTTAAACACACAGATTCTCTTAACAATCATACAGGCTGCTGTTTAAACACACAGTATCTCTAAACAAACAAACAGGCTGTTGTTTAAACACACAGGATCTCTAAACGATCATACAGGCTGCTGTTTCACCAACACTAAGTAAAACACAGCATCTCTAAACAATCATACAGGCTGCTGTTTAAACACACAGCATCTTTAAACAATCATACAGGCTGCTGTTTAAACATGCAGTATCTCTAAACAACCATACAGGCTGCTGTTTCACCAACACTTAGTAAATACACAGCATCTCTAAACAATCACTACAGGCTGCTGTTTCACCAACAATAAGAAAACACACAGCATTTCTAAACAATCATACAGGCTGCTGTTTAAACACGCAGCATATCTTAGCAATCACTACAGGCTGCTGTTCCACCAACACTAAGTAAACACACAGCATCTCTAAACAATCATACAGGCTGCTGTTTAAACACAAAGCATCTCTAAACAATCACTACAGGCTGCTGTTTCACCAACACTACGTAAACACACAGCATCTCTAAACAATCATACAGGCTGCTGTTTAAACACACAGCATCTCTAAACAATCACTACAGGCAGCTGTTTCACCAACACTATGCAAAACACACAGCATCTCCAAACAATCACTACAGGTTGCTGTTTCACCAACACTAAGTAAACACACAGCATCTCTAAACAATCATACAGGCTGCTGTTTCACCAACACTAAGTAAACACACAGCATCTCTAAACAATCACTACAGGCTGCTGTTTCACCAACACTAAGTAAACACACAGCATCTCTAAACAATCACTACAGGCTGCTGTTTCACCAACACTAAGTAAACACACAGCATCTCTAAACAATCACCACAGGCTGCTGTTTCACCAACACTAAGTAAACACACAGCATCTCTAAATTATCACTACTGGCTGCTGTTTAAACACACAGCATCTCTAAACAATCACTACAGGCTGCTGTTTCACAAACACTAAGTAAACACACAGCATCTCTAAACAATCATACAGGCTGCTGTTTCACCAACACTAAGTAAACACACATCATCTCTAAACAATCATACAGGCTGCTGTTTCACCAACACTAAGTAAACACACAGCATATCTAAACAATCACTACAGGCTGCTGTTTTACCAGCACTTAGTAAAAACACAGCATCTCTAAACAATCATACAGGCTGCTGTTTCACCAACACTAAGTAAACACACAGCATCTCTAAACAATCACCACAGGCTGCTGTTTCACCAACACTAAGTAAACACACAGCATCTCTAAACAATCATACAGGCTGCTGTTTCACCAACACTAAGTAAAAACACAGCATCTCTAAACAATCACCACAGGCTGCTGTTTCACCAACACTAAGTTAACACACAGCATCTCTAAACAATCACCACAGGCTGCTGTTTCACCAACACTAAGTAAACACACAGCATCTCTAAACAATCACTACAGGCTGCTGTTTCACCAACACTAAGTAAACACACAGCATCTCTAAACAATCACCACAGGCTGCTGTTTCACCAACACTAAGTAAACACACAGCATCTCTAAATTATCACTACTGGCTGCTGTTTAAACACACAGCATCTCTAAACAATCACTACAGGCTGCTGTTTCACCAACACTAAGTAAACACACAGCATCTCTAAACAATCACCACAGGCTGCTGTTTCACCAACACTAAGTAAACACACAGCATCTCTAAACAATCACTACAGGCTGCTGTTTCAACAACACTAAGTAAACACACAGCATCTCTAAACAATCACTACAGGCTGCTGTTTTACCAGCACTTAGTAAAGACACAGCATCTCTAAACAATCACTACAGGCTGCTGTTTCAACAACACTAAGTAAACACACAGTATCTCTAAACAATCACTACAGGCTGGTGTTTTACCAGCACTTAGTAAAAATACAGCCTCTCTAAACAATCACTACAGGCTGCTGTTTTACCAGCACTGAGGTAACACACAGCATCTCTAAACAATCACTACAGGCACATCGGTTTCAATGTCACATATTAGTTTGTTTTAACTGGCATAAACGTTAATAAATCCTCAACTTCCATTCCTATTCTAATATATCATTCCATTTTATCGTTATTTTAAAATTATATTGTTATCTTGTATACTTAACTAGAAATCCACATTTGTCATCATACTTTGTGTAACTGCATTGTATTTCGGAAAGGAATTCTATAATCTTGATAATGATAATGATAATGATAATGATAATGATAATGATAATAATAATAGTAATAATAGTAACAATAATAATAATAATAATGAAAATAATGATGAAAATTATAATGATAATGTTAATGGTAATGATAATGATAATGATTATGATAATGATAATGATAATGATAATAATAGTAATAATAATAATAATAATAATAATAATAATAATAATAATAATGATAATAATAATAATATTAGTAAAGACTTTTATTAACGAGATAACTTATAACAATAATCCATGAGGCATTCAACCCATTTGCAAAGTACAACATTAATCTAACATATGAACACAAAAACAAACAAACAAGAAATCGTGTGTGTATGTATGTATATCAATACTGATGACAGGTACCCGATTTGTTAGAGTTGCTACATTGTAAAATATAACGTTTTTCTCTCAAATTTGGGACCACAGCGGATCTCTGCTGAGGGATAGCGATACTCCAAATAAGTGTAATGATTATTTTTTTCATTTTTGTCATGTTCGTTATTGCGGTTACAGTGGTTCAAAATGAGTGAAGGTAAGAATAGGACATATATAACCCATGCATATAGTAAGATGTGATAAAGTATTGGATATCATTTGCAGACATATACATGCTTAAGGTTCTTTCTACATATTAATTCGTTGATGTGTGTGTTTGTGTGTTGTAAGTCTGAATGTTAATTTTGTATATGTAGAGGTAGTCTGGCTACTTCCTCGTTGTTGACATCGTATACTTGTTATGTATTGTTTTACGGGATGAAATTTAACTATATTTTCAACTCATGTCAAGTTGTATATATACAAGAATGTCACACCAGTTATATTGGCGAACGGATACCTCAGAATGAAGCTGAGTACTATCACCGTTCTCCCGCGTGGAACTAGCAAATTGATCAGAACCCGAACGTATGATATCTGCAGTGAGATATAGTTGACATTGAGAAGGGGGCCTTAAACCGCTCGCTAGTGAGGACACTTAAAACCCAATTAATTAAATCTTCTTGCCTTGTTGGCGTGTGTGGGTGTATGTGTACTAACGGTAAATATGAGAGTTTTACCATCTTCCTCATTGTGTACTATTAAGAACAATGATCTGACTGAAATCTGATGCGCTGTTTATATTTGAGATCCAGGAACATAACAGCGTTATTTGCTGTCAAACATTTTAAAACATGTAATGTCTGGTTCAGAGTGGTTGTACTTGTGAATGTATACTGTTTTATTTTCGATACAGTACCCATTAACCAATAACGGTGTGGGTCATTTTATATTATGTTCTTCTATATAGAAAAAAATGAAAATATTTCGTTACAACCCGTAGATTATGTATGAGGTGTATGAATAAAAAATAATAACTAAGAACCAAACAATATAATCCCGATCAGACATGGGGCTACTGATAAGTTGATTCCGGTCTATCTTGGTTGCAGATTATTAATTTAATATGAAAGCAGGCCAAAAACAAACGCTAGTTTTCAGTCTGGATATCTCTAAGTAACTACTCAATATACAAAGGTGTATAGGTTTGTCCTAAGACATTACAACGAAGGACATTGATTGCTTTAACCCTTTACTTCATATAGATGCCTTTGGACACCTCTAATATAGACGCCTTTGGACACCTCTAATATAGATATTAGACGCCTTTGGACATCTCTAATATAGACGCCTTTGGACACCTCTAATATAGACGCCGTTGGACACCTACTTTTGACAGCTTTTGAATTATTGGGTGAATTATGTTAATATTAACTGGCAGAGTGGAAAACAGTGCAGGAACTGTTCAGATTTCTCGTCACGAGCAATCTGAACTCTTCCTGCACTGTTTTCAAAGGCATTATGTGATTGTTGCGGGAAAACGCGTTCTATGGAGTAAAGAGTTAAAACAAGTTTGTGACCACATTGTTTGCGCATAGCAAAACATTGATTTGACTAGCTAACTAGGATATAATGCTACTTTTTTATCCGCATTCATTGTCATAAAGAGTTGTCTACTTGCCACACAAATAGTTGGTTTAGAGACACTTTATTGAAAGATATGGTACGTTGCTTACATATCCCTCTGAATATCGCCGCTCCAATCTTGAGCAGTATAATTTATTATACTACCAGTGGTTCAGATTGCCCATATTTATGAATTAGACAACATGTCAGTTTTCTTATATTACGCACACTCTATTGCTGGCACAGTTTTTTTTCTTCCTTGTTGAATCGTAATATGCAAAATGTTAAAGTTTTTATATAACTCGCACATAATTTCTTTTCTCCCAATCTAAGATATTCGTATAGAGATATAAGTTGTAAAATCTTCATGTTTTACTGCATTGTGAGACCCCGGGGAGCTCTATGCATTGCGTCCTAACGCATAGAGAGCTCCGTCATACAGGGGTGACTATATGGAACTTTGTATCCAAGAAATGACTGATATGTCAGTCTCAAGGGGTGACTATATGAAACTTTGTATCAAAAAAATGACTGACATGTCAGTCTCAAGGGGTGACTATATGGAATTTTGTATCCAAGAAATGACTGACATGTCAGTGTCAAGGGGCAACTATATGGAACTTTGTATCCATGAAATGACTGATATGCCAGTCTCAAGGGGCGGCTATATGGAACTTTTTATCCAAGAAATGGCTGATACGGCAGTCTCAAGGGGCGACTATATGGAACTTTGTATCCAAGAAATGACTGACATGTCAGTCTCAAGGGGCGACTATATGAATCTTTGTATCCAAGAAATGACTGATATGTCAGTCTCAAGGGGTCACTATATGGAACTTTATAATCAATTAAGAAACTATGAACAGTTTTCTTAATAAACCAAGTGGCGTCACGCGTCTTTGGAAACAATGATTTAATACATTTTATATAAAAAACACAAAAATATATTTACATAGAACTAAAATAGCATAACATTAGATGAAATGAAAAACCATTTTACATCAGTCTATCAGTGATGACCACAGGTTTGCGAAAATATATCTTTATCATTAAGACAACAGAACTAAAACTTAGCATACATGCATATGAATTTTAAATTTCATAGTTACGTATTACAGATATATGATTTTTTAAAAATAATGTTAAGTAAAAATATATAAAATTGATCAATGTGTCCCTTTAAGTCGTAAAGTATATGATCTCATAGTAACAAAGCTACATTGGACTTTCTAAAGTGACTTGTACACAGGATGAATGTTAATATGAAATTAATGAATAAAGTAAAAACAAAAGATAAGGAAGTGTTTCATTTCCTCTCTGCTGGATTACTCAGTTGGCAGGTGCCGACGTGTATAGTAACGCGAGAATATTCATGTAACTAACGAATGTAGAAGACGGGTTAAACAGCAAACAAAGCAAATAGGAAGGACGTTTTTCTGCAGAATTGCAAAGTCGTATATTTAATACTAGTAATTTTTCTATCTTCTGCGTCATGGCAAAGCCAGGGTGGGTCGATTCGTGCCACGACCCCTGTATCGCCCTTGATAAACACATATCGATGTGTACTAAACTATATTGAAAAGCACTGTAAACCACACATGTCAATATGTACTTAACTTTATTGGAAAGCACAGTGAACCACACATATCTATGTGTACTAAACTATATTGGAAAGCACAGTGAACCACACATATCGATGTGTACTAAACTATATTGGAAAGCACAGTGAACCACACATGTCGATGTGTACTAAACTATATTGGAAAGCACAGTGAACCACACATATATATGTATACTAAACGATATTGGAAAGCACAGTGAACCACACATATCGATGTGTACTAAACTATATTGGAAAGCAGAGTGAACCACAAATATCGATGTGTAATAAACTGTATTAAAAAGCACAGTGAACCACACATATCGATATTGGAAAGCACAGTGAACCACACATATCGATGTGTACTAAACTATATTGGAAAGCACAGTGAACCACACATATCGATGTGTACTAAACTATATTGGAAAGCACAGGGAACCACACATATCGATGTGTAATAAACTATATTGGAAAGCACAGTGAACCACACATATCGATGTGTACTGAACTATTTTGGAAAGCACATTCTATTGCTTGCACGTTCATACCTTGAACAGTGGTCTTACCTCTTACCTACCGGTCCCGTTTTCTCGACAGGACCAACAGTTCGTATAATCTCGTTATCTCGACAACACGAAGAGTTCATATTCTCTCGTTATCTCGACAATGACAACAGTGAATATACCCTCGTCATCTCGACAAGACCCACACTGCATTTATTTTCGTTATCGTTACAATAACAACATTGCATATACTTTCGTTATCTCAACAGGACCACCAGTACTTCCGTTATCTTGATAAGATCAACAGTATGTATTCTCCCGTTATCTCGACAAGACCAACGGTGTTTATTCTTCCGTTATCTCGACAATACAAACAGTGCATATACTTTCGTTAGATACAAGACCAACAGTGCATATACTTTCGTTATCTCGTCAAAACCAACAGCGTATATTCTCCCGTTATCTCGACAATACAAACAGGGCATATACTTTCGTTAGATACAAGACCAACAATGCATATACTTTCGTAATCTCGACAAGACCAACAGTGCATATTCTCCCGTTATCTCGACAAGACCAACAGTGTATATTCTCCCGTTATCTCGACAATACAAACAGTGCATATACTCTCGTTAGATACAAGACCAACAGTGCATTTTCTCCCGTTATCTCGACAAGACCAACAGTGCATATTCTCCCGTTATCTCGACAAGACCAACAGTGCATATTCTCCCGTTATTTCGAAAAGACCAACAGTGCATATTCTCCCGTTATCTCGACAAGACCAACAGTGCATATTCTCCCGTTATCTCGACAATACAAACAGTTCATATACTCTCGTTAGATACAAGACCAACAGTGCATATACTTTCGTTATCTCGACAAGACCAACAGTGCATATTCTCCCGTTATTTCGACAAGACCAACAGTGAATATTCTCCCGTTATCTCGACAAGACCAACAGTGCATATTCTCCCGTTATCTCGACAAGACCAACAGTGCATATTCTCCCATTATCTCGACAATACAAACAGTGCAAATACTCTCGTTAGATACAAGACCAACAGAGCATATAATTTCGTTACCTCGACAAGATCACGAGTGCATATACTCTGATCGTCTCGACAAGACCAACAGTGAATACTCTCGCGTTATCTTAACAATACAAATAATGCATATACTTTTGTTATCTCGACAAGACCAACGGTGCATATACTTTCGTTATCTCGACAAAACCAACAGTGCATATACTTTTGTTATCTCGACAAGACCAACGGTGCGTATACTTTCGTTATCTCGACAAGACCATCAGTGCATATACTTTCGCTATCTCCACAAGATCAACAGTGCATATACTCTCGTTATCTCGACAATACCAATAGTGCATATTCTTCCGTTATCTCGACAATACCAAGAGTGGATATTGTCCCGTTATCTCGATAAGATCAACAGTGCATATATTCTCGTTATCTTGACAAGATCAGCAGTGCATATACTCTCGTTATTTTGACCCAATCAACAGTGCATATATTTTCGTTATCTCGACAAAACCAACAGTGTATGTTCTTTCGTTAAATCGACGAGATCTACAGTGTATAATCTCTCGTTATCGACAAGACCAACAGCGCATATTCTCCCGTTATCTCGACAAGACCAACAGTGTATAATCTCTCCTTATCTCGACAAGACCAACAGTGCATATATTCTCTCGTTTTCTCGACAAGACCAACAGTGCATATATTCTCCCGTTATCTCGACAAGACCAGTAGTGTATATTCTCCCGTTATCTTGACAAGACCAACAGTGCATATTCTCCTGTTATCTTGACAAGACCAAGAGTTATTTTTTCCTGTTATCTTGACAAGAACAAAAGTGTATATTCACCCGTTATCGTGACAAGACCAACAGTGCATATTCTCACGTTATCTCGACAAGACCATATGTGTTTTTTTCTTTCGTTATCTAAACAAGACCAAAGGTTCATATTCTCCCGTCATCTCGGCAAGACCAACAGTGTATATTCTCCCGTTATATCGACAAAACCAACAGTGTATATTTTCCAGTTATCTCGAAAAGACCAACAGTGTATGCTCTCCCGTTATCTCGACAACACTAACAGACATGAATTGTCGTTATCTTGACAAGATATTATCCCGTTATCTCGACAAGACCAACAGTGTATATTCTTCCGTTATCTCGACAAGACCAACAGTGCATTTTCTCTTGTTATCTCAACAAGAGCAACAGTGTATATTCTCCCGTTATCTCGACAAGACCAATAATGCTTATTATCCCGTTTTCACAAGACCAACAGTGTATATTCTCCCGTTATCTCGACAAGACGAACATTGCATATTCTCCTGTTATCTCGACAAAACCAACAGTGGCTATTCTTTAGTTATCTGGGCAAGACCAACAGTGCATATTCTCCCGTTATCTCGACAAGACCAACAGTGTATATTCTCCCGTTATCTCCACAAGACCAACAGTGCATATACACTCGTTACATCGACAAGATAAACAGTGCATATACTCTCATTATCTCGACAAGACCAAAAGTGCATATACTCCGTTATCTCGACAAGTCAACAGTGTATATTCACTCATTATCTTGACACAAATAACAATGCATATAATCTCTTATCTCGAAAAGGCTAACAGTGCTTCTCTCGTTATCTCGACAATATCAACAGTGCATATACTTTCGTTATCTCGACAAGACCAACATTGCATATAATTCGTTATCTTGTCAAGACCAACTGTGCATATTCTCCCGTTATCTCGACAAGAACAACAATGTTTATTCTCTCGTCAACTCGACAATACAAACAGTGAATAGTGCATCTACCCTGAACGTCTCGACAAGACCAACAACGCATACTCTCTCGTTATATTAACAATACAAATCATGCATATAGTTTTGTTATTTCGACAAGAACAACGGTGCATATACTTTCGTTATATCAATAAGACCAACGGTGCGTATACTTTCGTTATCTCGACAAGAGCAATAATGCGTATTCTCCCGTTATCTCGACAAGACCAACAGTGCATATACTCCCGTTATCTCGACAAGACCAATAATGCGTATTCTCCCATTATCTCGAAAAGACCAAAAGTGCATATTCTCCCGTTATCTCGACAAGACCAACAGTGCATATATCCCGTTATCTCGACAAGACCAACAGTCATTTATTTTGTCAATACTAAACAAAGAACCTTAATCAGAGTTTTAGTATTAAGAATAGTAATCTTTTTTGAAAATGGATAATTTTATATTTGCTGAGTTTTGTTTTGTTGTTGTTTTTGTTGTGTTGCTTTGGTTGTGTCAATTATATGTTTTCGAGATATACTGCGCTAATCGTTTATTTTAGGGCGCATATACTTTCTTGTTTGCTGAGTTTTGTTTTGTTGTTGTTTTTGTCGTTGTTACTGTGGTTGTGTCAACTATATATGTTTTTGAGATATGCTGCGCTAATCGTTTATTTTAGGGCGCAAATACTTTCTTGTTTGCTGAGTTTTGTTTTGTTGTTGTTTTTGTCGTTGTTGCTGTGGTTGTGTCAATTATATGTTTTCGATATATACTGCGCTAATCGTTTATTTTAGGGCGCAAATACTTTCTTGTTTGCTGAGTTTTGTTTTGTTGTTGTTTTTGTCGTTGTTGCTGTGGTTGTGTGAACTATATATGGTTTTGAGATATGCTGCGCTAATCGTTTATTTTAGGACGCAAATACTTTCTTGTTTGCTGAGTTTTGTTTTGTTGTTGTTTTTGTCGTTGTTGCTGTGGTTGTGTCAACTATATGTTTTTGAGATATGCTGCGCTAATCGTTTATTTTAGGGCGCAAATACTTTCTTGTTTGCTGAGTTTTGTTTTGTTGTTGTTTTTGTCGTTGTTGCTGTGGTTGTGTCAACTATATATGTTTTTGAGATATGCTGCGCTAATCGTTTATTTTAGGGCGCAAATACTTTCTTGTTTGCTGAGTTTTGTTTTGTTGTTGTTTTTGTCGTTGTTGCTGTGGTTGTGTCAACTATATATGTTTTGAGATATGCTGCACTAATCGTTTATTTTAGGGCGCAAATACTTACTTGTTTGCTGAGTTTTGTTTTGTTGTTGTTTTTGTCGTTGTTGCTGTGGTTGTGTCAACTATATATGTTTTTGAGATATGCTGCACTAATCGTTTATTTTAGGGCGCAAATACTTACTTGTTTGCTGAGTTTAGTTTTGTTGTTGTTTTTGTCGTTGTTGCTGTGGTTGTGTCAACTATATATGTTTTTGAGATATGCTGCGCTAATCGTTTATTTTAGGGCGCAAATACTTTCTTGTTTGCTGAGTTTTGTTTTGTTGTTGTTTTTGTCGTTGTTGCTGTGGTTGTGTCAACTATATATGTTTTTGAGATATGCTGCGCTAATCGTTTATTTTAGGGCGCAAATACTTTCTTGTTTGCTGAGTTTTGTTTTGTTGTTGTTTTTGTCGTTGTTGCTGTGGTTGTGTCAACTATATATGTTTTGAGATATGCTGCACTAATCGTTTATTTTAGGGCGCAAATACTTACTTGTTTGCTGAGTTTTGTTTTGTTGTTGTTTTTGTCGTTGTTGCTGTGGTTGTGTCAACTATATATGTTTTTGAGATATGCTGCACTAATCGTTTATTTTAGGGCGCAAATACTTACTTGTTTGCTGAGTTTAGTTTTGTTGTTGTTTTTGTCGTTGTTGCGGTGGTTGTGTAAACTATATGTTTTTGAGATATGCTGCGCTAATCGTTTATTTTAGGGCGCAAATACTTTCTTGTTTGCTGAGTTTTGTTTTGTTGTTTTTTTTTTGCCGTTGTTGCTGTGGTTGTGTAAACTATATGTTTTTTAGATATGCTGCGCTAATCGTTTATTTTAGGGCGCAAATACTTACTTGTTTGCTGAGTTTTGTTTTGTTGTTGTTTTTGTCGTTGTTGCTGTGGTTGTGTCAACTATATATGTTTTTGAGATGTGCTGCGCTAATCGTTTATTTTAGGGCGCAAATACTTTCTTGTTTGCTGAGTTTTGTTTTGTTGTTGTTTTTGTCGTTGTTGCTGTGGTTGTGTCAACTATATATGTTTTTGAGATATGCTGCGCTAATCGTTTATTTTAGGGCGCAAATACTTTCTTGTTTGCTGAGTTTTGTTTTGTTGTTGTTTTTGTCGTTGTTGCTGTGGTTGTGTCAACTATATATGTTTTTGAGATATGCTGCGTTAATCGTTTATTTTAGGGCGCAAATACTTTCTTGTTTGCTGAGTTTTGTTTTATTGTTGTTTTTGTCGTTGTTGCTGTGGTTGTGTCAACTATATATGTTTTTGAGATATGCTGCGATAATCGTATATTTTAGGGCGCAAATACTTTCTATTTTGCTGAGTTTTGTTTTGTTGTTGTTTTTGTCGTTGCTGCTGTGCTTGTGTCAACTATATATGGTTTTGAGATGTGCTGCGCTAATCTTTTATTTTAGTGCGCAAATACTTTCTTGTTTGCTGAGTTTTGTTTTGTTGTTGTTTTTGTCGTTGTTGCTGTGGTTGTGTCAATTATATGTTTTCGAGATATACTGCGCTAATCGTTTATTTTAGGGCGCAAATACTTTCTTGTTTGCTGAGTTTTGTTTTGTTGTTGTTTTTGTCGTTGTTGCTCTGGTTGTGTCAATTATATGTTTTCGAGATATACTGCGCTAATCGTTTATTTTAGGGCGCAAATACTTTCTTGTTTGCTGAGTTTTGTTTTGTTGTTGTTAATGTCGTTGTTGCTGTGGTTGTGTGAACTATATATGTTTTTTAGATATGCTGCGCTATTCGTTTATTTTAGGGCGCAAATACTTTCTTGTTTGCTGAGTTTTGTTTTATTGTTGTTTTTGTCGTTGTTGCTGTGGTTGTTTCAGCTATATATGTTTTTGAGATATGCTGCGCTAATCGTTTATTTTAGTGCGCAAATACTTACTTGTTTGCTGAGTTTTGTTTTGTTGTTGTTTTTGTCGTTGTTGCTGTGGTTGTGTCAACTATATATGTTTTTGAGATGTGCTGCGATAATCGTATATTTTAGGGCGCAAATACTTTCTATTTTGCTTTTTTTGTTTTGTTGTTGTTTTCGTCGTTGTTGCTGTGGTTGTGTCAACAATATATAATTTGAGATATGCTGCGCTTATCGTTTATTTTAGGGCGCAAATACTTTCTTGTTTGCTGAGTTTAGTTTTGTTGTTGTTTTTGTCGTTGTTGCTGTGGTTGTGTCAACTATATAATGTTTTTGAGATGTGCTACGCTAATCGTTTTTTTTAGGGCGCAAATACTTTCTTGTTTGCTGAGTTTTGTTTTGTTGTTGTTTTTGTTGTGTTGCTCTGGATGTTTCAACTATATATGTTTTTGAGATGTGCTGCGCTAATCGTTTTTTTTAGGGCGCAAATACTTACTTGTTTGAAGGAATTCACTGTGTATAAATATTAATTTTATACCATTAAATAGTGTACAATGGTGTTCATGTACTTAGTAATTGAACTGAGCCTCAAATTAATCAATGTTATGTTAAAAGTTTATAATGTTTAAAGTTGTGTACACAAGTAGCATTTTTATATTTGTTTATTTCAGATAGTTTGAAGCATCCAGGAATACGTATATAACGGTACGATTGAGATGATTGATGGAAAATAAACAGCATACACACGTTTGAAATGACCATAACACATTCCATAAAACTTTGACAATTGTAATGAACGGGTATAAACCAATCACTGTCACATCATATAAAGGCAACACGGCCTTGTAATCGCTGTTTGAAAGCGTCACATGAAAGTATAAGCAGAACTGAGTTAAAATGAGTTTTAAAAAAACTTTTCACGCAGACCTTTCGACTGTTTTACTCTTGATTTATTTTACGTTTATCCGAGCATTTAATTTTCCAGTTTCTGTGTCTAGTGATGTAGCCCTGAATTCAAATGTCACTGCATCAAACACGTGCAGCAACTGCAGTAAACCATGTCTATATAGGGACGCATTCCCATCTGAAAGCACTGTGTTGAAAACAAAAGACGTCAACTGTGCATTTCACACTTTCAATGACTTGCCGTCATCGGTTAGTGACAGCAATGGACAGGTTCTTTTTAACGAATCAAGCAGTGTTGCCTGTCCGTCTGTCACATTCACCGGAAGTGGGGGATCAAACAACTCTTTTACTCTCTCAGCCTGGGTGTCTGTCAAGTGCGAAAACTGGTAAGTGCTATTTTTTATTCTAGGTGTTTTGATGAATCACAGAGATTTCTTGGTGAATTGTTTAAACTGTGAACTTATAAATTGCTATTGGAATTGTCAGAATCGCTCGAGGCTTCACCGTTGTTGATCAAACAATCTCGAGACTCGCTCAATAAAATAATAATATACATATATATGGAGAGAGAGAGAGAGAGAGAGAGAGAGAGAGAGAGACAGAGGGAGAGAGAGAGAGTAGTAGTAGTAGTAGTAGTAGATCTAATTTAATTGAGCTAATTCCATAGATAATGATATAATTTAATTCAAAATTCATAATAATTATATTACAATTGCAATGATTCATATTTTTGCTTCTATTTCAGGAAGCTTAATGAAATAATGAAATGACACAACACCATGATTTTTTATTTACGTATTTCGACTTATAAGATATATGTTTGAATAATAAACATCAATTTTGCCATTTGCCATCGATGTTAACAGATGATCAGTTAACCTAACCACTCGTTCATGGGGACCTGGAAGGTTAAACAGTACTCGTACACACCATCTCCACAGGTAACTGATCATTTTCCCATTTGAATCCGCACTGGGAGACAAATGACAATGAGACACAATGACGTATATCAATCACCATGAAGACTGTGAGCGGTTGGATATTTGACGACCTCTGGATTGATTGATGGTCAAATGCGCTACCGATTGAGCTAATCGGAGCCGGCTTCGACCAATAACTAAATACGAAACAATAAATACATGGTTATGGCTTAATGTTGTTTATTTCGGTGTAATAACTTTAAAACACTTTTATTGTTTAAGTACGGTGTTGAAGATTGGATCTGTAGAGTTGATGTTTAATGGCAGTATGTTATTCCTTAAAGGAGTGCCAATACCATTACGTTTTACATACAGCAACTGGCAACACGTAGTGATCAGGGTAACCATCTTTAGTTATACATGTATATAGATGCCGTAACTCGGTGTACTTTGTTTTTTCTATTTACATGTATGTATTATTTGTCAAACAATATTCTTATTTTAATATAGACTTAATTATATATATATTATTTTGATGCTTTGATACAAAGGTTTGAACGAACGAACTTCAAAATGAGTATGTACTCTTCTGAAAAGCTCAACAAAACGCTATACACGGAAATTAACTTTGTATAAAACACTGTCTACACATATGTGTTAACGGCACCTTCCTAATGTGTACAAGAACATGTTCTTTGACATGTGTAACTTTAACAACCTATGTAGTGTTTGCTGTATGCCACATGCGTGATTTAATTGTCAATACGTGCGTGTATCTTGTTTCATAGTGTGATATATTATTACATATTAGTGTGTATACACTAATTCCGTTACATGGCATATGGATGTTGTGTACTATATACCTATACGTGTTATAAACTATTAAACCAGTAGATTAAGAGCATGATACCAAATGGTATGCAGCACATAAAGCCTACTTTAAATACGTATTTTTTTAAATAATACCCAGCATGTTGTCAGTGACCCTTATACGTTTATGTAAAGGTTGTATAATGAGCTTTTTCTAGTCAATATTTAGTCATTTAAGACTTGATGGGTCAAATCGCAGCGTGTGAGGATCGTTGACATATCATTATGTTTGACATTAAAATGAAACAGTCTCATCTATAAAATAACATACGGCAATGAAATCAATGAATATGTTCTGTAAAATAGTACATATAACATCGGTACTGTCGAGTTAAGTCATGGTCAAAATGTACATTTTCGTCATGTTTATTGAACCATTATACTTTCATTAATTTTAAATAAACTGGCATAATATATATATTATAAAGATAAATGCCACGTTTGTATAGGTTCTAATATTTACTTCTGTAATGCATTTATTGTTTTTTTCTCACTTTTTATCAATGCCTTTTCATTACTTTACAGTTTAATGGTCACGTGACCTTCTTCGTAAATGTACACGAACAAGTCATAGAAGAGGTAACTTCCATCGATAGTTTCACCGAGCTATCAATTGGTCCGGGGACAAGTAAGAAGGACATTTCTTTCAGTCATGATATTTTCTTTCGGGATGCACATTCTCCCTGCTAAGTATGATGGTTAATGCTTTCTCAAAAGTATCCTACCAGGTCGAGTTTTGCAAATTGCAAACACAGTAGCTATTAGATTCAGAAATAAAATATAATAATGAATATAATAATGATGGTTGTACACATGGAAATAGATATATGAGTGTATGTGTCATAACATGATCCAACATTCAAATACGTTGAACAAAAAACACATATAGTTTAATATTTATGGCCATATTCTAGTGACCGCTCATGTAGCCACCCTGACATAATCACACATATAGAACAATTAGATACAGTAATGCAAATTCTAAAGTATCACACTGGAAAAATGGAGTTTTCTCATCAAAATAAGACAAACGTCTAAGGCAAATGTTTTCATTAAAGAACTAACTAGACACTAATGTCAAAATGTTAAATGAACGGAAATATGAACACTCACAGCAAAAATTAAATTGAAAAACAAGTCATACTTGAAACCAGATGATATGTTTGTGCTATTTAGGTGTGTAATTCTATTCCAGATTTAACAGAGGATGAAACCATAGCTGTGGCCGATGCACGTTGGTATGCCGATGTTCTAACGGACAGGTATATCCTTTTTGTTTGAACATGTTTTATTTGAAATATTTTATGATATGACGTATTTGTTGGCCAAATAACGACAGTAATGACAAACAAACTTATAGATTCCCTCACAGTAATACAACATAATTACATAAATGTGTGTGCGTTTCTTGCAAAGTATACAAGATAATGACATTTAAAATAAAGATCAAATACAAAAAAGAGAAAATATTATAATGTGATATGTTGAATATACATGTATATTTGGGGGAGTTGTGAGCGACATAGGAATGGGGAAATTTGTAAATTTTCATATCAGTGACGTGAGAAAATGATGTGTATTTTCATATCAGTGACGTTAGAAATGATGTGTATTTTCAATGTTACTATGTATGTCATTTTGATAACTGCATATACTCAGTAATATCTTAATACCTAATTGTCTTTTTATGAATGTAAGCTTTCTCTAGAGACCAAATTATTATACAAAAACAATTATTAAAACAAAAGTGATACATTGCTGTCCCATTCCCAGTTGTAATTGTATTTTCCTTTAAATACTGTAACTGAAATGTCGGAATAAATGATGTTTTACCATCAAGTTATATTTGTAATATACTTAACAATTAACTGTGAGTGCCATATTTGTTAAAAACAGTACGTTTATAATCCTTTGAATGTTATTTAGTAACTGATGTCTGTAGAAAAGGATTCCCTTTAAAATATTCTAATTGTAAATACGCAGAACAAAAACTCCATGAATATTAAAACATGTATGGCAAACCCTCTTTCAAGCTATATCATTGCAAATTATCAGTAATATGTGTTTTAAAGTTTTGTGCTTATATTTTTGTATCTGAGTTTGGTTGTCAGTCATCAACAATTGTTTGTGAAATGGATATATCATAAAGTGAGATGCCATATTTAGATTTAATCAACTTAATATTTACTCGTGCTAGACCATATGTTAATCACCTTTTAATACTTACCTTTTCAACTCCTATAAGGGAAATAACTATGCTGAGAACCGGTACATGGCAGTCTATACCACATACAAGATGCAGGTAAGTCGATTTCATTTCTGATTTGTTTTATCTAAATGGTGCTTTCATTTAATTAAAATAGGTGCACTTCTGTATGCAGCAAACCCATAATTTTTTTTTAAAAGGGAATGGTTGAAAGTCATATAGTAGCATATATGACAAACATGGACACTATGTTTAAATATCAGTCATTAGTATGATATTAACTGTTACAACAAAATTCCAATTGGTGTTTTTGAAAATAGTTTTTGCTCATATTCTTAAAAAAATAATAATGGCCTCACTAGATGATAAAATGAATTCGTAATTAATAAGTGGTTTGTATGAAATATCTTGGAATATAAGTATTGGTGAACTATCTTAGAAAAAGAATAAAAACAAAAATAATAAAACACCAATTTTCAATTACGTTGATGTTTGTCAAATATCTGTTTAAATTTTGTTAAACGCACCAGTGCCCAAACGATAGATTCTTATCTATAAACGGCTTTTTAAAATAATTAAAACGTATCTTGGGCAATGCTAACAATAATAGTAAAACATCCTAAATTGCAATTGTCATGATAGAAAGTATCAAACACTTATCTATGACTAATAGTTTCATCAATTAGATAACACTATAGTCGTGACACAATGGCATGAGTTAATATCAATGACAGGAAGAAAACGATTAGAGTGGAATAAAGGAACTACAAACAGTGGTATTTCCCATATCACTTAAACATATCAAATACAATACAATCAAGCAAAACAATTGTAACATACTTAAGCAACATATGATATATAAAGTTCAATTTAAGTAACAAGAGGCGGACTCAGGATTTCATAATTAAAGGGTACTCACTTAGGAGCAACACAAAATCTGAACGGTCATACATGTTTTGCAGTCGAAATATAAGGAGGTTTTTACTTGAGGGGGGGGGGGGGGGAGAGAAAAGAGTAGACACACAACTCATATATATCTATGCATTTTCTTAGGTTACTCCATGATTTTGAATTTCTGATACAATATTAAAAAGAAGTAGAAACGACGATTCAGAAAAAGCTCTTTCATTCCGTGTACTTTACTTTTTTATAACTTTAAATATTGATGTATGGGTATATACAGTAATGGCATCAATTAGAATAATGACATATGTTTGATATTTTAGATGTCCGGCGACTGCGCCGTCATTAGTGCAGGATTCAAAGCCTGAAGACTACATGTACTGTATAAATAAAGCCGTAACCACAGCCAGCAACGTATCAAGACTTAACCCAGAATCGTACCTGCCTATCTTCATGATTGACAACGACACACACACATCATGGAAATCCGGAACTACCAATGATGTCACTATCGATCTGACATTAACAACTGTATATCAAGTATGTAATAGTAAAACTAACAATGTATAAGGGTTTGTTCTAATTCTATGTAACTTACATCTATTGGTTTCACCTTAATAAACAAATATCCCCCGCTGTTTTCCTGGGTAGAACCAGCCATTCGGACATTTCATTATGTTTAACCATTTTAAAAAATATACATGTAAAACATTTACACAGAGTTAATAAATTATAACCAAGAAGATGAATATATTAATATATAAGACATTGTTAACAAAATATTCTGTTTATGACAACTTTGCTCGTTTTGGTAACCTCACACACAACGCCAGTACGCGACCTCACACGCAACGTCAATAGGTAAACATTATCAAATAACGCCAGTACGCGACCTCACACACAACATCAATAGGTAAACATCATCAAATAACGCCAGTACCCGACCTCACACACAACATCAATAGGTAAACATTATCAAATAACGCCAGTACGTGACCTCAAAAACACATCAAGGGGTAAACATTATCAAATAACGCCAGTAACGCCCTTTGCAGATTTAAAGATGCAGCACCTATAACTTGATGTTTAGTAAATGATGGAAAGTTTATTGAATCACAAAGAAGAAGGTCTCATTCGACGATAATAGTTCATTCCATTATTGCAGTTTATCTCGTTTATGAAAAATTCGATAATACACAGGTTGGCATTTTCCCTTTTATTCAATATTTTAGAATAACCTGATATTGGCCTATGAGTGGATTATCGAAGACCGCGATTTACTGGGTAACAAATTTAAAGCATTTTACACTACAGAGACAAGATACAATATAAGTTATTGAATAGAATATCCATAATTTATTGCGTTTGATATAAATGTGCAATTTTACTGCTAAGGTCGAAAACAAATTGGCGATATAGGTGAGGCCTCTTTAAAATTAATATACTACTTAATAAATGACAAATATTTAACAATTAAACCTGTATAAAAATTATGTTGGGGAACACACATCAATTTAGGAGTACGCACTAAAATTATTCTACTCTTTGTCGGCAAATACAAAAATATTGAATAAAAACTTCTGAGCCGCTGCTTGCTTTACTCGACCTATATGGTGATGTGATTTACAGACATGGTAAGCGTCTTGGTCGTTGTATCGTTAATATTTACCATGCACGCCAAGACATTTATATGTTGATGTGATTTACAGACTTGGTAAGCGTCTTTGTCATTGTATCGTAAAAATGTGCCATGCAGGCCAAGACGTTTATATGTTGATGTGATTTACAGACTTAGTAAGCGTTTTGGTCATTGTACAGACTTGGTAAGCGTCTTGGTAGTTGTATCGTTAATATTTGCCATGCACGCCAATACTTTTATATGTTGATGTGATATACAGACTTGGTAAGCGTTTTGGTCACTGTATCAGTAATATTGGCCATGCACACCAAGACGTTTATATGTTGGTGTGATTTACAGACTTGGTGAGCGTCTTGGTCGTTGTATCGTTAATATTTACCAGGAAAGCCAGGTCGTTGTATCGTTAATATTTATCATGCATGCAAACACGTTTATATGATGATGTGATTTAGAGAGCTAGTAAGCGTTTTGGTTGTTGTATCGTTAACATTTGCCATGCACGCCAAGCCGGTTATATGTTGATGTGATTTACAGACTTGGTAAGCGTCTTGGTCATTGTATCGTTAATCTTTGCCATGCATGCCAAAGTCTTTATATGTTGATGTGATTTACAGTCTTAGTAAGCGTTTTGGTTGTTGTATTGTTAATATTTGCCATGCACGCCAAGACGTTTATATGTTGATGTGATTGACAGACTTGGTAAGCGTCTTGGTCGTTGTATCGTTAATATTTGCAATACACGCCAAAACGTTTTTATATTGATGTTATTTACATATTTGTTAAGCGTCTTGGTCGTTGTACCGTTTATATTTGCCATGCACGCCAAGACGTTTACATGTTGATGTGATTAACAGACTTGGTAAGGGTCTTGGTCATTGTATCGTTAATTTTTGCCATGCACGCCAAAGTGTTTATATGTCGACGTGATTTACAGTCTTAGTAAGCATTTTGATAGGTGTATCGTTAATGTTTGCCATGCACGCCAAGACGTTTATATGTTGATGTAATTGACAGACTTGGTTAGTGTATACATCTTTGTTTCGTTAATATTTGCCATGCACGCCAAGACTTTTATCGGTTGATGTTATTTACATACTTGGTAAACGTCTTTGTCGTTATATCGTTTATGTTTACCATGCACGCAAAGACGTTTACATGTTGATGTGATTAACTGATTTGGTAAGAGTTTTGGTCGTTGTATCGTTAATATTTGCCATGCACGCCAAGACGTTTATATGTTGATGTGATTTACAGACTTGGTGAGCATTTTGTTTGTTTTATCGTTAATATTTGCCTTGCACACCAAGACTTTTATCTGTTGATGTGATTGACAGACTTGGTAAGCGTCTTGGTCGTTGTATCGTTAATATTTGCCATGCACGCCAATACTTCTATCTGTTGATGTGATTTACAGACTTGGTAAACGTCTTGGTCGTTGTATCGTTAATATTTGCCATGCACGCCAATATGTTTATATGTTGATGTGATTTACAGACTTGTTAACCGTCTTGGCTATTGTGTCGTTTAAATTTGCCATGCACGCCAAGACTTTCATCGGTTGATGTGACTTACAGACTTGGTAAGCGTCTTGATAGTTGTATCGTAAATATTTGCCATGCACGCCAAGACGTTTATATGTTGATGTGATTTACACACTTGGAAAGCGTCTTGGTCGTTGTATCGTTAATATTTGCAATACACGCCAAAACGTTTTTATGTTGATGATATTGACATACTTGGTAAGCGTCTTAGTCGTTGTATGGTTAATATTTGCCATGGACGCCAATACTTTTATCTGTTGATGTGATTTACAGACTTGGTAAGCGTATTGGACGTTGTATCGTTAATATTTGCCATGCACGCCACGACTTTTATCTGTTGATGTGATTTGCAGACTTGGTAAGCGTCTTGGTCGTTGTATCGTTAATATTTTCCATGCACGCCAAGAGGTTAATATGTTGATGTAATTTACGACTTGGTAAGCGTCTTGGTCGTTGTATCGTTAATATTTGCCATGCACACAAAGACTTTTATCTGTTGATGTGATTTACAGACTTGGTAAGCTTATTGGACGTTGTATCGTTAATATTTGCCATGCACGCCACGACTTTTATATGTTGATGTGATTTACAGACTTGGTAATCGTCTTGGTCGTTGCATTGTTAATATTTTCCATGCACGACAAAACGTTTATATATTGAAGTGATTTACAGAATTGGTAAGCGTCTTGGTCGTTGTATCGTTAATATTTGCCATGCACGCAAAGACTTTTATCTGTTGATGTGATTTACAGACTTTGTAAGCGTATTGGATGTTGTATCGTTAATATTTTCCATGCACACCAAGACTTTTATCTGTTAATGTGTTTTACAGACTTTGTAAGCGTCTTGGTTGTTGTATCGATAATATTTGCAATGCACGCAAAGACTTTTATCTGTTCAAGTAATTTACACACTTGGTAAGCGTCATGGTCGTTGTATCGTTAATAGTTGCCATGCACGCTAAGAGCCTCTTGGTCATTGTATCGTTAATATTTGCCATGCACGCCAAACCGTTTATATGTTGCTGTGATTTACAGACTTGGTAAGCGTCTTGGTCGTTGTTTCGTTAATCTTTGCTATACACGCCAAAGTGTTTATATGTTGATCTGATTTACAGTCTTAGTAAGAGTTTTGGTCGTTGTATCGTTAATATTTGCCATGCACGCCAAGACGTTTATATGTTGATGTGATTGACAGACTTGGTAAGCGTCTTGGCCGTTGTATCGTTAATATTTGCCATGCACGCCAAACCGTTTATATGTTGCTGTGATTTACAGACTTGGTAAGCGTCTTAGTAGTTGTTTCGTTAATCTTTGCTATACACGCCAAAGTGTTTATATGTTGATCTGATTTACAGACTTAGTAAGCGTTTTGGTCGTTGTATCGTTAATATTTGCCATGCACGCCAAGACCTTTATATGTTGATGTGATTGACAGACTTGGTAAGCGTCTTGGACGTTGTATCGTTAATATTTGCCATGCAAATCAAGACGTTTAACTGTTGATCTGATTTACAGACTTGGTAAGCGTCTTGGTCGTTGTTTCGTTAATATTTGCCATGCACGCAAAGACGTATACATGTTGATGTGATTAACAGACTTGGTAAGCGTCTTGGTCATTGTATCGTTAATCTTTGCCATGCACGCCAAAGTGTTTATATGTTGATGTGATTTACAGTCTTAGTAAGCGTTTTGGTCGTTGTATCGTTTATATTTGCCATGCACGCCAAGATGTTTATATGTTGATGTGATTTACACACTTGGTTAGTGTTTTGGTCGGTTTATCGTTAATATTTGCCATGTACGCGAAGACGTTTATCTGTTGATGTTCTCTACTTATTTAGTAAGCGTCTTTGTCGTTGTATCGTTAATGTTTATCACGCACGCAAAGATGTTTACATGTTGATGTGTTTAACTGACTTGGTAAGCGTTTTGGTTATTGTATCGTTAATATTTGCCATGCACGCCAAGACTTTTATCTGTTTATGTGATATAAAGACTTGGTAAGCGCTTTGGTTGTTGTATCGTTTATATTTGCGATGCACGCCAAGACGTTTATATGTTGATGTGATGTACATACTTGGTAAGCGTCTTGGTCGTTGTATCGTTTATATTTGCCATGCACGCCAAGACGTTTATATGTTGATGTGATGTACATACTTGGTAAGAGTCTTGGTCGTTGTTTCGTTAATGTTTGTCATACACGCCAAAGTGGTTATATGTTGATGTGATTTACAGTCTTAGTAAGCGTTTTGGTCGTTGTATCGTTAATATTTGCCATGCACGCCAAGACGTTTATATGTTGATGTGATTTACAGACTTGGTAAGCGTCTTGGACGTTGTATCGTTAATATTTGTCATGCACATCAAGACTTTTATCTGTTCATGTGATTTACAGACTTGGTAAGCGTCTTGGTCGTTGTATCGTTAATATTTACCATGCACGCAAAGACGTTTGCATGTTGATGTGATTAATAGACCTGGTAAGCGTCTTGGTCATTGTATCGTTAATCTTTGCCATGCACGCCAAAGTGTTTTTTGTTGATGTGATTTACAGTCTTAGTAAGCGTTTTGGTCGATGTATCGTTTATATTTGCCATGCACGCCAAGACGTTTATATGTTGATGTGATTTACACACTTGGTTAGTGTTTTGGTCGGTTTATCGTTAATATTGATCATGCAAGCCAAGACTTTTATCTGTTGATGTTATCTACATCTTTGTTAAGCGTCTTTGTCGTTGTATCGTTAATGTTTACCATGCACGCAAAGACGTTTACATGTTGATGTGATTAACAGACTTGGTAAACATTTTGGTCGTTGTATCGTTAATATTTGCCATGCACGCCAAGACGTTTATATGTTGATGTGATATAAAGATTTGGTAATCGTCTTGGACGTTGTATCGTTAATATTTGCCATACACATCAAGACGTGTATCTGTTGATGTGATTTACGGACTTGGTAAGCTTCTTGGTCGTGGTATCGTTAATATTAACCATGCACGCAAAGACGTTTACATGTTGATGTGATTAACAGACTTGGTAAGCGTCTTGGTCATTGTATCGTTAATTTTTGCCATGCATGCCAAGACTTTTACATGTATCTGTTGATGTGATTTACAGACTTGGTAAGCGTCTTGGTCGTTGTATCGTTAATATTAACCATGCACGCAAAGACGTTTACATGTTGATATGATTAACAGACTTGGTAAGCGTCTTGGTCATTGTATCGTTAATCTTTGCCATGCATGCCAAAGTGTTTATATGTTGATGTGATTTACAGTCTTAGTAAGCGTTTTGGTCGTTGTATCGTTAATATTTGCAATGCATGCCAAGACATTTATATGTTGATGTGATTTACATACTTGGTAAGTGTTTTGGTCGGTTTATCGTTAATATTTGCCATGCACGCCAAGACTTATATCTGTTGATGTTATTTACATATTTGGTAATTGTCTTTGTCGTTGTATCGTTAATGTTTACCATGCACGCAAAGACGTTTATATGTTGATGTGATTGACAGTCTTGGTAAGTGTTTTTTTTCTTTTATCATTAATGTTTACCATGCACGCCAAGACGTTTATATGTTGATGTGATTGACAGTCTTGGTAAGCGTTTTGTTTGTTTTATCGTTTATGTTTGCCATGCACGCCAAGACGTTTATATGTTGATGTGATTTACAGACTTGGTAAGCGTCTTGGTCATTATATCGTTTATATTTGCCATGCACGCCAAGACTTTTACATATATCTTTTGATGTGATTTACAGACTTGGTAAGCGTCTCGGTCGTTGTTTCGTTAATATTTTTCATGCACGCCAAGACGTTTACACGTTGATGTGATTTACAGAGTTGGTAAGCGTCTTGATCATTGTATCGTTAATATTTGCCATGCAGGCCAAAACGTTTTTAATTTGATGATATTTACATACTTGGTAATCGTTTTGGTCGTTGTATCGTTAATATTTACCATGCACGCCAAGACGTTTACATGTTGATGTGATTAACAGACTTGGTTAGCGTCTTGGTCATTGTATCGTTAATCTTTGCCATGCACGCCAAAGTGTTTATATGTTAATGTGATTTACAGTCTTAGTAAGCGTTTTGGTCGTTGTATCGTAAATATTTGCCATGCACGCCAAGACTTTTATCTGTTGATGTGATTTACAGACTTGGTAAGCATCTTGTTCGTTGTATTGTTTATATTTTCCATTGACGCCAAGATGTTTATATGTTGTAGTGATTTACATACTTGGTAATCGTTTTGGTCGTTGTATCGTTAATATTTGCCATGCACACCAAGACTTTTATCTGTTGAAGTGATTTCCAGACTTGGTAAACGTCTTGGTCATTATATCGTTTATATTTGCCATCGACGCCAAGACTTTTACATGTAACTGTTGATGTGATTTACAGACTTGGTAAGCGTCTTGGTCGTTGTTTCGTTTATATTTGCCATGCACGCCAAGACTTTTATATGTTGATGTGATTAAAGACTTGGTAAGCGTCTTGGTCGTTGTATCGTTTATGTTTGCCATGCGCATCAAGACGTATATCTGTTGATATGATTTACAGACTTGGTAAGCATTTTGCTTGTTGTAACGATAATATTTGCCATGCACGCCAAGACGGCTATATGTTGATGTGATGTACAGACTTGGTAAGCGTCTTGGTCGTTGTTTCGTTTATATTTGCCATGCACGCCAAGACTTTAATATGTTGATGTGATTTATAGACTTGGTAAGCGTCTTTGTCGTTGTATCGTTTATGTTTGCCATGCGCATCAAGACTTTATCTGTTGATGTGATTTACAGACTTGGTGAGCGTTTTGCTCGTTGTATCGATAATATTTGCAATGCACGCTAAGACTTTTATCTATTGATGTGATTTACATACTTGATAAGCGTCTTGATCGTTGTATCGTTAATATTTGTCATGCACGCCATGACCTTTATCTGGTGATGTGATTAACAGACTTGGTAAGCGTCTGGGTCGTTGTATCGTTTATATTTGCCATGCACGCCAAGAATTTTATCTGTTTCTGTGATTTACAGACTTGGTAAGCGTCTTGGTCTTTGTATCGTTAATATTTGCCATGCACGCCAATATGTTTATATGTTGATGTGATTTACAGACTTGTTAAACGTCTTGGTCGTTGTACCGTTTATATTTGCCATGCACGCCAAGACTTTCATCTGTTTATGTGACTTACAGACTTGGTAAGCGTCTTGGTCGTTGTATCGTAAATATTTGTCATGCACGCCAAGACGTTTATATGTTGATGTGATTTACAGACTTGGTTAGCGTCTTGGTCATTATATCGTTTATATTTGCCATGCACGCCAAGACTTTTACATGTATCTGTTGATGTGATTTACAGACTTTGTAAGAGTCTTCGTCGTTGTTTCGTTTATATTTGACATGCTCGCCAAGACTTTTATCTGTTGATGTGATTTACATACTTGGTAAGCGTCTTGGTCGTTGTATCGTTAATATTTTCCATGCACGCCAAGACGTTGATATGTTGATGTGATTTATAGAGTTGGTAAGCGTCTCGGTCGTTGTATCGTTAATATTTGCCATGTAGGCCAAAACGTTTTTAATTTGATGTTATTTACATTCTTCGTAAGCGTTTTGGTCGTTTTGTCGTTAATATTTACCATGCACGCAAAGACGTTTTCATGTTGATGTGATTAACAGACTTGGTAAGCGTCTTGGTCATTGTATCGTTAATCTTTGCCATGCACGCCAAAGTGTTTATATGTAAATGTGTTTTACAGTCTTAGTAAGCGTTTTGGTCGCTGTATTGTTAATATTGCCATGCACGCCAAGACTTTTATCTGTTGATGTGATTTACAGACTTGGTAAGCGTCTTGGTCGTTGTATTGTTTATATTTTCCATTGACACCAAGACGTTTATATTTTGTAGTGATTTACAGACTTGGTAAACGTCTTGGTCGTTGTATCGTTAATATTTGCCATGAACGCAAAGACTTATATCTGTTAATATGATTTACTGACTTGTTAAGCGTCTTGGTCGTTGTATCGTTAATATTTGCCATGCACACCAAGACTTTTATCTGTAGAAGTGATTTCCAGACTTGGTAAACGTCTTGGTCATTATATCGTTTATATTTGCCATCAACGCCTAGACTTTTACATTTATCTGTTGATGTGATTTACAGACTTGGTAAGCGTCTTGGTCGTTGTTTCGTTTATATTTGCCATGCACGCCAAGACTTTTATATGTTGATGTGATTAAAGACTTGGTAAGCGTCTTGGTCGTTGTATCGTTTATGTTTGCCATGCGCATCAAGACGTATATCTGTTGATGTGATTTACAGACTTGGTTAGCGTCTTGGTCATTATATCGTTTATATTTGCCATGCACGCCAAGACTTTTACATGTATCTGTTGATGTGATTTACAGACTTGGTAAGAGTCTTCGTCGTTGTTTCGTTTATATTTGCCATGCTCGCCAAGACTTTTATCTGTTGATGTGATTTACATACTTGGTAAGCGTCTTTGTCGTTGTATCGTTAATATTTTCCATGCACGCCAAGACGTTGATATGTTGATGTGATTTACAGAGTTGGTAAGCGTCTTGGTCGTTGTATCGTTAATATTTGCCATGTAGGCCAAAACGTTTTTAATTTGATGTTATTTACATTCTTCGTAAGCGTTTTGGTCGTTTTGTCGTTAATATTTACCATGCACGCAAAGACGTTTTCATGTTGATGTGATTAACAGACTTGTTAAGCGTCTTGGTCATTGTATCGTTAATCTTTGCCATGCACGCCAAAGTGTTTATATGTTAATGTGATTTACAGTCTTAGTAAGCGTTTTGGTCGCTGTATTGTTAATATTGCCATGCACGCCAAGACTTTTATCTGTTGATGTGATTTACAGACTTGGTAAGCGTCTTGGTCGTTGTATTGTTTATATTTTCCATTGACACCAATACGTTTATATGTTGTAGTGATTTACAGACTTGGTAAGCGTCTTGGTCGTTGTATCGTTAATATTGACCATGAACGCAAAGACTTATATCTGTTAATATGATTTACTGACTTGTTAAGCGTCTTGGTCGTTGTATCGTTAATATTTGCCATGCACACCAAGACTTTTATCTGTTGAAGTGATTTCCAGACTTGGTAAACGTCTTGGTCATTATATCGTTTATATTTGCCATCGACGCCAAGACTTTTACATGTAACTGTTGATGTGATTTACAGACTTGGTAAGCGTCTTGGTCGTTGTTTCGTTTATATTTGCCATGCATGCCAAGACTTTTATATGTTGATGTGATTAAAGACTTGGTAAGCGTCTTGGTCGTTGTATCGTTTATGTTTGCCATGCGCATCAAGACGTATATCTGTTGATATGATTTACAGACTTGGTAAGCATTTTGCTTGTTGTAACGATAATATTTGCCATGCACGCCAAGACGGCTATATGTTGATGTGATGTACAGACTTGGTAAGCGTCTTGGTCGTTGTTTCGTTTATATTTGCCATGCACGCCAAGACTTTAATATGTTGATGTGATTTATAGACTTGGTAAGCGTCTTTGTCGTTGTATCGTTTATGTTTGCCATGCGCATCAAGACTTTATCTGTTGATGTGATTTACAGACTTGGTGAGCGTTTTGCTCGTTGTATCGATAATATTGCCATGCACGCCAAGACATTTATATGTTGTTGTGATGTACAGACTTGGTAAGCGTCTTGGTCGTTGTATCGTTTAATTTGCCATGCACATCAAGATTTTTATCTGTTGATGTGATTTACAGACTTGATTTGTGTCTTGGTCGTTGTAATGTTAATATTTGCCATGCACCCCAAGACGTTTATATTTTGATGTGATTTACAGACATCGTAAGCGTTTTGGTCATTGTATCATTAATATTTGCCATCCACAAGACGTTTATACGTTGACGTTATTTACAGACTTAATAAGCCTCTCGGTCGTTGTATCTTTAATATTTGCCATGCATACCAAGACGTTTATGTGTTGATGTTATTTACAGACTTAGTGAGCGTCTTGGTCGTTGTCCATAGACACATTTTTGCATTTGACGCTCTCCAAGGTCATGGGCGCACTGCACCAATAACCTCTGTCAACATCTCATTTTTATGGTTTAATCATACAAAAATCTTACAAACTGTAGGGCATTGACAGACGTCAATGACACGTAGTGTAATAGACTGTTGGAGAGAATGGGCTGTGCTGTCTGGAGTAAACATGTTATCAGACATATCACATATAATAAATATATGTCTGCTATTGAGCAGGTAATAAAGTGAACATATTTTTTTTTCAAAGGAGAATAAAAGAAAATGAGTAACTTGGTTTCATTTTTATTTCTATTTGATCCGTCATGTTGAATTCACATTGTGACATTTGGTTTATCATAGAAAGAGACCGAAAGCTGAGGATAAAGTCTTGAGGCAGTGTGTGCGTGGTACTTATTTTTGGAATAAGGACTTCGTTTCAATGTTACCGCAACGATTAAAATATTGCTGTGTTGTCACGTTTGAAGTCGAACTGAAGTTTAAAATCGACATTGTGTAATAAATGCATGTGTTTACGATTCCTGACCCCCGACAATATTCAATTTTCCGTTTTTCAGATCAAAGAAATCAAGATCATGGGCGTGTCCAACATTTCCGTCATGGATACATTAAATATTACACTAACAGGTGCTACCAACTCCAAAAGTACATGGTTGTTTAAAATGTCTTGCTTGCAATCAGACGGCAAGTGTACAAACATCAATGAAATCATAAGGTATGATATATTACGATATATTATATACTTAATACATACTCTATGTTAATATTGTGTCTTCTGTATTTTTTTTTCTGTTATTCCTATTTCCCACTTCAAACCTTTTCATTATTTTACCAAAGTCAAGCTTAATTTGAGTTGGTTTACTGCATAACCTGCTTGATGTTTATTCACAAATGTTTTAATGTGACACTCATGAAGCTTATTAGCTGCGTCTCGAAATTGGATTATTGAATTGTTTAAATCGAATGACTGAATCAGAATATTAAACGTTCTCTGAAATTGAGAAGTAACACTTTAATTGTTTAATGTGAACTTTGAATTTATAGTTGGCAATGAAAGAATAATGATTATTATTAAATGTTTAAAACATGTGTTTATCCTCTTCTTGAAAAAATCAGAATTGAAAAATATTTCTTGTATTACTTTGATATTTATATTTAAAACCTTAATAAATATTAAATATGTATCAAGTGGTAATGAAATATGGCGGTACTAAAGATTTACTTACTAATTATATAGTTTATGAAATTATGAGTTGTAAATATGTTATTATGACGATGTATTCATGTACAAGTCTAAAATAACATATACTTTCGGTTCTGTTCTGTTTTCGAAAATAGAACCAGGGCTACGGGGCATGGCATGTGATGGATTTACCTTTATTCCTCACAAACAGACTTGATAAAACCGAGTCTACTACCATCGTTCCCTGTTTCCAATGAACCTTCGATAAAGTATTAAAATATAAGGTTTTGATAGCTTTTAAAATGACATTTAATTATTGTAAAACACGTATTTGACATTTTGGAATATTTTACCGAAAAATCGTCGATGCCACAATTACCTCATAGCGTTCTGCCGGCATCTTACCATGTACGTAAATAAAATAGCCAATTTATATATTTCTTCTTTTTTGTTTGAAAAATGGCAGTCGAATAATTCAGTAATAACCACATATAAATAATCTTATTTACTAAAAATATGTGCTTAATATTTAAATGTATGCCAATTACTATTTTGTCACGCTATATGTTTGACTGGTTAAATCTAACGCGTGTTTGTCATTTATTTCATGCTATAAGTTTTTCATATTTTGTCGCAGGTGTTATAAGGTAGTCAAATGTTGCTTTGATCTGTTTAGCTTCTAAATATTTAAATTTACATTCCCGCTGCAATCGGCCTGTATGAACTACATAGATTTACTGCATTTCATTTCCCAATGAAAAACACTTGCAGCTGGACGGAGCTAAAAGGACCAGTTTGCATTTTGTTGGTTGCACGATATTGTTTTGCTAGTGAGACGTCACGTCGCCGTTAGTTTCACGTGACGTTTGCCGTAAATTGTCCTACAAATGCGGGCACTTATTCAGTATGTTGACAACGTCGCCGTTACATTCATGACATTTGCTTTGCGGTTTAACGCGTATAATTTGCTTACTAAATATCAAAATTATCTAAAATAGCTGGAGAATATAATGTAGATATAAGGATTAAAAGCTGAATTTTGAGTTTTTATCAAGTGATGAAAAACATAAGTCTAGTATAATGCTGCCGAGAAGCTCTTCGGGGCTTCACGAACATTAAACTGGCCTAAGGTTTTTCATCACCCGATGAAAACTCAAAAGTCAGCTTTTAATCCTTAATAAACAAATTTATATTTATAGAAAATGTTATTTTAATACATCTTCGATTACTTCATATTATAAATACCGTGTTATAAATTAAAAAATCCGGAGTAGCAGTCGTATCAGATGTACACGGGTAGAACTGTTTGTTTTGAGAGACCATTAGGTCCAGGCTGGTTTCAAACCCAAGTGTTAATATGTTGAAACGACGTCTCAGCTGATATAGCTTGAAGCTACTCTTGCGTTTAACTTTGTAACATATAAGTAGTGTACTAGATACATTTACAAGAAACACCATCACTGTTTGAAAAACACTGTATTCGTAGCAATTTTAAATCAATGTATCAGTATAACCAGATTATTATCAATGTTCAGGGATTGTGACATTGTTTCAACCGCATTGGAACGCTAAACCATCTCACCAAGGTGGGTTTCTTTTTTTAAATAGATTTGTTAAAATTGACAAACTGTTTAAAAATCTTGTTTTGCTTATTTACATTACCATGCATTTTATGTTTTTGTTTTTAGTTCTGACATGTTTTCATATGATTTTGAAACTGGAATAAACACAAGGGAGAATGTTTCGTCTTTAGCAGCAAAGAAGATTGGACTATACATGCACAGAGCATCGCCAGCTTTCTTCACAGTCAGTGAGATTAAAGTGATAGCTAGGTAATCAGTTCCTTCACTTGTGTCATTAACTTTAATTTACTATTGACATTTAAATAGAGGATCTTACATGAGTGCTTATTTATTATTGAATTTATTAAACGAATTCAAAAATATTATGTTAGGCAATGTTAAGCATAATATCATTTTTTCCCCAACGAGTTTAATAAATTCAATAATAAATGAGCACGAATGTAAGATTCATTTTATCACATAACTTAAGAAAAAATTAATGAACCATTGACCAGATCACCTCTATAAAGAACGAGAACGAAAAGTGGGCATATTTGTTTCCATGAGTCATCATATAACGTAACGTGTCAAAATAACTTCATTTAACCAAATAAAGGTTTATTAAAACAATATGTCATGAAATGTCCATAATTGTATAATGGTGTCTATTAAATAATTCTTAATAACACACACTTATATTTTTCGTTTCTTTTATTTGATTTAGAAATAAACGGCATTGTTACTCTAATCTTATTTTTGCTACCATGTAACATACAGATGTCACTGCTTTGGAAACGACAAAAACTGTAGTATTGGATCGAATGGTGTATACAAGTGTCACTGTGACGCTAACTCCCGTACCGAAGGAGAACATTGTGACACGTGTATGAACAAGTATTTTAGATATGAGAGTGAAACATTATGTAACAAGATGTGTCAATGTAACACAACTGGCAGTACAAGTGAAACCTGCGAACAGGTAAACAATTATACAATTAATACTACATACCAAGTTATTTAATATTGTATACCTAGCGCCTTTAAAAACGTAAGTTTTGGGAGTTGTAGATAATAGTATGACAGGAATGATAAACCAAGGTAAATCTTTAGTAAAGGATTAAAAACGTAAGTTTTGGGAAATGTAGATAATAGTATGACAGGAATGATCAACCTTAGTACCTTGATTTTTATTTTATTCAAACAATTTCATCGATTTAAAACACAAATGTAACAAATTAATTGATATTGTAACATATATAAACTTATAAATATGATATCAGATCTGAGATAACAAACATTTTCAATATTCCTTTTATTTAAGTTGTTAAGTATATAATTTATCATTTTAATTCCATACGAGTTGAGATAAAAGTAAATATAGCGTTTTGCTTTGCCTGAGAAACACCGCCATCGGTCAAAATTTCTAAATTAAAGATGCTATAAAACTAAGCCGAACACTTTATCACCTATTATAAAATTGGCCATTTTAATCACACATCATAGTCACGTGTCCCGGTATTCCTTTCTTGAAACGTCTAAACCGAATGTTTAATATTGATCTCAAATTGCTTGTAAACATTTAACATTGTACGATATTTGAAATTAAATATTTTCAAACCAGTTGTTGATTACAAAGCGAGTGTTATTTAGTTGACACATATTCAAACATTGAGAGAAGCAATTCACTAATGTTTTCAGCTCTTTACATTACAAAATAAATACACTGTGTCACCTTAGGGAATCGGAACCATATATCAAGGAAAATCTAATAAATTAACACTAAAACTAAATATGTTTGTTCGTATATTTCATTTAGGTTGGAGGTCAGTGTGAATGTAAGTCAAATGTGGCAGGTAGGCAATGCACAGGATGTAAGCACAATTCGGTTAACTTCAGCACTGGTGGGTGCACTGCATGCAGTTGTAATCAAAGTGGCATAGTGCAATGTAATCCCAATATGACATGCACGTGTAAGGCGAATGTTGAACAAGACTCCGGCTTCTGTAAAGAATGTCTGCCTGATTATTATGGATTAGATTATACCGACGGATGTAAAGCTTGTAAGTGCGATATTCGAGGAAGCAGCTACTCGCAATGCAATCGAGCGAATGGAAAGTGTCCGTGTAAACACAATGTCGAAGGTTTGCATGCGATTTTTTTATTTATTCCAAAAACATTATTTTGCCTTTATAACCACTGTTGAAAATGTCCAAAATCAAGCAATGGTTTATATACCTTGATTGATAAATTGATTAAGTTTCTTAGCGTCAACTTTATGCCATCAAGGGCTAACAGACGACCATTTAACCTGGCCACTTTTTCCTCGGATCCTGAAAAGTTAACAATTACTCGAGCACACTCATCTTCGCAAGTAACTGATAACATTCCCAGTACAATCAGTGGTGAGAGACGAATGAAAATTAGACACAATATCGTATAATATCAATTATAGCAAGAATTGTGGTCGGGCGGGGATTCGAGCTCGCGACCCATGGATTGATAGTCAAACGCGGTAACGGATGAGCTAAGCCACCTAGACGACTTGTTAGCAAATAACAACGTATATTTATTATTACAATACATAGAATTATTCATTTGCATAATCATTACCGTTTCGTATGTATATATATTACATGTGTTATTACATATTCACCTTTATTTGTATTTCTATCAATATCTTTAAATACCCAGCAATGTTGATACATGTATATAAATATAACACCTGCATGATACACTCATTCTTTCTTGCTAGCGCTATCTTATATACCAATAAACAAACAATTTTGGTTTATATAAATAAAATTAGCTGATTGGCGAAGTAATCTCAGAGTTTTCCCTGAGTCGCTCTCGAGTCCGTGTTCTGTATAGAGCCAGTACTGTGAGCTGTTTATGTTTTTTTCTTTTTCGAGTTCAATTTTCTAAGCAATTATTATTACTCTGGTACAGTTTGATAAAATGCAGAAAATATCAGGTACATAAAATATTAGATGGCGGGTTAGCTGTTCCGTCTAGTAAACAGAACCATCGGTGCTACAGTCATAGTTTACATAAGACGTGGCAGCTACAGTCATAGTTTACATCCGACGTGGCAGTAGAACAGCTGCAGGTTAGCTGTTCCGTCCAGTATAAAGAACCATTGGTGCTACAGTCATAGTTTACATAAGACGTGGCAGTAGAACAGCTGCAGGTTAGCTGTTCCGTCCAGTAAACAGAGCCATTGGTGCTACAGACATAGTTTACATACGACGTGGCAGTAGAACAGCTCCAGGTTAGCTGTTCCGTCCAGTATACAAAACCATTGGTACTACAGTCATAGTTTACGTAAGACGTGGCAGTAGATCAGCTGCAGGCTAGCTGTTCCGTCTAGTATACAGAACCATTGGTGCTGCAGTCATAGTTTACATCAGACATGGCAGAAGAACAGCTGCAGGTTAGCTG
Source organism: Panopea generosa (assembly GCA_029582155.1). NCBI lineage: Eukaryota > Metazoa > Mollusca > Bivalvia > Adapedonta > Hiatellidae > Panopea > Panopea generosa. The sequence goes on from CM055908.1 coordinate 11,828,618, forward strand.
TTCCGTCCAGTATACAGAACCATTGGTGCTACAGTCATAGTTTACATAAGACGTGGCAGTAGAACAGCTACAGATTAGCTGTTCCGTCCAGTATACAGAACCATTGGTGCTACAGTCATAGTTTACATAAGACGTGGCAGTAGAACAGCTGCAGTTAGCTGTTCCGTCCCGTATACAGAACCATTGGTGCTACAGTCATAGTTTACATAAGACGTGGCAGTAGAACAGCTGCAGGTAAGCTGTTCCGTCCAGAAAACAGAACCATTGGTGCTACGGTCATAGTTTACATACGACGTGGCAGTAAAACAGCTGCAGGTTAGCTGTTCCGTCCAGTAAACAGAACCATTGGTGCTACAGACATAGTTTACATACGACGTGGCAGTAGAACAGCTGCATCTTAGCTGTTCCGTCCAGCAAACAGATCCATTGGTGCTACAGTCATAGTTTACATAAGACGTAGTAGTAGAACAGCTGCAGGTAGGCTGTTCCGTCCAGTAATGATAACCATTGGTGCTACAGTCATAGTTTACATACGACGTGGCAGTAGAACAGCTGCAGGTTAGATGTTCCGTCCAGCAAACAACACCATTGGTGCTGCAGTCATAGTTTACATAAGACGTGGCAGTAGAACAGCTGCAGGTTAGCTGTTCCGTCCAGTAAACAGAACCATTGGTGCTGCAGTCATAGTTAACATAAGACGTGGCAGTAGAACAGCTGCAGGTTAGCTGTTACGTCCAGTATACAGAACCATTGGTGCTACAGTCATAGTTTACATAAGACGTGGCAGTAGAACAGCTGCAGGTTAGCTGTTCCGTCCAGTAAACAGAACCATTGGTGCTACAGACATAGTTTACATACGACGTGGCAGTAGAACAGCTGCAGGTTAGCTGTTCCGTCCAGTAAACAGATCCATTGGTACTACAGTCATAGTTTACAAAAGACGTAATAGCAGAACAGCTGCAGGTTATCTGTTCCGTCCAGTAAACAGAACCATTGGTGCTGCAGTCATAGTTTACATACAACGTGGCAGCAAAACAGCTACAGGTTAGATGTTCCGTCCAGCAAACAGCACCATTGGTGCTGCAGTCATAATTTACATAAGACTTGGCAGTAGAACAGCTGCAGGTTAGCTGTTCCGTCCAGTAAACAGAACCATTGGTGCTGCAGTCATAGTTTACATAAGACATAGTAATAGAACAGCTGCAGGTTAGCTGTTCCGTCCAGTGTACAGAACCATTGGTGCTACAGTCACAGTTTACATAAAACGTGGCAGCTACAGTCATAGTTTACATAAGACGTGGCAGTAGAACAGCTGCAGGTTAACTGTTCCGTCCAGTATACAGAACCATTGGTTCTGCAGGCATAGTTTACACAAGACGTAGTAGTAGAACAGCTGCAGGTTAGCTGTTCCGTCCATTAAACAGAACCATTGGTGCTACGGTCATAGTTTACATAAGACGTGTAAGCAGTAAAACAGCTGCATGTTTATATAATATTACTAATAGACGATAAAACGTTCCCTTAGAAACTTAGAAAGCAACCAAAGCAGAAACAACTCAATAGCGTTTGTCTTCTTCATATAATGTGACGTCAGTATACATACATAAGACCGGATGATATCATTCAGTCCAATATATAAAAGTTAAAATATGTTGAGTAAGTTAATTTAACGCACAACTGACTTTTATCGCGGTGTAGGCAAAACACAACACGGTGTATAATGTCACATGGGTTTCAAAGTTGTTTACATAGTTGTAACCATAGGAATTAAAGCAGGTAAACATACTATTTGACCGTCCACAAACTTGCATATGGACCTCAACAATGTGTACTGTTTTTAAACCCCAAACTTTTCTATAAAAAGAAATGGGAGGAGCCTAATTTCAAATGGTGGCACTTTCTTGCAACAATGTTGAATTGGGAAATGTTTTTCTGTAAAACATAGAAACAAAGTTGTCATTTTTTTCAAAAAGAAGTGCAGTTGTAGGGACATATTTTGGCTTTATAAAAATGCCCTTTATTCACAAAAGCTCCCTGAAACAAAGTAGAAGTAGTCCTTACAAAATTGAGATATCAAGGAAAATTTGCTAAATATTTGAATTTTGAACCCGTTTGACCCTTGTCACGTGGTGTAAACAGCAACACTTGCTTGGAGATGTGTATAACCCACTTTGAGGAGCCATGAAGTGTTTGATATCTCAGAGTAGAACAATGTGTTTGAATTTCAGTTTGTGAATTACATGTTTACGAAGATTAATCTTCATAATAGTTCTGCCTTTTTCATATTATAAACAAATGATTATACATTGTAGTTAATTGCTTATCTCAGATACATGCATACATGCCTTTTTATTTGGATGCAAACCATTCACACTAACCTTGTTTGATCATTGTTCTGAATTCCATAATTAACAATAACTTCCTTTTGGAAATAACTTTAAGTTTTGTTTTTTTAAGCAAATAAATGTCATTTTATTGTTTTTACAGTTTTTACATCACAGCCTTCAATGAAAACCACTTAGTGCTATATAGGCGGCATTGGATGTTTGTGTATTAACCATTAAGTAGGTTCAAAACACAACTTGGCATAATTTAGATCTTGGTTGATTGAATATTCTTTGCTTTTTTCTTATATATTTAAGTAGGAACCAAACTCCTACATTTGAAAACAAATTCCATATTTCTGTATCTACGTTTTGATAAATGACTGTTTCTTTGATTAGGAAATGAAAATTCACCTAGCCAAAACTGATGTTGAAATGTTATTAACGGACATGAAACACTATCCATAACTGATCTACAGGAATGTATTTGTTTTCATCATCATCATCAGCATCATAATCACTTCCCCACTTCCCCCCTCTGTGCCACAATTTTTGTCCTGAATGCCATCTGACAATAAATATTCCTTTAAGGTCTAACTATAGTTATTTTCATCAACATTAATTGACCAGTCTGTTGTAACTAAATGATCTCCAAAATCACACTCATTATAATCAAATAAATGAAATAATATACGAAACTGTTCCCTCGAAACCGTCAAAGTATTTCTACGATTTTCTTCCGTTTGTAAGTTTTGCAAGGGAAATTGTGAACCTAAATGGAATGGGTCATTCTATTATGTCAAAGGGGTTTCTGTGTTTTTCAATCTTTGTATGTTTTGTCTCACAAATAATTGTTTGCCTTTTACTTGTGTCTAAGCAATTTATTTACAATTCATTACAACATGTATGCCTGTTTAATATAAGTCCATAATAAACACGATAAACCATTTTTCATAAATAGTTTCATTCTCTCTAAGTAAATAATGTACTAATCCATGGAACTTGACCCGAATAATTTCACTTTATCTCTTTGATCATAACCAGAGATGTGTTATATGTAGCCCAGCATGAAACTGTAAATTGAATGTACCTAATTGGCAATTTTGTTTATTAAGATGTCCATTGCAATATATTTGAGTGCTGTGTTTGCTGTACTAAATCTGGGGAAACCTTTATTTTAATCCATAATACTGAGGAACCTGCATGTACAATAAACATTGTTGCTTAGATTAACTTCAATAATATCAATCAAATATATTGACAAGAAATTCATTATAAGTTAACATCATCTATGGCTATGCTGGTAGTTACATCTTATGTTGGACATGAGTATTATCAAATAACTGTAGTAAACTTGTCGGCTGCTAGTAAAAAGCCTCGCCTATAATACAGTGTGTAGCAGCTACCGGCGATGGGCCTAGAATTCAATAGTTTTATGAGGAATATTAAAGCAGAACTACTATTGACCTCATATTAATGAATTGTATAAACGAAAACAACCCCAATGTTAGACTGTAGTGGCAATTTTGAATTCATGTAGTGTTAGTCCGATGTATGTTCCTGAAATATAAAATACCACAACATCCAGGTTAAATATTACGGGTCGATTGTCTTTCACTTAAATGCTTAATAATTCATATTACGGATCACACAATCCAAGCAGTTTCATCAAATAACTGTATGATTTATATGGTTTTAAGTAGACGTATTTCAGATTTTAAATTACCTTACCTTCACTTCATTAAATATAGGCATCATCAATAAACCTCCCAGAAGTTCTTGTGATCTTGGGAACACGGCCAATTATTTTTAAAGATCACTAGACATTACATTCAGGGATCTTGGGATCAAAGTCCTAATTTAAGAGATGTGGGGGAATATTTTTGGGGAACAATGACATACTTTAGGAGATCTGGGTGAACAATCGCCATTACTTTAAGAGATCTAGGGAACAGGGACCCCCTGGACTGTCACACCAGTGTTTCACTATTGTAAACTACATTTCACGAGTCTCCATGAACACACACAATGTAACAGAGTCTGCTATTTTCTTCTTTCGCTTGCGTTCTGGTATTTCAAACGGTATTTATTACCAGAAAGCAACGGTAGTAACATATGTTATGTGGCATTCTTTAAAAGTTCAATTTGTATTTATCAGTTTCTATAGAAATAGACCAATACTCAGTGTTAATAAATAGTAAATTAATTTAAATCAAAATCTCATATTGCGATGTTCGAGATTTAGAAATCTGCTGAAACCGGTGTTTACGGACGCGAGAAGTGTTGCATGTTCCATTATTCTTCATTAACGAGCCCTATGTTTCCAATGGATATATTACCACAGGTACACATTGTGATGAGTGTAAACCTGGGTACCATGATTTGTCAACGGGTTGGTCCACCCTTGGATGCATCGTTTGTGAATGCCATTTTGTGGGTTCTATCAGTACAGTGTGCAACAATGTGACAGGCAGATGTAATTGCTTTGACAAACGAGCTACACGGGAAAAAGACAAATCTTGTGTAAGTAACGATTTTATTATTTTGTAATCTTATAGGAATAAAAATATGAGTTTAAAATATTATTTTGCAGTTAACAGTTCGAGATAATCCACCAAACGACAAGTTACCTATTCTTTGAGGATATCGATAAAGAGCATAATAAAACACTTTGCCAATTTCTTGTTTAGCAAATGATCATTAATTTAAAATTCATGTTTATTGAACGAGAAGTTATGTAATTATTTTTGAAAAATTATTTGTTGTTTGGTAAATTTTTAGACCAAATGCACATGCATATTTGTAATCATTTCGATGTCAATACTATTTCTGGATCTTTCAATTGGTAGTATATATGTTTAGTTGTTTAACATTTACTACTTGATTACACATCAAATTCTGTTAAGTTAAGCCTTGAAAAAAAAACTCCATTATATAGGCTGTACAAACCTGATACCTTTGCCAACTTAATGTATTCAAAGATTCGTTTCAAACGTGAGTTTTTGTATGCAATTTTGTAATGTTTATATTAATACCTTTGTTATAACTATTTTCATTGCAGAAACCGTTAGACCTGACTTTAAATCCCAATCACGGACCTTTAGCAGGGGGTACACGTATAACTGTTAACGGATATTCACTGGGAGGGGACAACATCATCATTAGTTTCAGAATCAATGGCACGAAACAAATCATCGAATCGAGGTCTCTCTCTCTCTCTCTCTCTCTCTCTCTCTCTATATATATATATATATAGAAATGACAGATACAACACATGTTAGATTTACCACATAAGCAAACGTGTTAATAAATATTAAGAAACATCCAGCCTAATAAGTATTTAAAGTCACTATTTTATCAAAATTGCAATTTCTTCAACACATATATAAAGAAACTTACATGGCATTATTTGACATCAAAGACAAAAAAAAAGAAAACAACAACAACAAGAACAAAATAAAGTGAATTATAAAGGGTTAAAACATGTCTTGTTTTAAGTGCGCTTTCTATAAACTTTCCGTGACTAATTATTGCTCTTTTATTTTGTAATAGTATGTCAATTTTACCTATAAACGAATGATTTGTATCCCATATTTCATCTTTGCGTATATATATATAATGGAAGACAAGTAAACACATACTTTTTATGTAGTAGTCATCATACGTCGTAAGAATGGACACACGCCATAAACAACTTGAAACTGACACACTCTCTTGATAATTTTTAAAAATAACTTTTTTATTGATGAAATACAGTTACTTGCGGAAGGATGTTGGTTCTACTCAGACTTCCTTCGCCAATAAAACTGAATATGCAATATATAATCTGAAAATATCGTTAAAACCCATTAAAATCACACTATGTATTTTCTTTCTTAAAACAGTAACGACAGCATGATAGTGATACGCACGTATGCCTCTAAATATGCCGAAGAGATGCCTATAACGTTGGAGTGGAGGAGAAAAGGGGACACTGAATCTTACAGAGACAGGTCATTTGAAGACAATACAAAGTTCACTTTCATGACAAATCCAACAATCGTGAGCGATCCAAAGACACTGAAAACATATGCGAAGTATGTTTTACTAACTCTTATACATTTTCTAGTTTTACTGAGCAAATCTGGTAACGACCAATCCTATATAATTTTTGCGCTCCCCTGTCGGCGGACGATGCCTCTACGTTAAATCATCAGAATACCACGTGGTAATTTATGACCGATGACAAGAAGAATCCAGAACAGAATTAATGTCTGCGAGATTAATACCTGTTAAATACTAAATGACATTCTATGAAACGTATAAACCGATCAAACGGATCATTTACTCTACTAACACTATGCTGACCGTAAACTCGAATTCTATCTTATCAGTATTTACAGACATCATTTAATATTATAAAAAATTCACGTGAATTTAACAGGCATGGGATGAGGTTAATGGCGTCAGCTTAACGAACCTGTATACGGAGAAATCCCCTTCTGCTCAGATAACCTTCCCTTGCAACTATGATCTATATCATAATTCTGTTTTTGGTATTGAAAGAAATACTATTTTGCCTTCTCAAAAATGAAAAACAGTTACCGTACTAATCTTTTGTTCAGCACAATTAGTCAACATAATAGTATATTTCTTCAAGATTAAAATCGTGACATTTGGTCGTTGGTGTTGCAGATACCAAAAATAGAAACACCATTAGTTACGCAAGGAATGAACTGTAGATAGGGAAGAATGCTCATTAAATCGCAAAATATCTTTTGACAAAACCAGTACAAGCTGTCTGTATGTAAAATTCATGGGTTTATGGAAGAAAATATTTAGATTGGCAAAAGGTCACAAAAATAATTGTTCATGCTTTTTATCATTTTAACATAGACAATCCCAAAAGAAATGACTTTAGTTTTATGCCTATTGATATGGTCAACAACAATAGGGATAGACTTTTGATGGTAACCTACCGGATAAATAAACTGGGTACAATTTTTGTGCAAGCCTTAAGTAGGAAATTAAATGTTGATCAGCCCGTGCCTTTTTATAATAAGAATCACAATCTCTGTGTTTCCTGTTTAACCTGTTTGCATAGTATCTGTTTTATGAACCCTCTAGTCATTTTTGAACACGTATGTTCTCTGTAAACTTTTACATATATATTTTAATATGAAGTGTGGTATTCATGAAATCATTAGAAGAATAATGCATGCATTGGTATTGTCAGTTTAGTATTGTAATATACCAAGCTATAGCTGCCATGTGTATGACCACACTATAATAAACTTTTCATTATTTAATCAATTTTTCACAGTGGCGGATGCTCAGTTAGAGTCGAAGGCACCCATTTGGACAGCGTACCTGAGCCACAGTTTATAGTACCCACAGGACAGGAATCCCCTCCACAGACGGTATATCGAAGTTATTGATCTTTTTAAAATTTTATCGAAATTAATGTATCCAAATATACAAATTTACAACTTTCTGTATGATGCAACTGTGTTTAGTAATTCGAAGGTTAACGCATACAAGTTTGTTTACTTTGTAAAACAGAGATATATACAATCAGAATTGATAAACAAACCCTTCGGAGTCAAGAGGGCAACCAAATGATGAAAATAGCAGACTCGGTTTGAATTAAGTACATGAGAATTAAAGAAACATGCAACATCCCCCATTCCTCGAAGCACCACCTTAAGAGGTATAAGCGATATTTTGTTCCCAATCAACACCAAAAGAGTTACAAGGACAATTTCTGGTCTCCTCACAGCACGTAAGACTGCAGTTGTGACTGTCAATATAATCGTATAAAACATCCTTCCTAAGAAGACATAATGTATCCAAATGAAGAACATAGCATACTGTCCATGAGCGACACATGTATGCAAGAAAAATAAGTATTAACATTTATTCGAGTTCATAAGATATTCGATGATAAATCGGTTTGGTATAATTTTAATGTAACCACGTGTGCATTGAATAACTCGCTGCAGGTAAAAGCAGTGAAACCCTTGTTTGGAATAACATTATCTCCACCTAATGTCTCTGAATATGGTAGCCATCCATCTATCGTACAAATTCAGCAGCACTGTTTCGAATACGTTTCTAACATGGTGATTATCATAGTATGTCAAATATCATTTCATGAAGAGAAAGGTCACATCCACAGTCCATGATAACATTTTCCAAACAAAATTCTTGCCAATTACCTTTAAATTACGTTTTAACCTTGAGCATTGCGTATTGGAATGGATCAGTTTACGTTGTGGTGACAGTTTTGTTGAAATTATGTTGCCTCACATACTTTATGGTTCTTTAAGACTGTCATGTATACTTTTTAATCACATTCTTTCTAGTGAAGTTTAATTGTCCTTAAGAGGGTTTTAAGTAAGTGCTGCTTCAACATGTGTTAATAGATTTGTCGCCGCTCACTATAGAACTCACTAGTTCGATCCCTGGCCCTACAAAACAAAACTCAATACTGGTTCTTCCCAGGAAAGTGACTCAAGAGCGATACATACATGTATAACTATGACATTGCCTCACAATCGCACTAAGGTGAATAAGATATCACTTACCACTTACTGAAAATGGTCTAAATGAACTATATAGAATTACTACATTTCGTTTCCAAATGAAAAACACTTGCTGCTGGGCGGAGATAAATGGACCATTTTGTATTTTATTGGTTGCACGATTTTGTTTTGATGGTGAGACGTCACGGTGCCGTTAGTTTCACGTGACGTTTGCCGTAAGTTGTCTTACAAATGCGTGCACTTATTCAGTATGTTGACAACGTCACCGTTACATTCATGACATTGCCTTTGCGGTTTTAATACGTATAATTTGCTTTTTAATATCAAAATTACAGAAATAACGTAATAGTTTTATATAAATAGCTGGAGATTATAATATAACTATATGGATAAAAGCCGAATTTTGAGTTTTGATCGAGTGATGAAAAACATAAGTCTAGTTTAATGTTGCCGAGAAGCATTTCTATATACTACTTCTAATAATATATAGAGAATGTATTGATAATAATAGGCAGATTAACGATTGAATTCCTTTTGTTAATTAACAGATATGTATCCATGACAGCGATGATTGGATGACGTGTAAAACGCCGAATGTGTCTCAGTATACCAGTAGCGGAACTAAACTTTCTTACGTTTACCGTTTGGACAATGTGGCAATAAACGAAAACCGAGCTGGCGCAGACCTTGAAATAGTTTCAAATCCAGTTATTGAAAATAAGGCAAATTGGGAGTTCAGAAATACGTTTGATAAAGAAATCGAGATAACAGTAATGTTTGTTCAGTATTTTTGTACGATAAGTGTTTATATCAAAGCAATGCTGCCTATCCTATTACATATTTAAGAATTTGTTTGGTCCAAATATTTCGTTTATTTAACATATCTATGAAAACAAACACAAACGATAATTAAAAAAAGACATAACTCAGGAGAAATAGCTACAACATAATTCGAAGCGTAATCGTTATAAATCAGTAATGTCAAACCATTTTCACTATTCCTTCAATAGTCACCGGTTTGATATAAATAGTTTCATACGTTAATTACTCAAGTTGCTGTTCATTTTAAACAACACAATCACAATCGTTGATATGGTTAATAACAATATAGATCGACTTATGAAGGTGACCTACTGGATTCGTAAACTCGGTACAATTTTTCATCAAGCCTTAATTCTAAAATTCTCTACCTGTTTATTAATCTCTCTTTTGAGCTTTTTTGGTTTTGTATTAAATATTTCAACAGTTTTCTTACCAACTACTTTATTGTTAGTTATTAGGTTATATCATATAGATCTAGTACGGTTATTACTTTTTTTTTAGTTATTAGGTTATATCATACAGATTTAGTACGGTTATTACTTTCTTGTTAGGTATTAAGTTACATCATACAGATCTAGTACGGTTATTATTTTCTTGTTAGTTATTAAGTTATATCGTACAGATCTAGTACGGCTATCACATTCTTGTTAGTTATTAGGTTATATCATATAGATCTAGTACGATTATTACTTTCTTGTTAGTTATTAGGTTATATCATACAGATCGAGTACGGTTATTACTTTCTTGTTAGCTATTAGGTTATATCATATAGATCTAGTACAGTTATTACTGATGTTTTTCTGCTGAACACACAATTCATTTCACTGGTAAGTATGTATCTTTTTTATTCTTATATCTATGTATATCATGTTTACCTTTCGAAACATTTTTATTGAAATTTTCTGTTATGTTTTTTTTTTGTTTTGCAAATTTTCATCTATTTTTACACCAAAAATTAACGTCGTTTAACTGCAAAAATGCATCTTTAGATGAATGATTTCACGCACCATTTCTGTAACTTATGCACAGGCGTTCTTGTAAATGTTCTAGGGCGATCATCTGAACGAAGCTTGTGACGATGCTGACGTCAGTATCCGGGTTGGAGATGAAATATGTCGACTTCTTCACAGAGAAGATAAATCCATGTCTTGTGAACCTAATGTAACGTTTCCCGGGGAAACCAGAGATAAAGTACCCGTAGTAGTGAGTTGGTTTATATTAACGTGTGCTGTCATTTCGAATTACTTACTGTACTGTTCCAATAGATTTACTGTTTATTAAGTTGGATGTGTGTAAAGAATTACTGCAAAATAGTCCAATGGATCACTCAAAAACTGAAGCTATGTATGCTAAATCTCAATATTTCTTTAAATGGTTACACACGGTTAATTTAAAGATCACGTACTTGATAAATGCATTGAAAAGATGCATAGAAGACAATATAACAGTTGGTATTAACATAATATAGTGCCATACCAAATATGCATAGAAGACAATATAACAGTTGGTATTATCATAATATAGTGCCATACCAAATATGCATAGAAGACAATATAACAGTTGGTATTAACATAATACAGTGCCATACCAAATATAACAGTTGGTATTAACATAATATAGTGCCATACCAAATATAACAGTTGGTATTAACATAATATAGAGCCGTACCAAATATGCTTTGACCCCTGCAAACCCACGCACACAACCTGTTATTAGTTTAGGCATCATAATACATCAAAATCAGATTATAACCAGGTCATATAGCAGTATTTGAGATACAGTTTTAGCATTCATATTTAACTGTTTCAGCATTAATATTTAACTTTTTCAGCATTCATAATTAACTGTAGATAATTGATATAACATGGATCACGACATACATATTCGAGTTACGCTTTCTTTATTTCGGAATCTATAATTTCAGGTTCAGATCGGAAACACTCAAATTAAAGCTGGTGAAATTAAATTCATCCAGTTTTGGCAGACAAAAGAATTTATGTATATCGCTATAGGCGTCAGTTTGTTTGTAGTACTTGTTATAGTATTAACCTTGGTGATCTGTGTATGCCGGCGTCGGCGGAAACATGAGGATATACATAAACCTACTGATTATATGGACTTATTCGAAAGTAAGTAATATTTAAACCAATATACTAAACGTCTCACACCACAATTAAATTTCCCATAGGGCTCCATTGTAACATTATTGTCAACAACACTGTGAAAAATCCAAATCTGCAGCATGTGTCTGGGCTCAAATTCTTGACTGGTTCAATATCTGCAAATATAAACAAAAAAATACATATGTTGACCAGGTTGTTTTTTTTTAAATTCAAAGTTTTTGAAGGACCTGTCAATTTCCAGAGAAATAGTACGCCAACAATGCATCACCAATACCGTTCGACCCATCAAATCTAAAATGTCACAGAATTGTCTAGAAACCTGGTATCAGCATCAAATTTTCAGTGGTGATTTCTAAAATATTGACCATTTAACACATCATAAGAATAAATAAATCAAAGCAATATAAAGTCCTGAAAATAGAAGAAAAAGGCAACTATAGTTTTAATACTACCTCCTTCATCTGTAGGTCCGGAGTATTCAAGGGAGATAATAGTGGCGTGAGTCCTGAAGACGGGTTTTTTTGTCTTAGAATGCACGAAAAGTACCAGAATATGTAAAACAATTTAATCCTGACCGAGTAAAACTGTAATGCATGCGTATATCTGCACCGATTCTGAAATAATTCAAGTTTATGTAAAGCATGGTACCGGTCAAAATTCATGCGGTTTCCGGCAAAATAAAGCGATATTAATATTGCTATACCTGTCATCTAGAAATTGTGATACCTTTGTCATTTGTGGCCCTACAGGTCTGAAACTTGCACAAATACATGTTCAAGTGTTGTCTTATCTAAAAGTACAATAAAAACTTTATCAATAAATACAAAAAAAAAAAAATTTAGAAAAATGTATGACACTACCCCCATGGATTTTTGGTTAAAAGTTAAATTTTAACATATCGGTAATAAGGCAACATGAATAATAGCCAACCAGCACTGTTTGATGACAAAATCAACTGCAACACTTCTTATGTTATGTCATCACATCATTTCCTAGAGAGAAAGGGCAAAATCAGGCCTAAAAAAAATATATACATGCATGCATAATGTCAAACTTCAGTGCATGCTGTTTCCTGCAAAATCAAGCGCTATTAATATTGCTATACCTGTCATCTAGAAATTGTAATAACTTTGTCATTAGTGGCCCTACAGGTCTGAAACTTGCACAAATACATGTTCAAGTCCTGTCTTATCTGAAAGTACAATAAAAACCTTATCAATAAAAAAAAATCAAAAAGAAATTAAGAAAAATGTATGACACTACCCACATGGATTTTTGGTTAAAAGTTAAATTTTAACATATCTGTAATAAAGCAACATGAATAATAGCTAACCACATCAAATCAACTGCAACACTTGTTATGGTATGTCATCACATCACTGCCTAGAGTAAAAGGGCAAAATCAGGCCTAAAAAAAATATACATGCATGTATAATGTCAAACTTTTGTGCATAGCTCTTCTCTGAAAAAAAGTACGCCAAACTCAGTCATGTACAATTAGTTACCAGTTCCTGGAGATTGCTGACATCACTATAACTATAGAAACAAACATTGTGAAATAATATTTGTGAGTGAAATCACAGACAATTCACATGCTCTGTTATTATTATCATAATATAATAATCAGAAATTTGAGAAATATTTATCTACTGGAGAAAATCAACATAGATCAACAATGAAGCACTATACCCAATCTGACAAGGAAAAAAACTACTTTAAACGTGGTTTTTGTGAAAAGCGAGGTAAAAGACATAGTGCTAAATGGTCCAATAATCATATTGAACAACGAATCATCAGACTAGACAAGGAGACATTTGATGGTGTAATTTCTTTAGACGACAGTGGCATGCAGAAGTTTGGGACTATTCAAAGTCAGGTACCAGCTTCTATTATACTGCGGCCACGACAGTCTGAACCAACACTGATAGAAAAAGCGGCAAGGAATGCCACTCTATCAAGTCATGACAATCAAGCTGAGTTGAACACTTATCGGCTTGTACACCTTGGTAAAACTGAGGACATGTTCCATGACGCATACACCAGTCACCACACATATAGACCAACCTGCAATGCAAAATTGAAATTTGACCTAAACTATGAGGTAAAATGGGGTTTTGCTTGGAGGGAGTGCTTAAAGTGTGAATCTTGTGGATTTGCTACCAAAGGTTACAACCTGCATGAGGAAATACAGTCAGAAAAGAGAGGACCAAATGCTGCAAATATAAATTTGTCCCTTCCTGCTGCGTGCATGGACACACCGATTGGAAATTCAGCAATCCGTTTCCTTATGACAAGTTTGCATACGGTCCCGCCAGCTGAAAGTGGCATGCAATGACGTAGTAATTATGTCGCTGATGCAGTAGAGATGGTAGCTGAGAAGGGTTTTGCCCGAGTCAGGAAACAGCTACGTGCAGCAAATGAAGCATGTGGTCTGTTGCCACACAGTGACATTCCTGCTGCAGTTGACAGTCAGTATAACAATGCACTGCGGTCTGCGGGCGAAAGGACACCACAGCAGCCAGCTACTCAGGTGACCACAACTATGGTTGAACAATGCAGCAAGCATCAAAAAATCATAGGCATGACATTTGGCAACAAACTGACTCGAGGAAAGAAAAACAATATTGAGGAGTCTGCTGTTATAGGTGATGAAAAAAGAGAGGCACACAGACTCATGTCTAATATCCTACAGAGTGAGCAACCAATACTTGTCGACAAATTGACGACAGACGGTGACAGTCAGGCACACAAAGGAGTGTCAATAGCTAACGACGAATACTGTAAAGAAGCTTCAACTGAACGACTAGCTGACATAACTCACTTGTCAAAGAGGCTTCTTAATCGACTGAAGTCGACTACTTTCAGTGAAGACATGTTCATTGGAATCACCAAAAAGCGTCGTACCTACCTTCAGGGCCGCTTTGCACGTGATATTTGCCACAGGGTCAACTTAGAGTTTTCAAACTTACACTTGGTCTGTGATGGCAACTTGAGCAAAATGAAAAAGTACTCACCTGGTATTGTAACATCAATATTACAGTGCTATTCTGGCTGATGTGGAACAACCTGTGCACAAAATTCATTTGTGTGTTCAGGCAAGCCTCCATTTAACTGGAAGATGGACTTTGTTCCAGGCAATGCCAAATATTTTGCAATGACCACCAATGATAGACTCTTGGTCAAAAATGCAATAACAGCTTTACGCCTTGGAGAGGAGAGTTTGACAAAGACACGCTTTAACAGCAACACAAATAAAATAGAAAGCATAAATAGAGCATGTAATGTTTCAAACCCAAAAGACACTACTTACCCGAGAAATGCCAAGGCACGTAAGTTGAGTGCAGGTTTACGCATCAACGAGGGTCGAGCCAACTCCAACATGGAGAAAATGACAGCACTTGGTGTTCAAATTCCATCAAGTACCAAGGCAGTCAGGGCTCTGAAAAGTATACAGGACAGAAATGACTACCATAAGAGACGACAATCAACGCGACAGTACAAACATGCAAGATTTATGAGACGAGTAGCAAATTTCAATAAATACGATGAAATTCATCAAATCGAAACCTACAAAAAGGGCATGTTAGACACCTAAAACCGCCAAATTAAAACACTCACACAATGTTTCAGAAACACTTATCATCATTATAATCCCTATATTAAGGTTTAAGTACATGCTGCAGTCCAGATATGCAGATAATAATATCTTACAGAAATTTCCCCATTTACCTGAAAAATTAGGTGGGTGGGGTATGAAATAATAGTCAACAAGTACCTGGAAATAAGCAATCACTGTAAATGGCATGGCCAGAGCATGTCTGTGTTGTTTTACACATCTTCCTTTGGGAATTGATGATTGGAGGTTCCAGTGAAAGGTGGTCAAAACGGATACATAAAGAATTGTGACATAAATGTGAGACATCTATTACACCAGGCAAACGTGGTAAATATTGCCGTGTAGTACACATAAACATAAGTCTGTGAGCATGGACTCCCCCAGTATAACCATCTGGATATTTTACATACTGTCTGCCATACATAGGACAAGCTATGTCTTTCTGCTTGGTTGCAAATTCCGTCGAATCCCAAAACATGCATCCTAAATTGTTATTGACATTTGGAGCTATTTTAGTAAACAATATCATTAAATATTTATCAAAAAATTGAAAGTCAGCATCGTCAGCCATTTTGGGAGGTCTCAAATACAGACACAATCACAACAAATTGAAAAAAGTTCCAATCATGGTCATTTACCTGCTTTTCTGGAAGAAATCAGCATCACTGCATCCGTCACATGTCAGTCTGTCCGATTGTGTTAACGTCTCACACCACAATTAAATTTCCCATAGGGCTCCATTGTAACATTATTGTCAACAACACTGTGAAAAATCCAAATCTGCAGCATGTGTCTGGGCTCAAATTCTTGACTGGTTCAATATCTGCAAATATAAACAAAAAAATACATATGTTGACCAGGTTGGTTTTTTTTAAATTCAAAGTTTTTGAAGGACCTGTCAATTTCCAGAGAAATAGTACGCCAACAATGCATCACCAATACCGTTCGACCCATCAAATCTAAAATGTCACAGAATTGTCTAGAAACCTGGTATCAGCATCAAATTTTCAGTGGTGATTTCTAAAATATTGACCATTTAACACATCATAAGAATAAATAAATCAAAGCAATATAAAGTCCTGAAAATAGAAGAAAAAGGCAACTATAGTTTTAATACTACCTCCTTCATCTGTAGGTCCGGAGTATTCAAGGGAGATAATAGTGGCGTGAGTCCTAAAGGGACAATCACTGCAATGGAGTAAATCGATCTCTTATAGAATATTTATGAATTCAGACATTGGTTGAAATGGCCATTGTATACTTAACGATACTGCCAGTATAAATCAACTTAGATACTCTCCCGTCATGAAAATTTTAATTTAACTAATGCAGTTGTATAACAATACACTGAAATGTGGCATTGCGTTTTTGTTCGTTAGAAGCTAATTAGATTTCTCAAAGTGAAAACAAAGCTTTATACAGCATTTGTTCTTCAAAATTCAATTGGCAATCAACTCAGCCAAACACATGAATTTAACGACGATCGTTAGATTTCCTTTTCGTTTTTTAAATCTACTCAGTGGTTCAAAATAACTTCTTATGCGTTACATATATGTCAGTAAAGTTTATACATTTAAGTTCGATTGCGAAAAAAGCTTAACGCTTATAAATATGCACCGCTCTCGTGTCCGCTTCCTTGGTAGAACCAGCACTCAGGTTGTTTTTTGAGAAGTATCGGGTCGAACCCACAATCTTGTTGGGTTTTTTTTAAGAGCATCATATCGAGCTGGGGATCGAACCTGAAATCTCTTGGCGTGTGTGCTATCCACTACACAAACAAACCACCTAATCTGTCGTAATTGTGACTTAAATTAAATTTATACACGTTTTACATCATAAATTGGCAAGTCTGTTAGTTTAAAGAGCAAACAAACTACACAGTAGTTATATAATAACTTTACTGTTGTAGGACCGGACGCTGGAAACACTGACTACACATCTATGACAAATCCAGTTGCAACGGTATCGCCGATTAACGCTCATCCAACTCGGTGTGATTCTAAAGAAATAACGCTCGACTTTACGTCACGGCTACAGGGGCAAGTGAGCAAAGTTGTTAAGTCATCATGTATCGAGCGTTCACAAATACACATTGGAAAAATGTGCACTTATAAAGGTATGTCCTAAATGTATCCGCCAGGTGTCTGTAATAAAGCGTATGTTTCATAAGTTCGATGCAAGGCATCTTTTCTTTAAAGTATAATAAAACAAATATACGTGCCGTAATATTATTTTTAATTCTAAATCAGCAAGACAAACGATCATTTGTTCAATTGTTAATGCAAAATATTAAACCGATTAATGTGTTGTTTCTTTGCTATATATAGATGTTATTGTTGATTTGAAAAAGTCAGCAGAAAAACGCTGTACGGCACTATTGATGATTATAAATTAAAGCCAGACTATGTCTGTAAAGTCTTCCATATTTGCTGATGATGTAAATGTCAAATCTTGTGACAAATGTCTATTTTAGGTTTGAAACATTTAATGTATAAGCCACTTTCGAATTGTCTATTCATGTTTGTAATCGTGGGTACTTTGTTGCACGTTGTTTTGTAATTTATATAAAAATACGAGATTCTATGGTGGAAGATTTAGACTTAAAAATAATGGATTTCAAAAACAAATTTGTCTATCGATAAGTTGCCATTAGTTACGGTATAAGATGTGTAAAACAACTCGTTCACATGTAGAATGCATTTCGGGTTTGAAAGTATATCAGAGTTTGCTATGTCCTGTTACACATATATTTTCATGTTTTCGAATGCTTTTATTTCCCTCAGGTACCAAAATCCGGATAATTAATGGTCAGTTTGCTGAATCAACATCATCGCCATTTTCCGGAAAGAATCTCACTATCAAAACACTAGTTGAAAGATACCCAGGTATGCATGTGCAATGTTATGTTATGTTATGTAACGCTCAGTTACGCTATTGTTTCCATTTTATTTCAAATAGCACATCACAGAGGGTTGTTGTAATATATTTTGGTTATATTTTTATCTGTTTAATCATCACCAATGTGCACATATGTAAATGATTTTTATTATCTTAAGCCTTTTGTGCCTTTTGTAATTTATAGAAATGTGATACCTATTCTTGGCTCGATTGTTTTATGTGTCTCTTTGAAGTTTAATTGTTAAAACTTTGCAGAAAACAATAGAAAGCCGTTTATTAAGTGAGATAGGATATATTAGTAAATATAAAGGTATTACGAGAATATCTCCAAAACAACATTTAAAATGGACATGCATGTTCCGTTACAGAAACAGGAACCATTCCAACGTGGTTAAGTGAGGGGCTGGTAGAAAGTACCCGGTTTCGTGACTTAACTGATGCCAACGTGCTGAGATTACTTGGCATAGCTGTTGACGAAAAACAGATATATGTCATTTATCCGGAGATGTCCAAACGGACGCTGAAGGATTACCTCCAATTTGCAACGGAAGTAATGCCTATATCATTTATATTTTCAGTTAGTTTTACTTAAGTTTATTTCAATAGCAGTAGAGTTGGTTTAGCCTAAATATTTTCTTTTTAACCAGAATATAAATCTAGTATTGCAACTCAGACTCGACCACAAAATGGCCTATCATTAAATATTCTGCTACAACAATTGTTGTAGTCATTAAAGGTTGTTGTATACTCTTTTTGTAAAGTCGTTACAAAACAGTTGCTTTATGTAAGGAAATGCCATATGTTATTGTAAATTTGTTTTACAATAATATGATTTTGATATCTATAATCCATATAACTGTATAGTATCGGATACAAAATAGGTATGCATGTACATGTATTGTCAATAATCATATGCATATTTGAATTGTCCCGAAATGCTGTTTTTGTTGTTTCTATAGATCCATCTTATTTACGAAAATGTTCCTATCACTAAGCCGTTATCGTTTTTAAGTCGATGTTTATAACGTACGTGTGAATATGCGTCTTAGTTACTAGATTAAATAATAAATAAAATGTAAATAGACATTTCTTTTATAAACGAAACTTCTGTTTGGTTATGTTCATGGAAGTCCATGAAATACTGAACGCCTTTTAATAGATAAATTTTATGATTTTATGATTGTATTTGTTGTCATAACATTATGGTATTTGGTAGGTTTTATTAAATACATTTAAATTATAGAAACATATAATTCCTATATGTTTTGTGATATCATCGAAACAGCTGTGTAGCACGTTGTTCAGAGGTAGAGCATCATACTCGGGATAGGAGGAGTTTGGGACTGATACTCTGTCACGGCTATGTGTAGTGTCCTCGAGCAAGAAGGGTATCCGCGTGTACTTAGTACTGGCTCTACCCAGAAACACTTCGAGCGTGACTTGTCTAAGTTGTAAGAACTTGTTTCACAATCGATGTACCTTAAATAAGCTTTATCTAACGAAATGTATTTGTGATATAGCCATATACGGAAGAGTTGAGATTGAGCATGTGTGTAGAAGTTGCTGAGGGTATGAACTATCTTGACGTTCAACACATCCTACACAAGGACCTGGCCGCCAGAAATTGTTGGTAAGTAGCGGATGAACGTGCTTTCACAGTCAATACGAATATGTGTCCGGTTTCAAAAATGCAAACAAAAAGACAACAACAAACAAAACAGTAAGCAATATTTGGCAATCTTACAAAATACGTCTCTTTATTAATGCTAAATAGTTGACTAAAGCTAATGAATTAGAAAGCGAGAATACAATAAGGTCAGATTTGTTTTTTCTGACGATACGATTATAATTATATAGCAAGAACCTAGTAATTTAGTATTGTCAACACACGACTTGGACGATGGTAGATAATTGATCTTGGGATAAAGCCTTTTATCACATCCTTCGACAACGAATAAAAAAATAACGAATTTTACGCTTAACTTTTTTATATCAAATTTCAAATTTTTAAAACAAACTTTTTAACATATGTGTTTTTTTATTGTTATCTTGATACATCGGCAGGGTAAAAAGTGACGACCAAGTGAAGATTGCCGATGCCTCGTTTACACATGACATATATCCGGACGAATATCTCTATGAAAACAGCCGGTATCAACCGGTCCGCTGGATGGCACCAGAAAGTCTAAAACAGTCTGGGTTTTATCATTGCAAGTCAGACGTGGTGCGTACTGTACGAATACGTTGTTTACCAACGTGATAACAACATACATATGGAGATTTTGATAATATTCGTTTGTCTGTTAAACTTCTAAACTAGTATAGAATTAAATCAGTACATCCGTAATGTATAATGAAGAAGTGAATAACAATCTTGTAATACTATAAATTAAGGACGTGAGATACTTTAAATATAACCTAGCTGTTAACCTCCTTTTAATGGCCACAGGCGCGCTGTCGTTTACTGACCTCTTACCACTTATCGTAGGTTCGAGCCAGGACTGGTCAATATATATATAATAAATTTGCCAGCTACCTAATTTGGACACTATTTTATTTAAGAACAGTTACTTGCGAAAGGCTTTTGGTGCTACTAAGGTTCATTCTGATGTCCTCTGTCAATAAAAGTGGATATGCCATGTATAACCCAATAATGTCATAAATCAAAATTTAAATTTCATGAAAAAAACAAAGAAACCTCCTTAGATAACAAACACTTAAAATGCCATAATGTCTACTGTACTGGCTGTGTATAACTGTTTATCTTACCATGAGATCAACTGACATCTTGCCTGAAATAAGACAGAATATCTATATGTACCATTGTTAAATATCATTAGCAATAAATCCATTAAGAGTATAATAAACAAGAATGTTTTTTTTAAGAGAGTTTAACGAAAATAGTTAAACCCTATTTCAGTGGTCTTTTGGAGTGTTGATGTGGGAAGTATTTACAAACGGTTTCCTTCCCTACCACGATATCGAGGATAATAGACAAATACAGAAATGTGTCTGTGAAGACGGATATAGGTTAGGACAGCCACAAGACTGCTCTACCGATATGTGAGTAATTTCTATATGCTACTGTCGTGTTGTCAATACAACGACTATATTTATATAAAAAAAAACATACACACCTAGGACATATAATTGAAGATTTTGCATTTTATTTATAGACATAAATTATGCTTTAGTGAAGCTCGGATTTTACGGTAACATGTGATAGGAAATGAAATGTGCTATACTATATGAATACAATGAAGGAAGGTGTGCGACCACCGTTACGAGAAAATATAATCACTCTGTCCGAAATAGCATTGTTCAAAGAAGATAATGTAATTGAAAATGACATAGTATCATAGTTTAAAGGAGTTTAAAGGTAAGCATATTGCATAACACGATAACGTAGAATGGATCACTAACAGAACTATGGTTTAAACGACCCTAAGATAAGCATGCTACAAGACGAGAAATATAATGGAATAGGACAAAGAAGCATAACAAAATACCGTGAATCAAAGCATCCTTGATATAATTACGATGCAACCCACAAACATAACAAAGAGGATGCATATTAGTTAATAACGCATACTATACCGCAGCAATCTTATATTTAGTTTATACTAATTTATTTTAGCTCAATTGTAATGAAAGCTTATATGAACCACTCTCGAGCCGCTTCATGGGTAAAGCCAGTACTGAGTGTTGTTTTTGAGAGGCTTCAGTTGGAGCTTGGGATCGAACTTGCAAACTCTGACGTGAGCGGCCAACACTCTATCCATTGCACTACCACACTCGCTTCAATCTCATGTACGAATAAATGTGAGAAATACGTTAAACTAAAACATATATACTCCTTGTAATGGCACTATCTTACAAGGCAGTTTGAACATGATCATTCTGTAACATGAGAAAATATACCGTGACAAAATCAGCTTAGAACGCAACCATTCAAGAAAATATGAACCTGAGCAGTCTGTTAAAAGAGAACATATACAATATTAGTACATATCTCCCGAGGTAGTCTAGATGGGATCTGTCTGTAAACGAGAACATGTACAATATTAGTACATATCTCCCGAGGTAGTCTAGATTGGAGCTGTCTGTCAACGTGAACATATACAATATTAGTACATATCTCCCGAGGTAGTCTAAATGGGAGCTGTCTGTAAACGAGAACATATACAATATTAGTACATATCTTCCGAGGTAGTCTAAATGGGAGCTGTCTGTAAAGGAGAATATGTACAACATAAGTACATATCTCCCGAGGTAGTCTAGATGGGAGCTGTTCGTAAACGAGAACATATACAATATTAGTACATATCTCCCGAGGTAGTCTAAATGGGAGCTGTCCGTCAACGAGAACCTATACAATATTAGTACATATCTTCCGAGGTAGTCTAAATGGGAGCTGTCTGTAAACGAGAACATATACAATATTAGTACATATCTCCCTAGGTAGTCTAGATGGGAGCTGTCTGTAAACTAGAACATATACAATATTAGTACATATCTCTCTTGAAAAGGCGTTTGACTCAATATCTTGGGTTTTTATTAATAAAGTTTTAAAATTTTTTGGCTTTGGTAAATCTATCATATCTTGGGTAAACTTATTTTTTAACAACGCAAAGCTTGCAGTAAACCAAGGTGGTAACTTATCATCATTCTTTAATATAGGCCGTGGTTGCCGACAAGGAGACTCGTTGTCACCATATTTATTCATTTTATGTGCTGAAATTCTTGCAATTAAAATAAGAAACAACAAAAATATAAAAGGTATCAAAATAGGCAATACAGAATATAAAATATCACAATATGCAGATGATACATCAGCTTTTTTAGACGGATCACAACAGTCTTTAAATGAAACACTATCTGAATTATCAAGTTATGCAGAATATTCCGGTCTCAATGTTAACTTTGACAAAACACAAGTAATATGGATAGGGCTGAAAAAATACAGTACTGAAACTATCAAAACAAAATGGAAACTAACATGGGGAATAACAAACTTTAAACTGTTAGGAATACACTTTGACGTAGATCTGGATAAAATAATATCAAAAAATTACCAAGAAAAAATATCAAAAATAGAAACCTTAATCAAATCTTGGAAACGGAGATATCTTACTCCAATAGGGAAAATAACGGTTGTCAAATCCCTTCTAATTCCAATATTAAATCACCTATTTATGTCCCTTCCAAACCCAAACCTCAATACTATAAAACACATTAATAGTCTATTCTACAGTTTTATCTGGAATGGACCATCTAAAATTAAACAGTCGGTTCTTGTTAAAGAGTATAGCCAAGGAGGACTTAAGATGATAAACATTAATGCATTCATAGCAGCTTTAAAAGTCACCTGGATAAGACGATTAATATTAAATGATGGAAAATGGGCAAATATAACGCATATACCATTAAAAAAATTGATAGATTTCGGGGACTCTTATATTTTGAAAATAATGAGAACTATCTCAAATCCGTTTTGGTTAGATGTACTCAAGTCACTACACACATTAATAAAAATAAAGAAACCTCAAAATATGGATAATATACTACAAACACCCATCTTTTTTAATGAAAATATACGTATTGGAGGAAAACCATTTTTTTACTCAAAATGGTACGATAATGGAGTTACATTTATCAACGATTTCGTAAACAATACTGGGGACTTTTATTCAGAATTGGAATTTAAAAATATATTTAATGTAAAAACAAATTTTATACAATACAATGGAGTAGTAAATGCTATAAAATCGTTTGTACATAAAAACAATATGACTTTAAATAAAAAATGTTTAAGACCAATACAACCTCCAACATATAATTATATTACAAAATCTAAAAAAGGTTGTCAAGACATATACTCAATACTTAATAATAACAATGATGAACCTACATCAAAGTTAAAATGGCAACAGATCTACGTCATAGATGAAGTAACATGGGACAAAATATTTGCGTCACCTTTTAATAACAATCTTAGTGCACAACAACAATGGTTTCAAACCAGAATAAATCATAGGATTCTACCATGTAAGAAATATCTACATACATTAAAAATAATTAACAGTCCTCTATGTACATACTGTAACCAGGAAGAGACCCTCGTCCACATGTTTTGGACATGTCCAACAACACAAACATTCCTTAATAAACTCAAAACTTGGTTCTCTACTATTAATGTAAAATGCTCATTTTATGAAAAATGTTTTATATTTAATACCAATATAGAAAACAACATGTCACAAACAGAAATTCAAATTATTCTTGAAATAAAATATTACATATTTTCTACAAGACGACTGAATGGAACACTTTCCACTGTTGCTTTTAAAAACAGACTCAAATATACACTTTTATCACTCAAAGAAATAGCAATAAAAAACGGAAAAATTGATACCTTTAAAGCACAGTGGCATAAACTTCTGAATATTTAAATTAATACGACATATAAAAGGATAACTTTATCCTGGTAATGAAAATATGTAAAATAATCTTTAATAACAATGTTAGGACACTCGCAGAATCTGGACCCTGGCACATGACAATTTTCAATTATATTAGTGGATTACTACCACAAGACCGTATATGGAGAACATTGTGTAATATATTTAACCTAGTCAAAGTATATCAAATTTACCATTTATTTCCCACTAGAAAAACAATGATATCTAGAAAACTGTAACAAAATAAAAAAAAAATCTAAACCTTTTTTGAATTGGAGAAAGACTGAGAGAAAGAGATATGTTTTATAGCGAGAAAGATAATGATAATTTGTTATTTGATTACAACTATGCTATACTATGTATTTATAATGTAAATGAAAAGTGGAATAAATGTTAAAAACTCAAAAAAAAAAAAAAAAAAAAAAAAAAAAAAAAAGTACATATCTCCCGAAGTAGTCTAACTGGGAGCTGTCTGTAAACAAGAACATAAACAATATTAGTACATATCTCCCGAGGTAGTCTAAGTTGGAGCTGTTTGTAAACGACAACATATACACTATTTGTACATTTCTCTCGAGGTAGTCGAAATGGGAGCATCATGCAAAACGAGATCATATACAATATTTGTACATTTCTCTCGAGGCAGTCTGAATGGGAGCTGTCTGTGAACGAGAACATTATATACGACCTCAGTACATATCGCAATGCCTCCAGACAATCTTAATGTGAGCATTATGTGAAACAACATTATATACGATCTCAGTACATAGCACAATCCCCCAGACAATCTAAATGGGAGCATTATGTGAAACAACATTGTGTGGGATCTCAGTACATAGCACAATGCCCCAGACAATCTTAATGTGAGTATTCTGTGTAACAACATTATATACGATACCATTACATAGCACACTTCCTCCAGACAATCTCAATGTGAGCATTTTGGGAACATCATTATATACGATACCAGTACATAGCACAATCCCTCCATACAATCTAAATGTGAGCATTCTGTGAAACAACATTATTTACGATACCAGTACATAGTACAATCCCTCCAGACAATCTAAATGTGAGCATTATTTGAAACAACATTATATACGATATCAGTACACATATTGTATGTTTAAATTTGTGTGATACAAATGTAAGTATTTGTAAAGCGGAAATGAGATAAAAAGGGAGATAACTCTATGAAAACTGTGAAACTCGTACAAAAAAATTGCACCATTCACTGAATATAAAAATGAAAGAAGACAGGTTTACTCTATATTATGATTAAAGTTATGTTTCCTGATTCCCCTTTTCCATACAATAGTTTAAAATTAATATGGTCTGCGTTATAATGGCAACGACTTAAATTGTTAACCACGCTGACATTACTTTCAAGTGGTTGAAAAGTGCATATAACGTGTTGCTGTATTCCCTGATCTATACATTTGTTCATGATAGATACATGTCAGATAATTTTGTATGTGAATTGTTCTTTTATATTACAAACACATCAGCAATTGTGACGTAACTAATATCCGTTGTTTAACTTGTGTCCACAACTAAGATTAAACAAAAACAATTTACAACAACACTATAAATTATCAAGTCATATTTTTTTTATTGAAAATTCCTAACTATTTATCATAGCTTCTAGTGTGCTTGCCGTGTATTGTTGCCTTATTCCTCTGTCTCATCAACGTCACTGTCGTCATTGACTAACTGTGGTTGAGGCATATCATGTGCATCCGTGCTAGAGTTGAATTCCTGTACACCTTGGTAACGGGCATATCCGAGAAACCAAACGGCAGCTGCGGTATGTGAACAACACCCAACAACGCGTGCACCAGCCGACTGGCAGTACCAACCAGTCACAGATGATTCTGTGTACGACACCCACAGTTTATGTGTTTTGCTGGACACATGGCGGCTTTGAATTTTGGCCATTATCAACCCTGGTTCTGATGAATGAAAAAGAAGTTCATATTCTCCATCGTCATTAAAGTGTTCTCGGGTATAACATTTTGCTAACTTTAACTGGTACGCACCGACTGTAATGCTTTGGAAATCTTCTTCATCCAACCTCGGAAACTCAAGGGATTCCTGCATTGCATCAACTCCTTTCCAACAAGTCTTATTGTATTCAAAACCTCAGCTACAACTTTTTGCTACAGTGCATTTGTGCGCTTCATTAAATAAAGCATACGCAGACCAACAGTTTCATCATTTATGTCACTTGTACAAAGTGGTTTGCGGTACTTGTTTGACATTGCACAAACTAAACGAGTATAGTCACCAATGTAGGGTATTTGTGTATTGGGCACTATGTTGTCAAGCAATTTCCACGATTTAATTCGACCATTCGCCGATTCTACAACCCATCTGACTTATGTTACACGTCTAGAAGCATTGCTTTCCTCGACTGTATGCTGTTTTGTGCCATGTTTAAGAAAGGCTGGCATTGCTGTATTGATTCCTAATTCTTTGAGTACCTCAAGGGAATCCCTAAACCCTCTATCAAAAATTAGTACATCGTCGTCTTTTAACCATTGCTTTAAGTTTTCAACATTTGTTGCAAATGCATGTTGAAGAATATTCGCATCATTGTTCTTAAAGTCACTAAAGTATGGACCAAGCACACTTAAAATATATCCCGTTGTTGTAACTATCATCGATGGTTTGACCAATGGCCGTTTTTTGGACATACTGTAGGATCGCCGTTGAAAATTAAATTGCATGCTCTTTTGAATGTATATATATGTGCCATCCACCAACAATATTGTGAGATCATGGTAACCTCCAAATAGTGCCTTGGCTAACTGCCTGGTGTGATTAGATATTACAGTTTGCCTGTTAATGTGCTGAAACCCGAAATAGTTTGTTGTAAACTGAGCGGACAATGCTTTCCTGGCTGAAGATATTGACCTTTTCACTGAACTTATCCCAATGTTAGATATTGTTGGTAACACTTTATTGGACATTCCAGTTCGGATTTTCTTTAATAATATGCCAATGCATGTTCTTTGTGTTCTGTTAGTAGAATCTCTTATATTTGTAACATGGTCGCATATGTCATTGAAAGTGTCTTTATCAAATCCCATTAGGTTGAAAAAGTCTGAAACTGTCATAGTGTTCGCAGAGTCAAAGTCAATTCTTTTCTTTTTATTTTTCAAGGCAATTTCTCGAATGTTCTGTATGATCTTAACAATATCTGTTCTATTAAATTGTGATTCTCCGTTAATATTGTTACATTTTTCCAATGAAGCTGGTGTAAAAACACTATTATTACTGTCTTTAGGGCCAGGACAATATCTTGAACCAGAGCTATAATGATATTGTTGTCAATAAGAATGTTATACTTAACTTGAGCTGGCACGATTACTTGTTTAGGGCCTCTACGTCTGCAAACACAGCATGTCGAATGTGACTATCCGCTAACAGAAGGAAGTGGTAAAGTTATAGTTCTTGGTGACTTTATAGCATGTTTTTGTTTCTTCTCAGGTGGTTGGTAATTGGAATCTTCAGTTTCTGTAGTGAGAACAGGTGCACTTTGAGACAGTCTGTATGTTTTATAGAAAACATTGCATCATTTTCCACAACTGACGTCGGATTCTGTGGCCATTATCATCAATTTTTTGAGAAGATACTTTCTGAATGCTTTGTTTTCTATACCTGTTATCCATCGTCTGTCTTTTGGTTTTGTTCGTTTAGAACACACGACACATGGAAAACTTCTCCTGTTTAAAAAGAAATTGTAATAATTTACAAATCAATCGTTACCGAAAACCTGTTTTCTCTCACAATCAAATTAAGCTGTGTTAGATGAACTATTAATAAGTACATAACATAACCATACAGACATAGTCATCCTTAACTGGCATCTTACTGGTCAATTGAATCAATTGGTTTTAACTTTGATTAAAATGAATCATAAAACACCGGACATTTATAAATGTAGGGAAATGTCCAGTGCCGTAGGCATTTTACATATAAACTGATTGTATTAACAACAATGTATAATGTAAATGTTTTATATTTAAACATATACCTTCTCTCTCTATCTTCCATATTGATAATTTAGTATGTGGCATCAATGACTTCTGAACAGCCACCTGCAATGCAAAATATAGGCATATGTGATATTTGTCAGTTAATTATAGGGACACATGCAGACAATGAAATGAAGACATAATTTAAAGCATACAAAATCGACGGTATGGGACTGTTTTCATTCAAACTGAGTGTGCTAATAAATGTACATCATATATACAAAAAAGTAATTTTGCCGATCGATGTAGACGTATATTTGACGAAGCCAGAGAAACATAACAAATAATAATTAAATATATGGCACATTGCAAATAAGAATGAACATTACATTACCAACAACAAGAAGTATGTTACTTTTACAATGTTCTCTTTTAAATATTTTTAAGTGGCATCCAATAATAATCCCCTAGTTTATTGCACAACTTCCAATGCAGTTATGAATGCGAGGCTTTTCAGTAACCTATGTACATTCACTACAATATATTACCTGCTCTCTCGTTCTTCCATGGTGTGGTAAATCAAAATGTACCCGAATAATACATGATGTTGTATAGATGTATACTGTGAATGTCCGACGTCTGTAAAAAAAGTAACACATAGCAGTATTGATTAAAACAAGGAATGGCAATAATTATTAGGTAGATTTACCCTTTTAAAAATAATTTGATTGATAATTAATTAGATAAAAGAAATCGAATCAAAATTTGAAAAAAAGTTATTGCTTCCCATGCGGTTTGATTACGGGGTATTTTGGTCTACAGAGCCGAGGTCGTAACCACTAAGCCTTTCCGCTTTGTGTACTCAACTGTGGATAATTGTAATAGTAGTATTTTATTTTGTTATTATTTATTAAACTATGACGGATTTGTGTATTTCAAATTGAATTTTTATAATGTTACAAGCTTTATCAGTTCGATGACAATCAGTTCTGTTATTAAATATTTGTACTTTCCTATGCGTTCACTTTATAATCTGGAACAAATATTACAAATGACAGACGACATCGTCATTCAAGCGTTAAATCGTCACACCGGGATTTTACCTTGCTCGATTAAAATGCGTTGCATTCTGCTAGTCTAACTATTGATAACACTCTTATTTCTGATACACACATGTTTAATTTATATGGATCGGAATTGAAAAAATATATATTTACCATTTGCAAATGATGTCTCAAATTCGCAGTCTTTTTTACGCCTCTTACTTTCCTGTCAAATTTCATCGCTGCACTGCCTTTAAAAAAACAACCGGTGATGCGGTTATTTAATGTGCCGGGTAAAGTGTGAAAAAATCATTTCTGCCCTCTGTATTTTTATATAGTTATTTTTTTTATCCATGAAATATTTATAGTGTATTGATTATCATAAAATGGAGACGTTTGACTTAGAAAATCATGATTAAACGAAACAACTGAAAGTAAACAACGCCCGATATTTGAATATACTTCAATCAACATCGTAGATATTTCAATCTTTATTTCTTAAAACAAATTTGTGCGCAGGCGAGAAACAAATTGAAATTTTAATCAAACGTTAATTAATCGATTTTAAACAAATTATGAAAATTTAAAGTTGTTTCTCAAGTGTGCAGGTGTTTATTTTTTGTGAAAATATAGTCACAATTCTGTGTATTTTACAGTTTTCCCCGTTTTATGCCGCACGTACGGCGCAATTATGACGTCACCGCAATAAGCATTTTAACAAAAAACATGTACAACTTGGAGATCCTGTATGGTTCTAACATAAAAAAGTAGCAATATGAACAAAAAATATATTTTTTTATTTTATAATTTTGTGGGCCAAAAACGGGCCTTAACGCACCTAGCCCTTTCATAAAAGTAAAATACACGATCTTTAAATAAACAGTTTAAATGTCAGAATACTACTACACGATATGTCAAAGCGCCACTGTAACAAAATAACCCTGAAGCATATGAACGTAATAATACTATGTGGCTGTATAACAACAACCAAATATAACACCGTCTTTAAAAACTATCTAAACAGAATAATTCAACAACACTGCGTGACAACTCTCAAACAGCATAAGATTACATAACACCATCTCAACGTGAGCATGTCAAAGCTCATATAGACTATCAATAAATGGTAAACCATCTGTGAATGCATTCTAAACGTAATAATACCACAACACCGTATATCAGAGCTAAGGTATCATAACAGTACGTAACACCATTCAAACGTGAGAAAACCTCATCCCTGCATGTCAAGCTTAACTATCATTGCAGTACATACATCATATTTTAAGAGTAAAGATGATACAACATTGTATGTCAAAGTTAAAATATCATAACAGTACATAATTACAGCCTTAACGTCAGAATACTACAACACGGTATGCCAAAGCTCAAATATCGTAGCAGTACATAGTATCATCTTTGAATGTAGTTTTAACGTAAAAATCGTACATGTCTATAACTTAATATGTAAAAGTAAACATTCATGTCTGGTTACTAAACATAATTGCTTTCCCCCACCTTATAGATTTGCTGTGATAGAGGCGTGCCATTCCGAAAGAGGTGAAGACAGACCGAACTTCTTCTTGATATTGAATCTCCTACAGAACGTTATAAGCCCAGGAGATGATACCCCTATACGTTATGTGAATGAAGGTGACCTCCAAGAGGACTATATGAATATCAACGCTCTTAATGCATGAGCAAGTGGAGGTAAAAATGGGCTTGAAAATAACGTTATTTTTACTTTTAATAAACCAAACTTTGGACCGTCAGTTCCAGCGGCATGACCTGCAAGGAGACATTAAAAGAAATGATCCAGATGTTGCAGAAATCATGATGTATGCTCAACATTCTGTAATTCTTTGAATTGTTGTTGCTGTGGACAATGACTACGCTGTTATGAAACTGACATCAACAACATGGAAATATGAATAATTATATCGTAGATTAATATTTTATATACACCTTTTAAATGTCTCATGATGTTGAAACGAGGCTTAACGAAATAGACATTATTGATCTGGTTGGTTACGGCTCTGAAGAATATGCATTTCGTGAGGATTGACACATGTGGTGTTCCTTCTGATTTTCTTAAAACATTTAATTTGAATTTCAAAATGTTTGAGTAAATAAAGTGTAAAATATTTTGTATATATACATATAATATATAAGTGAATATTTTGTCATTGACAGTACTTTTAACAGTAATTTTATGTTTGTTTGGCTACAATTGTATGATAAATACATAGCCTGCAGTTGGAACAACAATATTATTAATGTTAAATTAAGTGTGATTTCTTCTATCAGTACTTTATCGCTTAATTAACGCTTACAATTATAAACCAATTATTAAATCAGATCGGATATAAGATTTAAATATTAGTATTACTACATGTTATGTGATAACCATAAAATATTACTTATGCCTGTTTCGATTACTATTGCTCCGATACATATTAATTTTGGACGATTCATCTATTGTAGCCATAGTTTTTTTATTAAGTCACTATGTGTGTAAGAATAGTATATAACAAATTTGCTTTGGCAATTATTTATACAAAATGATCAGTTGTTTATCAAATTGCAGAACTCTTCTAAACTACATTATCATTTATATGTAAACACGCTACTAGTGAACATCGTACTTTAATAGGCAGAGTACACAAATTTAATGATTTTTCTTTGACTTTATTGTATGAATAAACTATATCTGTTTTTATTTGTTATATTTTTTTATTCTTTTAACATTTCCATTTTTGCATTATTGCATAATCAAGCTATATATATATATTCAGAGGTTGTCTTTAATATTATTTTTATTCTTTTTACATTTATATATTTTAATATTTATTTGTTAGGATAAAATATTCAGAGATTAGCTAGCTATTCCCCCCCTCCCCCCCCCCCCCCCCCCCCCCCGAATATATAAAAGAAACATTTATATATCATACTATATGAATATACATTTAATGTGCTATTATGTTCATTGGTGTAGATACTAATTTCTTTGTCATTTAATCTGAACAGGCAAATGCGTCAAAGATTCAATTATAATCGATTAGAAGTTAATTGGAAATTGGGCCATCATTGCACGGACTAGGTATAGGTAAAGCGGGTGAATACAGTTTGTTATGCGACCAATTAATAATTAATATTGTGTTTTAGGGTCGGATTTACATGACATTCATGCTTCTGAACCATCATTCAGCGACTCTACGGTAAAAAATCCCCGTGTTACAGCATAAGCAAAGCGATCGTTAGAGCGACTTATAGTTAAACTCTCTGCTGACATGTACATGCTGTTCTCTTTACTTAAGGAACGCATGGACATACTTGAATCAGACCTGGATCAGAGGATATTAAACAAAGTTGCCCAATTATTAGACAAACGTGACAACTCTGAAATGAGTCGTATCTGTAAAGAGGTTGAACAGAATTTAGACTCTTTTAAAGATTCCTTCAAAGTGGCAGAGGAACTTAATGAAATGAGTGTAAAAGTTGAACTATTGGCCCATCGCAACAACAGTCTGAGATCCCTCTTAACATAGTAATTAGAGGCTTTCCAGAGAATGCAAGTGAGAATAACAGCAACAATGTGAACTTTCTTATACGCGACGGTCTCCGAGTCAGTGATGTGGTGTGCACCAGTGCTCAGCGCAAGAATAATACCAATGATGCCAAGTTTTCTGTTATAATTGCCAAATTTAAGACCAACGACGATATACGTCAGGTCATGACACAGAAGCCAAAACTGAAGACCAGCAGGCAGTATGGAAACGTTAACATAGACCGTGATCAATTCCCAGTAGATCAGTTGATGGCCAGTTACTTCCGAACCTTTCTTGGTGAGCTTAATCAGAGCGATTTCGTTATCAAAGGGTCACGTGTGATGCATGTTAACCACGATGAACATATGGGAAACAACACACGTAACAACCAAAGCGGAAGACCAAGTTCCTGTTCTCGATCCGGTGAACTCTTTAGTGACTCTCGAGACTCTCGTAGTAGTAGTGGTAACTGCAACAGGGCAGGTCGTGGCTATAGCAACAGCAATAATGGACGTCGCAACAACAACCGAGGCCAGAATAACCGAGGTCAGAGCAAACGTACTTAGCTCTTAACCGGGTTTTGGAACGTTGGTGGTTGGACTGTGAATTTGACAATTTTAATTTAAGATCATTATGTGTTTTAAATACTTGAATTGATATTTTAGCATTAGCAGAAACTCATCTACTTCATGATCACAAATTTAACTTAGAAGGTTATACATGGTTTGGATTTAATCGAAAAATTATTCATAAAAATTCTAAAGCCGGTTCTGGTGGAGTTGGTTTCTTTGTCAAGAACGAATTATTTAATGAATTTAATATATCCATCTTGGAAAGTTCGTTTGAAGAAATTGTATGGTTGATGTTAAATCACAGGGTTGAAAATTTCACTCTTTTACCATGTATGTTATTTACCACCTGAAAATTCTTCAAGATCTTGTAACAGCTTTTTATAATACTCGTTTAACAGAT
Organism: Panopea generosa; assembly: GCA_029582155.1. NCBI lineage: Eukaryota > Metazoa > Mollusca > Bivalvia > Adapedonta > Hiatellidae > Panopea > Panopea generosa. The sequence continues at coordinate 11,862,926 of CM055908.1, forward strand.
ATTTATAAATATCAGAATGAAGGTCTTTTATATATGTGTGTCGATATGGAAGGTTTTATAACTGGCGTTAATGAGATTACTTTTCGGGATGTTATCGATTTTAAAACCAAATTATTATGGTGAGCTGTTTATAGTTTTCTGATCAAAAGCTATATGTGTATGTTAAATTGGAGAAATTGTTCTAACAACGATTTTACCTCTGTTTCTACCACAGTTTGTCAGTGGTAGATAATTGCATTTGCAGTCATGATGATTTGTCTTGTTTTACAGATTTTTCGGTTGTTAAGACTGTTGATTTAATAAACCGGTCAGGTGATTTAAGTTCATTTGCACCAACTTGCATACCAGATCAATCTTTGTTAAAATGGATCATTGCTTTTAACATGTTGCATTGTGAAAAAGAAACACCACAACGTAGTATTTATGATAAATTTTACTAAATTATCAGACTCATTTCTAAATAATACTGAAGTGCTTACTTATGTTAATATTGCTATCTACAAGTGGAGCAAGGATTACAAACACAACATGATATCGACAGTGTTTATCAAGATTGGTATAGTATAGTTGAGAATAATATGTATAACCAAATACCCTTTATAACTATCCAGTCTAATCAACACAATAAAAGATGTAGACCTGGTAAAAACTGGTGGACCGAGAGATTATCAGAAATGTAGACTGATGTTAGTAATGCCGAACGAAGGTGGCTTAAGTGTATTCAACGAAATGTTAAAAAAAGATGTTAAATCTGAATATGTACGTTCCTAAGTTCAAAGCGTTTTTATTGGTACTCTTTACAAAATGAATAACTTAATGATTGTTATGTTGATCAGTCCAAGTTCCGGAACTCTGTCGGTAAGATCGGTGTAAACCAGTATAAAACTAAATATATACCTTTTGAAGTTAAACTTCATGATGGCTCTATTTCGACTTCTGTTTCCGATGTTTTGAACAAGTTGAAAATTGACATTAGTTCGTTATTTCATAAAACCAGTGATGGACAAGCTCAGGCACATTTGCATTCAAACATTTCGGATGATAGTAACACAATAAATTTGTCTTTTAATGTTAATATATCTTTTTTTGAAGTGAAAAAAGCCGTTGAAAATGCAAAGCGAGGTAAAGCTTGTGGTATTGATAATATTTCAAGTGAAGTACTGTGTAATGATATGTCCATTTTATTTCTTCACACTTTATTTAATGTGTGTTTCAATAATGGCACAGTTCCATCTATCTGGGGGTAAATGTGTCATTAACCCAATACGCAAGTCTTCTACTGTGGACCAAAGGGACCCGCTTTCTGATAGAGGTATTGCATTAGCAAGTACTATGTATAAAATGTATTGTTATATTTTAAATAGCCGTTTAAGTGATTTTTGTGAACATAACTCCAAAATAGTCCATGAACAGAACGGGTTAAGGAAGAAGTGTTGTACCACTGATCACATCTCATCACTTATTAGTATTATTGATACGAGGAAAAAACAAAAAAAAGTCTACATTTTGTGCTTTCATAGATTTTCGAAAAGCTTATGACTATATAAATTGCGATATGTTTTGGAAAAGACTTTTGATAATGGTATCCGCGGTAAAATGCTTCTTACTTTAAAAGCATTATACGTTCCTGTTTCGTCATGTGTTAGAGTGAATAACCTTAATACAGAGTGGTGTGATGTGCACTGTGGGTTAAGACAATGTTGTCTCTTATCTTCTTTGTTGTTTAGTTTATTTATTAATAATTTGGCTTTATATTTGAAAAGCCTTAATATTGGAATATCAGTTAATAATGATAACATTTGTATTTTATGTATGCCGATGATATCGTACTATTAGCCGAAAATGAAACTGATTTACAGAGATTATTATCCGCCCTATCTGATTGGTGTGATTTAAATGATATGTCTATTAATAGTAACAAGAGTAATGTTATACATTTTCGAACAAAGTCAACTTCTAAAACTAATTGTGTATTCCAGTGTGGTAATGAAATCTTACACAAGATTAGTCAATACATTTAGCTAGGTATAGTGCTACAAAAACATTTGGATTTTAATGTTACAGCTAAAACTGTCGCGCAGAGTGGAAGTCGTGCCCTTGGTCTTTTAATCACTAAATGCAAAATAATTGGAAGAGTTCCTTATTATGTATATACAAAGCTTTATGACTCCATTGTATTGCCTGAAATTAATTATGGGGTTGCAATATGGGGTTGTAAATCATTTTCATGTATTGATGCTGTTCATAACCGTGCTATGCGAATCTTTTTGGGGGTTGGCAAATATACGCCAAATTCAGCTATTGTTGGTGAAATGGTTTGGCAACCTACTATTGTTCGTCAATGGAAAACTATTTCTACATACTGGTGTCGCCTATCCTCTATGAATGAAAGTAGACTCAATAAACGGATTGCACTGTGATCTCACTAATGTTTCATGTACAAATTGGATTAGATGGTAAAAAAAACAATTCATATCACTAAATCTTCAACAGTTTTCTAATGTTAATGTTAACATCCCTATGCGTACTCTTGTTGATGACGTCACAAAGAAAGATCTGGATATTTATACCAGTAATTGGTTTTCATCTGTAAGGCGAGTGGACAGTATTTCTGGTAAAGGACGAAACAAACTACGCAACTACCGCTTATTTAACTCTCATTTTGAAGTTGATAATTATTGTAAAATTATATTATCTTTAAAGCACGGGTCTGCTTTTAGTAAGTTTCGTTGTGGTGTTGCCCCAATAAGAATTGAGACCGGTAGATATGACAATCTCAAATTAGAAGATAGAAAATGTTCCTTTTGTAACACAATGGAAGATGAAAGTCATGTTATTTTAGAATGGCATCTTTATAATGATCTTAGAAAAAATTATATGAAAAAGTAACTGCAATTATTAATATTTTTTATAATTTGTCAAATGTTGATAAGATAGTATACTTATTTTCCCACTTTTCTTTGATTCGTGTTTGTGCCAAAACCGGTTTTAATATATTACAAAGACGTGCATTTAACCGCTTTAAAAAATGCTTTTTTTGTTTTATATGTATGATGTTACCTTTTTATCAACTCCTATGTGTATGTTGCAAATCAGTTCTTTACTGATCTGATCAGAGGGGATACTCGATACTTTAAGATATTTTTTTATATTGCGCAATATTGCTTGTCAGAGTTTTAGTATTTGGTTTATCTAAATACACTTTTAATAAATCTATTTGCAGCATTACACATAGTCTTATTTTTGTTAATAGTTAATTGTATTTTGCATTGTGTGATAGTCTCTTAAAATTCATATATTTGAATGGCTATGTACATATATTGTATGATATTAATGTTATTATAATGTTTAGGTTGTACATTGATGAGACTGAAATAATGATTAAATATATATAATATTCATGAGTTTTCCAACTCCTTTACATATTGTTGAAGATTGATGAGTGCGAGGTAAAACCTTTAACGAAGCGGATAATTACCGTTTGTTACGCAACCAATTTATAATTAACTACCCGTCTTAATTCTCTTCTTGCATCTGTACCAAAGTAAACAAGTTGTAATCACTGCGTTTCTACCGAGCAACAAGACAGTCTTTCCTAAGTAAAGTAACGGGATGTGCGACTACTTCAAGTGTCACGTGACTGTTAAAGCCGTCATAAAATGCTTCAAGAAACAACGCTGACTGACAAATCAACAGTAAATGTTAGTCCAGGTTAATGATGGTACAGTTAAACCTGTATAAAGGGCCCACTTCTATTGAGCAATCACCTGTGTTAAGCAGTAACATTTTTTTATATCTCGTTAAATCAACCTGCATTACACAACAACCTGTCTTAAAAGCGCACATTTGCTCATTCATTTGACTGTCTGCTTAAGACAGGTTTTACTGTAAATAAATTCAAGTTTTAAAGTTTATTAGTAACTCGGTAATACATTTGCGTTGGGCCATTTACAATGATTACAGAAATATGACAAAGACAATAATAATATACAATTAAATACAATTCAAATAAATATATGGTGAAAGTTGAGTATAAATTAAGAAACAATCAAAGTTTCAAGAGTATTTTTCTTATTATTAATACTCGTTGGATGAATAAACAATATCTTCTTTTAATTGATATAAATGATGTTTAAACTATCAAAATCAAATGTTTAACGTTATCGTTCATTTTGTTATAAATGTCTTAAAACATGTCATTTTGTATATTTATTCATCCATATATTTACCTCATAATCAACATGTACTGTTTGGGTACATTTGGTTATATTTATAAATAAATATAAAATCCTTCATTTTATTATTAGTACCAATCCAGCAAAACCGTAACTGCAATAAGTTCACCGCACATTGCTTTATTGTTTATCAGAAGTTGTCTTTATTTACCGACAAGATGTCTTACAAAGACGATTTACTCCTTTTTTAACACATTATATATAACATTTAGATGTATCGGTACTGTCATCTCCGGACTCAGTTTTGTTCAACACCAGGGAAAAGGCCGGGCCTTCGATGTCTGTCCCATAATTCATAGTTATTTAACATTTACCAAACTGTAAAGTGTGCCTACAGTCCTGGGTTGCATTTCACAAAAAAACTTAGAGTAAAATCAGTCCTCAACGTAAAGTAAGAAACTTTCATACTATTTTCATGATTATCCTCATGAATTTAAGATCATTGTTTTTCAAGAAACATACCGTTTTTTGAAATATTCAACTTGAGGTTGGGTTAATCTGGACATTTAAAATATTATAAATGATACATACTTTACGTTAATGATCTATTTTTATCTTAAGTTTTTTTGTGAAATGCAATGCAGTTAGATCCTGGTATATAAGCTATGGTTGAAACCAATTCTATTAAGTTGGTTGATTCTATAGTATTGTTGCCTTGGATTGCATTGTAGCTTTGCACGCTCATCGCAGTTTAGTCTGTAGATTTATATCTCGTTGTTCATCAAACATTATTCCCATATATAAAACATAACTCTTAGGATACTGTACGTTGATAATTGACTAATATAAACAAAAGTTTTTAATTATTGGAATACAATACTTTGTAAAACATAACAATCAGGCAAGTACAGATTACCTGTTTGCTGTTAGAAATGCATGTTCCATTTGTTGGAGTTCATCCTGCAAGTCGTCGTCGACATCAAAGTCTTCGTCTGTATTGTGTCTTTCATGCCTCAGAAACACATGTAATGGTTCGCCTTTTCGCTCTTCTGGAGCGTCTGCATTTGCGTGTGTACCCCTACCTGAGACACCAGCTGAAAATATAATAAAAGATAATGCCATTTCTCTGGCATCAAACGTTTTTAATTTCGTTCATTTTGTTGAATGAATTCTGGTTCCTATTCACAAATAGGGGATAGTGCCGATCCTTCTACTTATAGTTACACTTGTAAATATAATGGCCAAAATGTTCTCAATGGTGTAGTAAAATACGCTAAGTAAGGAGTTTGAGACGGAGATTATGTTTGATGACGCTGAGTTGTGTCGTGAAATACGCCAAATAAGGAGTGTGAGACGGAGATTATGTTTGATGACGCTCAGTGGCATCGTGAAATATGCCAAATAAGGAGTGTGAGACGGAGATTATGTTTGATGACGCTCAGCTGTGTCGTGAAATACGTTAATTAAGGAGTGTGAGACGGAGATTATGTTTGATGACGCTCAGCGGTGTCGTGAAATACGCCAAATAAGGAGTGTGAGACAGAAATTATGTTTGATGACGCTCGTGAAATACGCTAAATAAGGAGTGTGAGACGGAGAGTATGTTTGATGACGCTCAGTGGTGTCGTGAAATACGCCAAATAAGAAGTGTAAGACGGAGATTATGGTCGATGACACTCAGTGGTGTCGTGAATTATGCCAAATAAGGAGTGTGAGACTGAGAATATGTTTGATGACGCTCAGTGGTGTCGTGAAATACGCCAAATAAGGAGTGTGGGACGGAGATTACGTTTGATGACACTCGTGAAATACGCTAAATAAGGAGTGTGAAACGGAGATTATTGTCGATGACACTCAGTGGTGTCGTGAAATGGGCCAAATAAGGAGTGAGAGACGGAGATTATGTTTGATGACGCTCAGTCGTGTCGTGATATAAGCTAAATAAGAAGTGTGAAACGGAGATTATGGTCGATGACGCTCAGTGGTGTTGTGAAATGCGCAAAATAAGGAGTGAGAGACGGAGATTATGTTTGATGACGCTCAGTAGTGTCGTGAAATACGCCAAATAAGGAGTGTGAGACAGAAATTATGTTTGATGACGCTCAGTGGTGTTGTGAAATGCGCCAAATAAGGAGTGTGAGACGGAGAATATGTTTGATGACGTTCAGTCGTGTCGTGAAATACGCCAAATAAGGAGTGTGAGATGGAGATTATGTTTGATGACGCTCAGTGGTGTCGTGAAATACGCCAAATAAGGAGTGTGGGACGGAGATTACGTTTGATGACACTCGTGAAATACGCTAAATAAGGAGTGTGAAACGGAGATTATTGTCGATGACGCTCAGTGGTGTCATGAAATGCGCCAAATAAGGAGTGAGAGACGGAGATTATGTTTGATGACGCTCAGTCGTGTCGTGAAATAAGCTAAATAAGAAGTGTGAAACGGAGATTATGGTCGATGACGCTCAGTGGTGTTGTGAAATGCGCCAAATATGGAGTGAGAGACGGAGATTATGTTTGATGACGCTCAGTAGTGTCGTGAAATACGCCAAAATAAGGAGTGTGAGACAGAAATTATGTTTGATGACGCTCGTGAAATACGCTAAATAAGGAGTGTGAGACGGAGAGTATGTTTGATGACGCTCAGTGGTGTTGTGAAATACGCCAAATAAGAAGTGTAAGACGGAGATTATGGTCGATGACGCTCAGTGGTGTCGTGAAATATGCCAAATAAGGAGTGTGAGACGGAGAATATGTTTGATGACGCTCAGTCGTGTCGTGAAATACGCCAAATAAGGAGTGTGAGATGGAGATTATGTTTGATGACGCTCAGTGGTGTCGTGAAATACGCCAAATAAGGAGTGTGGGACAGAGATTACGTTTGATGACACTTGTGAAATACGCAAAATAAGGAGTGTAAAACGGAGATTATTGTCGATGACGCTCAGTAATGTCGTGAAATGCGCCAAATAAGGAGTGAGAGACGAAGATTATGTTTGATGACGCTCGGTCGTGTCGTGAAATACTCTAAATAAGAAGTGTGAAACGGAGATTATGGTCGATGACGCTCAGTGGTGTTGTGAAATGCGCCAAATAAGGAGTGAGAGACGGAGATTATATTTGATGACGCTCAGTAGTGTCGTGAAATACGCCAAATAAGAAGTGTGAGACGGAGATTATGTTTGATGACGCTCAGTAGTGTCGTGGAAAGCGGCAATTAAGGAGTGTGAGACGGAGATTATGTTTTAAGACGTTCAGTGGTGTCGTGGAATACGCCAAATAAGGAGTGTGAGACTGCGATTATGTTTGATAACGCTCAGTTGTGTTGTAAAATATGCCAATTAAAAAGTGTGAGACGGCGATTATGTTTGATGACGCTCAGTGGTGTCGATAAATACGCCAAATAAGGAGTGTGAGACAAAGAGTATGTTTGATGACGCTCAATGGGATAGTGAGACGGAGATTATGTTTGATGACACTCAGTGGTGTCGTGAAATATGCCAAATAAGGTGAGGCTGAGATTATGTTTGATGACGCTCAGTGGTTTCGTGAAAAACGCCAAATAAGGTGAGGCGGAAATTATGTTTGATGACGCTCAGTGGTAGCGTGAACTACGCCAAATAACGAGTGTGAGACGGCGATAATGTTTGATGACACTCAGTGGTGGCGTGAAATACGCCAAATAAGGAGTATGAGACGTCGATTATGTTTGATAACGCTCAGTGGTGTCTTGAAATGCGCCAAATGAGGAGTGTGAAACGGAGTTATGTTTGATGACGCTCAGTGGTGTCATGAAATACGCTAAATAAGGAGTGTGAGACGGAGATTATGCTTGATGACGCTCAGTGGGAGTGTGAGACGGAGATTATGTTTGATGACGCTCAGTGGTGTCGTAAAATATGCCAATAAGGTGAGGCTGTGATTTTGTTTGTTGACGCTCAGTGGTGGCGTGAAATACACCAATAAGGTGAGGCGGTGATTTTGTTTGATGACGCTCAGTGGTGGCGTAAATTACGCTAAATAAGGAGTGTGAGACGGAGATTATGTTTGATGACGCTCAGTGGTGTCGTGAAATAGGCCAACTTAGGAGTGTGAGACGGTGATTATGTTTGATGACGCTCAATGGTGTCGTGAAATACGCCAAATAAAAAGTGTGAGACGGAGTTTATGTTTGATGACACTCAGTAGTGTCGTGAAATACGCAAAATAAGAAGTGTGAAACGGAGATTATGTTTGATGACACTCAGTGGTGTCGTGAAATAAGCCAAATAAAGATTGTGAGACGGAGATTATGTTTGATTACGCTCAATTTTGTTTTCGTGACAATTGCTCAGTTAAAGACAGAGTAAAGGTAAATATTTGTAAATTGATAAAAAAAGCGAAATTGGCTCTTAATGTCTGTAATTGTTGTTGTTTATTGTGTATTGAACAATGTTTTTATCATATATTTGTACATGTTGTAGGTGTGTTGTAAATGGCCGAAGGCAAATAATTTTCTGATCTTGTCACTAAATTTGGAACTTGAAATTTGCTTAACGTCCATTGTATAATCATAACAGTAAATGTGGCGTTTCATATATGGTTCGTGCACATGTAGGTCAAACAACTAATGTAATAAGTTACAGGTATGTTTTTTTTTTCCTTTTTTTACTTTACATCGATTGTAAAGCAATTTATACCAGCTAACATCACTCTGTAAGTCACCCTAGGTAGAATAAGTAATAGGAATACGAAAATGAAATAACTTGCTTTAATGACTCCACACATGACCGTGGTTGGGTATCGGACAATCCATCTTAGGTCCGATGCTCCATCGCTAAACATCTTCAAGATTTATTACACAAAATGAAAAAAATCCGTTTTTAAGTTTAATACGTTTAAGGGTATTCTTCTTTTCAAATTTGTGAATACAGAAATTATTATCAATATCATTATAAACGTCATGATCTTTATCATCGTAATCATGTACTTAAGTATAATCATCATCGTCGTTGTCGTTGTCGTCGTCGTCATGTACTTAAGCATAATCATCATCACCATCATTATCTTCGTCATCTTCATCAATAACATCATGATCAGCAACATTAACAAAGACATCAACCATAAAAACATCATTAATATACGACTATCATTATCCGATTATCGTTATTATAATTATTATCATAACCCAATCTCAATCATCATAATCATCATCATCATAACAAGCATCGTCATCTCCATTTCAATTTCCGTCCTCATCTCTATTGTCATCTTCATTTCTATCTTCATGTGTTTCATATTTATCTTCGTCTTAATTATTATCAACAGCACCAACAACATAACCATTACAACAACATAACCATTACAACAACATAACCATTACAACAGCTTAACCATTATAAATTTCAGGCAAACCAATCAAAGTGACATGTGCAATGAGCTGCGTCCGGTTAGCTCGGTGGCGCTGCTGAATATCTATACGTATGTCGTAAGTTCAAATCTTCTCAAATCTTAAGTTCCGAACGACATTGCAAATCATTGTCATTTTCATAGCTATTTCAAATTAATAAGTTATCCGTTACTTGCGGAGATGAGTGTGCTCAAATAACCTTGCAGGATCCAAGGAAAGAGTGGTTAGCGTAACCGACGATCAGCCTGTTAGCCACGGTTGACATTAAAACGACATTTGGTAGTAAAACCAAAACAAACAGATGTAATAAAGAAAATCAGCTCGACCTTCGAATTATGATGTACACTTCTCAAATTCGTCTTTATCTGATTTTTTTTAAAACTACAAAAAATAGACATACCTGAATCTTCAGCAAAATAACTCAGACAAAATAATACGATGGAAACTTTTAATCCAAGCTAGAATATGAATGCACCGTCTGGGACCCTTACCTGAAAAGTAACATCGACAAGCTTGAACTTGTCCAGAGATCAGCAGCACGCTTCATAACAAAAGACTACAGATCCAAAGAAGTAGGATGTGTCACCGACATGCTGAGGGACCTAGAGCTACCACAACTACAGGAGAGACGACGCCACCAGAGGCTGACGCTGCTGTACAAGGTGGTGAAAGGGCACGTACCGGCCATCAACATTGAACACTATCTTAAACCGCTAAGACCAAAACGAACTGTCAGGGCAAAGCAGTACGTGGACTTTATTCAGAAAAATATTGTGGAAAACAGTGTGAACAATAACAACAAGTGCTTTAAACCAGTATTCACCAACTCCTTGAATTACAATAACTCATTCTTACTGAAACTGCCATAGATTGGAACAAACTTAGTGACAATTTAGTTGAAGCGAGTGTTTCAAGTCACTACTAACAAAATTGGACTAATGCGCATTCTTTCCCGTTGAGCCAGCAGTGGTCACTTCAACGTATTAATCTAGATCCAGATCCAGAATGTCCATGTTTGTCTTAACGTGACTAAACGGAAGAAAAATGAAAAAAAAATGAAGAAAATATTCTTCTATCAAAGCATTCCTGACACACATACAGCACAAGCGACCACTAAAAACACGACTGAATGTTGTAATGGGTTTGAATTAGCCGCAAGGTTTTGCACCAGGAGTTGTTTGTATTCCATAATGTTAAAGAACAAAGAAAACTTGGGAATTTACAACCGAATTAACAAGCTAGTGCGACAAACTTGTATGACTTGTCACTGATTTAAAATCAATAAAACGGTTTGTCACCACTAAGACACTCAATCCTTATGTTTGAGAAAATGTCTGTCTGCCTGCCTGCCTGCCTGCCTGCCTGTCTGTCTGTCTCTCTGTCTGTCTGTCTGTCTGTCTGTCTGTCTGTCCGTACGTCTGGAGCGGCAGTTGTGGGTTGCTTTGCCAGTACAGAATGGCATGTGGGTTTTTGGTACTTGTGGGGTGCACACAAGTGCTAAATGCGTACAGAATGGCATTGTGGGGTTAATTCCATTTTTACATTTTTCTTTTAGTTTTTTCAACTTTTATCATTCTTTATTACTGTCATTAGGGTTGGATCTCAAGTTTTGTGACATTAGGGTTAGAAAAAAATAGGTTTTGTTTTGTTTTATATAAAAAAAATGTTTTATAACATATAAAAACCGCACCCCACAACATCACTTCCAGCGGAACGTCCGTCCGCCCGCCCGCAACTCCGCACCCAACCCCGCCCGCCGTCCGTCCACCCCCGCCCTCCCGCTTAAGAAGAAGTGTTATGATAATATTTATTAAATGAACATTGTGTCCCTTTCACGACAGTGAAGCGGGACGGTAGTGTGGTGGAAACGGTGTTTGGCGCTCACGCCAGATGTTGCGGATTTATATCAGCAAAAACAAAAACAATTCATTATTAAAAAAATTATAAATAAAAATGAAAACAATTGTATTATGCATTATGATAAACTATGTGATAGACTAAATTCAAAATTATATCTTTTTAGACGTATATCTAGATACTTAAATATTGAAATGAACTTTTATTCGAGACAAGAATTAAATGATATAAGAGAAAAAAAATTAGAAGGTATGAAAATTAGATCAAGAGCAAAATGGATTCAAGAGGGGGGAAAAATGTCTAGATACTTTTGTAATTTAGAAAACCAAAATTTTGTATCTAAATCAATGTTGAGTTTAAAACTTAATAATGAACAGACAATAAACGATCAAGATAAAATTATTAAGGAAACAGTAAAATTATATAAAAAATTATACTCCCAAAATGAAACTGTAGAAGTAGATTTAAATAATATATTTTCTGATATTAATGTTCCTAAACTAAATAATGATTCGAAAAAATCACTTGAAGGTCATATAACATATGCAGAAATATAGGGCTGTCTGAAGAATATGTCAAATTTTAAAAGTCCTGGATTCGATGGTTTTACAGTAGAGTTTTTTTGGAAAGACATTGGCCATTTTCTTGTACGTGCGATAAATGATGGCTTTGACAAAGATGAACTTTCAGTCACACAAAAACAAGGTGTAATCACTTGCATACCTAAAGGAAATAAAGATAAACAGCTTTTAAAAAACTGGCGCCCAATATCACTTTTAAATGTAGCATATAAACTAGCATCCGCAGCTATTGCACAACGAATTAGATATGTTTTGCCATCTATTATAAATGAAGACCAGACAGGCTTTTTACCAGGAAGATAATATATAGGTGAAAACACCAGGTTACTGTATGATATGATGTTTTACTTAGAAAAACAACATAAACCAGGAGTATTACTTCTGGTTGATTTTGAAAAAGCTTTTGACTCTGTAAGCTGGTCGTTTATCTTTAAAGTTCTCAATTTCTTTAACTTTGGCCCTTCAATAACAAAATGGATACAATTATTTTATACAAATATAGAATCATTTATTGTTATAAATGGACACCTATCTGAGTGGTTCTACTTAAACAGAGGTTGTAGACAAGGGGACCCTCTCCTTATATATTCCTTTTATGTGCAGAAATCATTGCTGTTCTGATCAGAAATAACCCAGGTATTAAAGGTATAGATATTGGTGAAAATAAATTTTTGATTTCACAATATGCAGATGACACCTTAATTGTTTTAGATGGTACAGAAAAATCATTGTGAAATACCCTTAAAATTTTAAAATTCTATGCAGAAATCTCCGGCCTTAAAATGAATATTGAAAAAACTAAGACGGTGTGGATAGGATCAAGAAAAAACTGTCAAGAAAAGTTATGTGAGAAATGGCATCTTTCTTGGGTAAATAAATTCACAATATTAGGTTTAAAATTCTTTGTAAATTTAAATGAAATAATAAATATTAATTATAAAGAAAAAATTCAAGACATTAAAAAACTTCTTGCCAATTGGTCAAGGAGAATTTTAACTCCAATAGGCAAAATATTAGTTATAAAAAGTTTAGCATTATCAAAATTAAACCATCTAATTATGGCATTGCCAAGTCCAACTTGTGCAATGATCAGAGAACTAAAATCATTATTCTTTAAATTTTTACGGGACGGTAAACCAGAAAAAATAAAACGTGCAGTTATATACCAGTCATATGAAAAAGGTGGTATAAAAATGTTTGACATTGATGTTTTCTTTGGCTCCTTGAAATTGACATGGATAAGACGGTTTTTTCAGTCAAACAAACCATATTTATCTATTTTTAAAACTATGTACCCCTATATTATAATTTTTTCTTCATTTGGAGCAGATTTCATTTCTCGACATGTTAATAGAATAGATAACCCTTTCTGGAACGATATATTTAATATTTATAAAAAAAATTCAACAAATATCATACCTAGAAACTGGAATAACTTTCAGTCCACTCCATTATGGCACAACCCTCATATTAAGGTCGGAGGATCTGGTATTTTACTGAATCATTGGTTTAAAAAAGGAATATATTATATAAATGACCTCATGAATACAAATGGCAATTTCTTCACATACAGAGAATTCACTGAAAAATATAGTGTTAACACTAACTTTATCGAATTTGAAGAACTCGTAGCATCAGTCAGACACTACTTAGATAAGTTATCTTTTCAACATTTATCATGCATTTGCCTTAACCCTTTAATACCATATACAATGTCAACAATCCTGAAAGATAAAAAGGGTTGTAGAACAATTTACCAACATTTCATGAATAAAGATTATATTTCAACTTCTAAAACAAAATGGGAGAATGATTTAAATATTCGAATTAATCTGAGAGATAGTAAGTATTACGCTCTTCCTTTCAATGTCACTAAAGACACACATTTACAATGGTTCCAATTTAGAATTAATCACAGAATTCTTGGAACAAATTCATTGCTTAAAAAAATGAAGATTAAAGAATCCGATGTATGTTCCTTTTGTCAAAGAGAAACCGAAACTATTAAACATATATTTATTGACTGCATAGTAACGCAACAATTTTTTCAAAGTTTTAAAAACTATCTGAATGAAAAGTGCAATACAATAAATACAGACTGGTCATCTTCAGACATAATCTTTGGCAGTATGAAATTCGAAACTGTTTTGAATAGGCTGCTATATACTGCTAAACACTTCATAAACTGTCAAAAAATGAAAAACAATATTCCTATTTTTGAACCATTCAAACACTATATTAAAATGTTGTATGAAACAGAACGATATATTGCCAAAAATAACATTGAGGTGGAAAAATTTGATTTGTTATGGAACCTATACATTCCCTTTATATCTTAAAAATAAAGACTATTAATTTTACATTTTTCAGATTTATGTATTATAAAAGTTGCCTTCCAGGATGGCTTCTTTGCTTATTTTGTGTAGACAGTACTTTAGTGAAAATCTCCTGCTGCCTCGATTTTTTCTATTATTGTTTTAGTTTTTTTTTTTTCTACTTATATATTGTTTTATAATGATCCAACTTCTGTTTTGTTTTTCATTAAAAGAAAAGGAAAGTGTTTATATAACAATTTTACATCTCGTCATAGAACACATGTGTACTCTAACTAGAGTTTATCTTATTTGTGAAAGCAAATTTTGCAATAATATAAGATCTTAATTACTGTTCACATCAATAGTATAGCCTATATTTTTTGTGTCCCAAATGGAATCATTATAATTATAAGGGACTTTGTTAAACTATAAATATCTGCTTGGAAAGAGTGTTTACACATGTACACTCTTAATAATGTTTCTTTCAAAACAATTGTTGTTTCATTTTATTATTTTTTAATATTTGATTTTTAAAAATCAACAACAAAAAAATCCTTACACTACACACCTGTCTCTCTTGAATTCACATATAAGTTTGTTACTTATTCTTTCTGTATATTTATATACATAATTTACATAATATTTTAGTTTGTATGTGAATCTGCTTATTTTTTCATGAAATATATTCAAATGAGAAATATATTACACTAATATTCAACCAGTCCAATAACTGAAAACACATGTTTTATAAAATTTAAGAAATAGGTGATTCTTTTGTGTTTTCTGATTCTCAAATAAAGTTAAATTTTACTAGAAAAATATAAAATGAACCGAGGTATCTTTGATATTTTTTTTAATGTCTTACCCTGGCTTTCAATAAACACCATCAATTAACACACAAAAAATTGTGTTTATAAATCATTCCAATTATAGATACCTCTAATAAATATAAACACACAAAAACAACCCCATTACAATAAAATTCATGTAATTATTGCCACTTTATGTTTTCTGTAAAAAGGGATAAACCAAAATACATATTTAATATTTATTAAGGTTGTACACCAAGCCAGCCACTATAGACTTAAGAGAGAAAAATCTATTGAAGTCATTAGACAACATAATTTTCTTATACTATCATCTGCTGTGTCAGATTTTATTTTATTTCTGTTTGATTTTTGTTTTAGCTCGAGCTACAATCTATAATTTGTTTAGACTGGTGTGTCGCTTTAAGATTAATGTATATATGTGTATTCAGTGAAAGGCAAAAGAAAGTATACATACCTATAAACGTCGACAGGTCAAGGAACAAAAAATGTATTGCATATAAATTTTGTATATTTATATTTCATCATACTGTTGAATCAAAAAACAAACATTTAATTCATTTCAAAGCAAAACAATAAGAAAAAATCAGTTCATTTTTCCATCACATGAATAAACTTAGTCAATAATGAAATAATTTCAAAAACCAAAATGTATGCTTTCTTTTTCTTTCAGTGTATATATATGAATGTATGTTACAACTTGACTGATATATATATTTGTACGGTTTGTTGAGGGATGGTAAAACATTGTAATCTTGATATTATTGATTTTAAATGTGTTATTCAGAGGGCCTCATTAAAAATAAGTTTTATATAGTATATAAAACTTAATGAGTTTACCCTCTCTAAAAAAGACTTTATCATTATCATAAAATTATCGTTGTATGCTTCTGCATTAAAAGCACTGTTGGCCGATTAGTTTCATTCATAACTTTGCAGATGGGCGTGTTAACACACCGTCTACTCAAGGTTGGGAGAGTTTTCTCATCTTCACGTGCTCAACGTGCTTTCATTCATGGAAATGGTATAGTCGCATTGGAATGTCATTGTCCGTCTTTCCGTCCGTAGTAGAGTCACTTGCAAGCATGAACGCATCCAAAAGAGGAAAACGGCAGCCTAACTCGGTTTTGATAGAGTTTTTTATATGAAGGATAATGAAATATGCAGCACATCTTACGCCCCACAACACAGCTGCGCCCCCTTTATCCCCATGGTAACATGATTATTACGCTTAAAAAAGTCCTATGTAATTTGGTGTGAAATATTTTCAAAAAAGTTCAAAAGTTGTTCCGATTTCTTGCTGAAGACGAGTAGAGCAAATGTTGGTATAGCATATACTGCAATAAGACATCACTGGTGTTAAAATAGTAAATTTTATAGAATTTTGATAAATCCATGTATTTATGAGCATTTAAGGATTTCTTTTTTTAAAAAAACAAACTTAGGGTGTTACAGCACAAAAACAAGCTTGTCAACCTACCAGTTATTGTGTTTTTATTGTGGGAATACATTCCTGCTATGAAAAAATACTTTATAAAAACATTCTATGTTGAATGTTTACCATTGGAATCCTAGACATTATTTTATATAGAACAAAAAACAAAATTTAACTGTGTAATGAAAACTGAACGCCCACTAGCTTAAATCTGTTCTATTCTCAAACAGCACTGAGTGAACTCTATATTCCAAGGATTTTGATCTGCAAATATTTATAAAGTATATAAATTTACAAATATTTATACAGTATAAAAATACGCAAACATTTATACAGTATATATATCTGCAAACATATATACAGTATATAGATCCGCCAACATTAATACATTATATAGATCCGCAAACATTTATACAGTATATAGATCCACGAACATTTATACAGTATATAAATCTGAAAACAATTATACAGTATATAGATCCGACAACATTTATACAGTAAATAGATCTGTTAACAAGTATACAATATATAGATCGCAAACAATTATACAGTATATAGATCCGCAAATATTTATACAATATAAAGATCCGCAAACATTTATACGGTATATTGATCCGCCAACATTTATACAGTATATGGATCTGCAAACAATTATACAGTTTATAGATATGATAACAATTATAAAATATATAGATCAGCAAACATTTATACATGTATATAGATCTGCAAACAATTATATAATATATAGATCCGCAAACATTTATACTGTAAATTGATCCGCAAATATTTATACAGTATATAGATCCGCAAACAATTATACAGTATATAGATCTGCAAACATTTACACAATATATAGATCGGCAAACATATATACAGTATATAGATCCGCAAATATTTATACAGTATATAGATCCGCAAACATGTATACAGTATATAGATCCGCAAACAATTATACAGTATATAGATCTGCAAACATCTATACAGTATATAGATCTGCAAACATTTAAACAGATTATAGATTCGCACAGTATATAGATCCGCAAACATTTATACAGTATATAATTCCACAAAAAACATTTATACAGTATATAGATCCGCAATCATTTATACAGTATATAGATCTGCAAACAATTATACACTATTTAGATCCGCAAACATGTATAGAGTATATAAATCTGCAAACAATTATACAGTATATAGATCCGCAAACATTTACACAGTATAAAGATCCGCAAACATTTATACAATATATAAATCAGCAAACATATACACAGTAATAAGATCTGCAAACATTTATACAGTATATAAATCGGCAAACAATTATACAACATATAGATCCGCAAACACTTATACAGTATATGGATCCGCAAACATTTATACAATATATAGATCTGCAAATATTTATACAGTATATAGATCCGCAATCATTTATACAGTATATAGATATGCAGATATTTATACAATATATAGATCCGCAAACACTTGTACAGTATATGGATCCGCAAACATTTATACAATATATAGATCAGCAAACATATACACAGTATATAGATCCGCAAACATTTATACAGTATATAGATCCACAAAAAACATTTATACAGTATATAGATCCGCAATCATTTATACAGTATATAGATCCACAAAAAACATTTATACAGTATATAGATCCGCAATCATTTATACAGTATATAGATCTGCAAACAATTATACAATATATAGGTCAGCAAACATGTATACAGTATAAAGATCCGCACACATTTATACAGTTTATAAATCTGCAAATATGTATACTGTATAAAGATCCGCAAACAAGTATACAATATATAGATCCGCTAACATTATTACATTATATAGATCCGCAAACATTTATACAGTATATGGATCTGCAAACATTTATACAGTATATAGATCCACAAATATTTATACAGTATATAGATCTGCAAACATTTATACAATCTATAGATCCGCAAACATATATACACTGTAAAGATCCTCAAACATTTATACAATATATAGATCCGCAAACATTTATACAGTATAAAGATCCGCAAACATTTATACAGTATATAGATCTGCAAACATTTATACAGTATATGGATCTGCAAACATTTATACAGTATATAGATCCACAAATATTTATACAGTATATAGATCTGCAAACATTTATACAATCTATAGATCCGCAAACATATATACACTGTAAAGATCCTCAAACATTTATACAATATATAGATCCGCAAACATTTATACAGTATAAAGATCCGCAAACATTTATACAGTATATAGATCTGCAAACATTTATACAGTATATACATCTGCAAACATATATACAATATAAACATCCGTAAACATTTATACAGCATATAGATCCGCAAACATTTATACAGTATATACATCTGCAAACATATATACAATATAAAGATTTAAATCAGGTTTTAATTATTTCAAATCATAAAGACAGTTTAAACCATGTTTATTTCATTCAATTCGATAGAGTGAGGTTTTACTTTATATATGAAGCGATCTATAAACGCGTTCATTGTAAAAACAGCATGTGAAATATACGTTCGTCACGTGATACATATATATGAAATTACTATATGTTGTAGTTTATTTGTGAAATATAAGTTCGTAACGTGATACATGTATATGAAATTACTATATGTTGTAGTTTATAAGTGAAATATACGTTAGACACGTGATACATGTACATGAAATTACTATATGCTGTAGTTTATAAGTAAGTCACGTGATACATGTATATGAAATTACTATATGTTCTAGTTTATGTGTGATACACACGTTCGTCACGTGATACATGTATATGAATTACTTTATACTGTAGTTTATATGGGAAATACACGTTCATCACGTGATGCATGTATATGACATTACTATATGTTGTAGTTAATATGTGAAATACACGTTCGTCACGTGATACATGTATATCACATTATTATATGTTGTAGTTAATTTGTGAAATATACGTTCGTCACGTGATACATGTATATAAATAACTATATGTTGTAGTTTATATGTGAAATATACGTTCGTCACGTGATACATGTATATGAAATTACTATATGAAATAGTTTATATGTGAAATATACGTTCGTCACGTGATACATGTATATGAAATTCCTATATGTTGTAGTTTATATGTGAAATACACGCTTGTCACGTGATACATGGATAAGAAACTAGTATATGTTGTAGTTTATATATGAAATACACGCTCGTCACGTTATATATGTATTTGAAATTATTATATATTGTACTTTATATGTGAAATACACGCTCGTCACGTTATAAATGTATATGAAATTACTATATATTGTAGTTTTTATATGAAATACACGCTATTCACGCTATACATGTATACGAAATTACTATATATTGTAGTTTTTATATGAAATACACGCTCGTCACGTTATACATGTATATGAAATTACTATATATTGAAATTTATATATAATATACACGCTCGTCACGTTATACATGTATATGAAATTACTATATATTGTAGTTTT
This sequence comes from Panopea generosa, assembly GCA_029582155.1. Taxonomy (NCBI): domain Eukaryota; kingdom Metazoa; phylum Mollusca; class Bivalvia; order Adapedonta; family Hiatellidae; genus Panopea; species Panopea generosa. The sequence continues at coordinate 11,883,035 of CM055908.1, forward strand.
ATATGAAATACACGCTATTCACGCTATACATGTAAACGAAATTACTATATATTGTAGTTTTTATATGAGATACACGCTCGTCACGTTATACATATATATGAAATTACTATAGATTGTTATTTATATATAATATACACGCTCGTCACGTTATACATGTATATGAAATTACTATATATTGTAGTTTATATGTGAAATACACGCTCGTCACATTATACATGTATATGAGCAATACTACATATTGTAGTTTATATATGAAATACACGTTCGTCACGTTATACATGAATTTGAAATTAATATATGCTGTCGTTTATTGATGAAATACACGCTCGTCACGTTATACATGTATATAAAATTACTATATGCTGTAGTTTATATGTGAAATTCACGCTCTTCACATTATATATGTATATGAAATTTCTATATATTGTAATTTATATGTGAAATACATGTTCGTCACGATATACATATATGTAACATTACTATTTAAGGTAGTTTATATGTGAAATACACGCTCGTCACGTTATACATGTATATGAAATGCCTATATGTTGTAGTTTATATGTGAAATACACGCTCGTCACGTTAACCATGTATGTAACATTAATCTATATTGAAATTTATATGTGAAAAACACGCTTGTCACGTAATACATATGATATGAAATGACTTTATGTTGTAGTTTATTTGTGAAATACACGCTTGTCACGTTATACATGTATGCCACATTAATCTACATTAAAGTTTATATGTGAAATACACTCTCGTCACGTTATACATGTATGAACCATTACGGTATATTGTAGTTTATATGTGAAATACACGTCACGTGATACATGTATTTAACATGACTGTATATTGTAATTTATATATTAAATACACGCTCGTCACGTTATCAATGTATATAATATTATAATATGTTGTAGTTTACATGTGAAATACACGCTCATCACGTGATACATGTATATGAAATAACTGAATGTTGTAGTTTATATATGAAATACACGCTCGTTATGTTATACAAATATATATCATTACTCTACGTAGTAGTTTATATATGAAATATACGCTTTTCACGGTATACGTCTATGTAACATTACTATATATTGTAGTTTATATGTGAAAAACACGCTCATCACGTTATATATGTATGTAGCATTACTAGATATTGCAATTTATATGTGAATAGACGCTCGTCATGTTATACATGTATATTATATTACTATATGTTGTAATTTATATGTGAAATACTTACTCGTCACTTTATACATGTATTTAACATTATTATATGTTGTATTGTATATGTGAAATACACTCTCGTCACGTGATACATGTATATAAAATAACTGTATATTTTAGTTTATATGTGAAATACACGCTCGTCACGTGATAAATGTATATGAAATTACGGTATGTTGAAGTTTATATGTGAAATACACGCTCGTCACGTTGTACATGTATATGTAATTCCTATATATTGTAGTTTATGTGAAATACACGCTCGTCACGTTATACATGCATATGAAATTACTATATGACGTTGTTTATGTATGAAATACACGTTCGTCACGTGATACATGTATTTGAAATTACTAAATATTGTAGTTTATATGTGAAATACACCATCGTCACGTGATACATGTATATGAAATTACTATATGTTATAGTTTATACGTGAAATCCAAGCTCTTGATGTTATACATGTATAAGAAATGACTATTTATTGTTGTGTATAGATGAAATACACGCTCGTCACGTTATAGATGTATTTGAAATTACTATATTTTGTAGTTTATTTATGAAATACACGCTCGTCACGTTATTATTGTATGTAACATTACTTTATATTGTAGTTTATATGTGAAATACACGCTCGTCACGTTATACATGTATGTAACATTATTCTATATTGTAGTTTATATGTGAAATACACGCTCGTCACGTTAAACATGTATATGAAATGACTATATGTTGTAGTTTATATGTGATGTACACGATCGTTACGTTATTCATGTATAGGAAATTACTATATGTTGTAGTTTATATGTATAATACACGCTCGTCCATTATACATGTATGTAACATAATTATATATTGTAGTTTATATGTGAAATACACGGTCGTCACGTTATACATGTATATGAAATTACTATATGTTGTAGTTTATATGTGAAATACACGCTCGTCCATTATACATGTATGTAACATTATTATATATTGTAGTTTATATGTGAAATACACGCTCATCACGTTATACTTGTATATGAAATTAATATATATTGTAGTTTTTATGTGAAATACGCATCACATGATACATGCATTTTACACGCTCGTCAAGTGATACATGTATATGAAAAATACTATATATTTTAGTTCATATATGAAATACACGCTCGTCACGTTATACATGCATTTGAAATTACTATATGATGTAGTTTATTGATGAAATACACGCTCGTCACGTTATACATGTATGTAACATTACTTTATATTATTGTTTATATGTGAATTACATGCTTGTCACGTTATACATATATATTGTATTTTATATGTGTAATACACGCTCGTCACGTTAAACATGTATACGAAATGACTATATATGGTAGTTTATATGTGATGTACACGCTCGTTACGATATATATGTATTGGAAATTACTATATGTTGTAGTTTATATGTGAAATACACGCTCGTCCATTATACATGTATGTAACATTAATATATATTGTAGTTTATATGTAAAATACACGCTCGTCATGTTATACATGTTTATAAAATTACTATATGTTGTAGTTTATATGTGAAATACACGCTCGTCCATTATACATGTATGTAACATTATTATATATTATAGTTTATATGTGAAATACACGTTCATCACGTTATACATGTATATGAAATTAATATACATTGTAGTTTATATGTGAAATCGCATCACATGATACATGTATTTTACACGCTCGTCAAGTGATATATGTATATGAAAAATACTATATATTTTAGTTTATATATGAAATATACGCTCGGCACGTTATACATGTATTTGAAATTACTATATGATGTAGTTTATTGATGAAATACACGCTCTTCACGTTATAAATGTATGTAACATTACTTTATATTATTGTTTATATGTGAATTACATGCTTGTCACGTTATACATATATATTGTATTTTATATGTGTAATACACGCTCGTCACGTTAAACATGTATGTAACATTATTATATATTGTAGTTTATATGTGAAATACACGCTAGTCACGTTATACATGTATATGAATTTACTATATGTTGTAGTTTATTTTTGAAAAACACGCTCGTCGCGTTATATATGTATTTGAAATTAATATATATATTGTAGCTGATGTAAAATACACGTCACGTGATACCTGTATATGAACAATACTATATATTGTACTTTATATATGAAATACACGCTCGTCACGTTATACATGTATTTGAAATTACTATATGCTGTAGTTTATTGATGAATTACACGCTCGTCACGTTATAATTGTATGTAGCATTACTTTATATCATTGTTTATATGTGAAATATATTCTCGTCACCTTATAACTGTATATTGTAGTTTATATGTGAAATACACGCTCGTCATTTTATACATGTACATAATATTACTATATGTAGTATTTTATAGATGAAAAACATGCTCGTCACGTTTAACATGTATATGATATTACTTTATGTTGTTTTTTATATGTGAAATACACGCCCGTTACGTTATATATGTATATATAATAACTATATGTTGTAGTTTATATATGAAATACACGCTTGTCACATTTTACATGTATATGACATTACTCTTTGTTGTAGTTTATATGTGAAATACACGCTCGTCACATTACACATGTGCGTAACTTTACTTTATGTTGTAGTTTATATGTGAAATACACGCTCGTCATGTTATACTTGTATGGAACATTACTATATGTTGTAGTTTATATGTGAAATACACGCTCGTCATGTAATATATGTATATAACAATATTACATGTTGTAGTTTATGTATGAAATACACGTTTGTCACGTGATATAGTTATATGAAATTACTATATGTTGTAGTCTATATGTGAGATGCACGCTCGTAACGTGATACTTACACTAGTAATAATAATGTTATAATGAATCATTTTTTTTAAAAACTAAAACAGTTAGGCGAGTTAACCTAACCCTTTTTAGAATGCGTTTCTATTGATGAATATCAAAATCAAACATAAATTGTATTTTATCAACATCACATCAACATCATTATATTATTATTACTATTTGTATCTTATAAAAACATACAATTTAAATGATTATTTTTAATTTTGTATTTGAAAAGAGTAAAAATAACTTGCTATACGTTTAAAGCTCCTTTCATGTTTTTCGATAAATGACAATATTTCAAAATTAACAAGTACGAGATATTGGTAATGTACGCCAACATCTGATGCAACGTCATTTGTTTTCTCCCTTAGATTATAAGAAATACTAACAAATCTATAAAAAAAAATTAAGAATAATGTTTGTTGAATATTTATATATTTGCATTTTACATCGATAGTGAATCTAGTTCTTACTACTTAGAGAATATGCAGATGATATAACGTGCTAATGGCACAACAAATGGCTTTCATGGATGTTGATTTCTTCAAAAAGATTGATTGATTGATTGATTGATTTATTGATTGATTGATTGATTGGTTGATTGAATATTTAACCTCATTTTTATGCCATCGAAGGCTAACAGACGTCTTCAAAAAGAAGTTATTAAATTATAATTTAGACATATTATGAATAGTTGAACACAGTCTGAGTTTTTGTATTATTTCAATATAACTGGTGTAGCAGATTTACAGTGTTTTCATGTATTTATGATATAGATTACACACATTGACCAAATTTCTTGATATTCATATTATCCATGTACGATTTATTATTCTGTTAAATGTGAAAAAAACAAAAATAGAGATACATCATGTCTTATGCATGGCAGAATGCTGGTTTACTCTGCAGATGGTCATATTGGTATTTTCATGTCCATAAGTTTAGGTTTATATGCAGTGTTCAGTCTCATATTTCATAAACACATGTCCTCTTAGACATATCACATTGGTGACACTCCCTCCTTCATATAATTTAGCCATATTTCTGTAGAGCTACCAATCCTTAATTTAGATTGAAATAACTGCAAGATCATGCTGAATTACCATGGGTATGTTTATTGTTCAGGTTGTGATTTTTTCATTTATATATTACCCCGCCCAGTTATTTCTACATGCAAAAATAGAATTGTCTGCAAAATGAAATCATTTGCATATTTATAGTGAATTGGCAGGGTTTTTTTAATTATTAAAAGTCATTAGTTGCAATCTTGCTGACAGGTCAGTTTACGGTTAACTTCGGTTGTTTTCGGTTGTCATCGCATTAAACTCTGCGTCGAATTATTTAATTTTAAATAGTTTTTGTTTGTTCTCCTTTCTAAAGAAAATCCTATGGGTGTGCAGAATTTTACAGTAAATGACATGTCTGCATGATATGTTGGGTCTGTGTTGTCTATTCTATATTTGAAATAACGTGTAAACAGAGAAATGGAATACTCTTGCATGAAAATATCTGAATTATTTGCTTCTGTGGTAACCATTTAATACTGAAATTGAAATTTTACTTAGTTTTCATGAATTTCGTTCCATAATATCATTTTTTTATCAAAGTGTATGTTTTTCATCCGATTTTCAGACACTTTTTCATTTTTATTTCGTGGAGTTTCAGACATTTTTAGACATAATTGGTAAAGTTTATTTTAAAACGTAAACAGTATGGTAATGAATTCCTTTTTTTAGTGCAGATATAGGGATGCATTTAGCTCTTTTGAACTTGTATAGAGTATTGTAACATAATATGCTTATGTTGAATCTTTAAATAATGTCCTCTTCAGGACTCACACCTCTTTTATCTCCCTTGAGTACAGATGAAGGAGGTAGAAAGAATGTTTTATTTCTCTTTTTTTTTCTCTTTTCAGGACTTTGTATTGCAGTGATTTTATTTTTTCTTACGATATGTTAATGGTAAATATTTTAGAAATCACCACGGATCACCACTGACAACTTGATGCTGGCATATTATTGCTCTGGATCATCAATCTATTAAATTAAACAAATAATTACGTTATTCATTTTTTTCTTTGTAATTGCATACCTTGAACCAGTAAAGAATTTGAGCCCAGACACATGCTGCAGATTGTGTTGTTTTCACTGTGTTTTTGGAAATAAATGTTACAATGGAGTACTATGGAAAATGTAATAGTGGTGTGAGACATTCATATCTATCATCATCATCATCATCGTCGTCGTCATTGTCATCGTCATCACCATCATCATCATCATCATATCAATCATTATCATTATCAATATCATAATTACCATCCTCAGCTTCATCGTCATCATCATTATCATCATCATCATCAACATCATTATCATCATTATCATAATTACTATCCCCAACATCATCGTTATCACCATCATCATCATCATCGAGATCATTTCCATCAGTATCATGATCATGATCATAATTACAATGCCCAGCATCACCATCATCACCATTAGCATTATCATCATCATCAAGATCATTTCCATCATTATCATTATCATTTTCATAATTACCATCCCCAGCATCATCTTCATCATCATCATTATCATCATCACCATCATCATGTTCATTATCATAAAGATCATCTCCATCATTATCATGATCATTATCATAATTACCATCTCCAGCATCATCTTCATCATCTTCATTATCATCATCACCATCATCATGATCACTATCATAAAGATCATCTCCATCATTATCATGATAATTATCATTATTACCATCTCCAGCATCATCCTCATCATCATCATTATGTTCATCACCATCATCATGAACTTCAGCATAAAGATCATCTCCATCATTATCATGATCATTATCATAATTACCATCTCCAGCATCATCCTCATCATCATCATTATCATCATCACCATCATCATGAACTTCAACATAAAGATCATCTCCATCATTATCATGATCATTATCATAATTTCCATCAACAGCATCACCAGTATCACCATTATCACCATTATCAGTATCGGCTCATTTCTATCTACAACTTCATCTTTATTATAATCTATGTCCATCTCTATTACCATATCAGGCTGTTTCTATCATCATCTCTGTCATCTCTATCTCCATATCCGTCGAATCTTCAACTTAATCTCCATTATTATCATGAACAACAAAGTTGTATACTTATATATGAAACACACTTCTGATATGTATCCAATGGTAAGCACAATCGTTATATACGATCACACTGAACAAACACGAACTGGTATAACATTTTCGAAATAAATTATGTTTTTTTCATTAAAATCTTTTGCGGTTTGTGTTATTTTACCGTTGACAATGACGTTGTGTAACTTAAACTCTAACGTAACCTGATCTAGCCTGGTTCCCATACACGGTATTAAAATATTAAGCCGGGACACATGTCAATTGGCCATCGGCAGTTTCGATCACCCTCTACAGAAATTAAATATTTATCATGAACATAAGAAAATTATTTAACAATAAAATTCATCAAAAGAATGACCTCCTGTTAAACTGCCTTCTCTGCTCCAAGATAAGTGATATGTATCGAACATTAACCGTTAATAGGGTTTTACTTACCGCTTTACCTCGTCAACAGTAATGCGTGTGGGAACCGTATTTGATCATAAAATTGTATATGGCGATATAATCTAGCTTGGCCATCAACATTTACAATGCGTTTGGTGCTTTATTGTAGTTTAATGAATAAATATTACTGGTCAGTTTTGTTATTTGCAGCTCACATTATTCACATTTAAGTAGTAGTAGTAATTTATATGGTTGAATCGTTAGATTTAATATAAATGAATAAAACAGATGGCTCATTTATTCACACCGTAATTGGTGTAAGAGGGACGGGATGGACCATCATTTAAATATACCTTAGTGTATTTACATAACATATATGCAAAACATAATTTGGCCACCGTGACCGAGTTCTGTTGGCATTAGACGCATTTCGTCGTAAGATCATCAATTTAAGACTTGTTCTGTTTAGTTTTTAATTTTTCATTATATAGTAATATTTTACCAGATGTTTTAACACATTTATAGTTAATGAATATCATCTTATACCATTGGTTTCTTTTAAACATTTTTACAATGAAATAATTCGCCATGTCTGGTCATTAAGTCATTATATATATGGAGATAATTATTTGTGAATAACTAAACATACTTATACAGAGCAAGCATAAATGTGCAGACCAGACTACGGCGAACTCACCTAGCTACAATGCAAGCAACTGACACAATATCAAGGCATCTACAAAACCAATAGATTTGGAGTCAACCATGACTTATAAACAGTTACTATTGTTTTACATGTTACACATCTGGACTGGACGGACAATTTACATGCATAAACAGTACTAATAGCTCTCTATGAGTAGGATCCAGTTGACTACATGATAAGATTAGGATGGAAAGGTTTATTGATCTTAGGAGAGAGTAGAAGCAATTACGTTTTTTTTCAAACAAAAGAACGTCGACCGGAGTATTGTGAAGAAGTACAAGCTTTCTATGTACGGCTTGTGTCGGGATTTCGACGAACGAAATCTTCTCGGCCCAGACATCTTCCCTTGGAAAATACTTGGGGTCTTATTGACACTCCCGGCGTCAAGTACATGGTCTGGTGTGTAAAAACACTAAGTTTTTAACTGTGCCACAAACAGAGCGTCGTCATGAATATTGTGAAGATAGTTTAAGCTTTCTTTGAACGGTTTGTTTCGGGATTTGAACGAACACTTTCTGCGTCATTTACATGGGCTGTGGTTCTTAAAAAACACCAAGTTTTTAACTGTGTTACAAACAGAACGCCGCCGCCAGTATTGTGAAGAAGTCCACGCTTTCAGTGTTATATTTGTGATGTAAAATTCCCGGCCCAAATGTCACATCTTGGAAAATACTTGTTTTGATTACACCTTCTGTACATGGTCTGTGGTTCTTAAAAACATCAAGTATTTAACTTTGTTTCAATTGGAACCGCGCCAGCAGCTGTATCTTTTGACCGTTTTTGAGGCAATTCTTGTGTAATAAATGAGTTTTGGGGTTCATAAAAACAAGAAGTTCTTAACTCTGTCTTAATTGGAACACGTCAGTAGTTGGATCTTTCTGACCGCGTTTCCTGTGCTTATATTTGTGATCGGATTTCAAAGAAAGTTTCTAAAACGCGCCTGGGTCTGGCGCCTAATATCACCTCTTGGAAAATTCTTGGGTTTTATTTTGCAGTTTCTATGTAATAAGTGTGGTCTGGAGTTCTTAAAAACAGTGTTGGAAACCATTTCCCATCCGACCCAGGAATATTGAAAACAGACATAACTCACGTTAATTGTCATGAAAGGTCTAGTTAGTATTCATTTCAATTCAATCTTCAATTTCGTGATTAAGGCCTCAAGCCCATGACACATATAACAATATATAGATAATGAATATACACATGTGCATTGCAGATAAGTATTAACATGATTAACAATATGTGATTAATTTGTGATTGTTCTACTTTACAATTCAAGAAACATTTTCCTCCTTAACGTTGCATAATAAATGTATGAAGCAAAAATGAATAGTCTTTACATTCTGACTTGCTAACAGTATATGCAGTTTATGACTTTTCTACCAGTTCTATATTTCCGTGGTATATATAATGAGCGCAAATCTACATAAATAGGACAGACAAGAATAAAATGAAATTCATCTTCTACTTGATTGAGTAAACAAACTTTACAAATGCTTTCATTCCTAGGAATGTTATTGTATCTGCCTCTTTTCACTTCCAAGCTATGTACGCAAGTTCTTAACTGTGCAAAACAATGTCTAAATTTCCTAACATCAAGTATAGAAACATTAGCTTCTTCCTCATAATATGGTTTAATATGTTTATACACCATTAGTGTATATGTTGACTCTAATAAGCTATACCAATTTTGCAAATATTAATCTTTCATTCTCTTAAAAATCTCTAAAACTAAGTGTTCATTGTCCACTCCTTGGTTCAACCATACATAACTAAAACCGTTTTCAGATAACATTCGATATATCTCTCTAGCCCAATTCATAAAGCAGTTGTTAGTCGTATTCATTAACATAGTATAACATCTCTTTACAAATTGTGTCCGCGTGTAATGCGACGTCGTCAGCAAACGTTAACAATTGGATTTCAGTTCCATTAGGAAGTATCTGGATGCTTGTTATGCCATTGGAATTTTGCATTGTACGTGCTAGCCCATCTATAGTAAGCAAATGGTAAACTTTTAAAATAGTTATGTAACATCCATTTGAGTTATTGAGCGGATGTTCAGTAAAACATACATTAACACAGTTAAGGGACATAACTAACGTAAACTTATATATTTAAATCATGCCTAAAAGCAAGCTCTAAAGGCTTTAAACGTTTTATTGATAAATTGTAAGAAAATACATTTAAAACCCAAAATTTTGTGTCAGTTATTTGATTCATTTGTTGGATCAATATTGTGTTATTCTTCTGAAATATGGGGTTTCACTAAGTCCAAGGAAATTGAACGTCTTCATTTAAAATTTTGTAAACGTCTTTTAAACGTTAGGTTAAGTACATGTACAGCAGGGGTTTACGGTGAACTTGGACGTTATCCGCTTTACATTACCCGATATAGTAGAATTGTAAAGTATTGGTGTAAAATTATTGATACTGACAATATCATTATACATAAATTATATCAACAAGGTGTAAATGATTGTGCAAAAGGATGATAAAATTGGGTTTCTAATGTTAAGAAACTATTAAATGATTATGGGTTTTCTTACTTATTTACAGATGCTTCTTTTGATAAAAAAAACATTTCCTTGTATATTCAAAAAGCGTGTTATTGATTGTTTTATCCAAGAATGGTATGGCTCAATTAACAATAGTCATGTTATAGAAGAGTATAAATATTTCAAAAGTAGTTTTGCATACGAACAATATTTAGATATTCTCCAAATTGATTTAAGATTGTTTGTTACTAGAATTAGATTATCAGCACATACTCTTAGAATTCAAACAGGTCGTTATGCAAGAAATCACATTCCAAGAAATGAGAGATATTGTCTTTGTTGTAACACTACTGAGGTAGAAGATATATACCATTTTATTTGCATCTGTCCTTGCTACAGTGATTTTAGAAAGAAGTATATAAATAAACATGTTTTTCAAAGACCGTCTATGTACAAGCTTATGGAATTGCTTAAAACAAATGATAAAAGTATTTTAGTCAGTTTTGCTCAGTATATTAAGAAATCTCTGAAATTAAGAAAAGCATTTTAAACGTTTAATAGTTTATGTAAATATATTGAATATTTTTTATCTATTTTTGGAAACATTTCACTTAATCAATGAAAGAAAATCATTTAAATATTTAATAAATTTGTTCATCCTCTTATTTTTAGGAATTTATGACTTAAAAAAAATTTGCATGCATTATTTCGATATTGATAATAATAAAAAAAAAATAATAAAAAGAACTTTCTTTAAATGTAAATGAAAAATGGCGGTACAATTTATGTATTAATTAACAATATATTTTACGTGATATTATGTATTGTAAATATGTTATTATGACGATGTATTTATGTACAAGTCTGAAATAAAATATCTGTTCTGTTCTGTTCTGTTCCTAAACTTAATGGTCGGACATTACCATATCTCCCCAAGATATAAAAGACGCCATAAGACAATCTGACCGATCAAAATGCCTCGGGTTCCGATGTGATTAACCCTCGTCTTTTTAAAAAAAGTTCACCCGTTGTTTAATTAGTCCAATATCTATTTACAACTGTCGGACTTTCCTTCCGTATGGAAACAGGCCCTTTAATTATCTCCTTAGTTCACTTTTAAGTTTCATTCCAAGAGACTCTACTAATAATTAACTTACCTAGCGTTATAATGAAATTCATAGACCTCTTGACGATGGCAAGAAAATTCAAGTTGTATTATGTGTCAGGCACAAATGTTTATTTTTAAACCTAAAACAATTGGCATGTTCTTAATTGGTTTCTTCATATTTATCTAACAGATTACAACGTGTTGTATACAACAATTAAAAAGTCAAACTGGAACAGCACGACGACTGGTGTGCAACATGGTTCTATTTTAGAGCCAATACTCTTCGTGATTTATATTTATGATAACATTTCTAACATCGAATCCAAAACACGATTATTAGTCTTTTTCTATTGTTGTCAACCCATCGGTAATAGCGAACACCTTGACTCCGACCTTACCTAAATACATACTTGGTCCAACTAATGTCTTCTGTATTAAAATACATCAAAAAACAGAAACTCTCATTATATCCAGGAAAAATTCGCCCAGCGCATCCTACATTACTAAAAAAAATTACTATATTAGAAATCAAACGACATTTAGTTTTAACCTTATCCGACGATGGTAAGTGACATATTCACACATTACATTATACCAACTATTCCTTAAAACAGACTGACATTCCATATTCTGTATCGCAAAACATTAGAGCATATGTTTACTTCATTCGTAAGAATACGGAGATGTCAAAAGTCACAAAATATTGGTCTCAGGAGTAAATAACAACCATATTTAATAATAAAATATCCCTATAATGCAGCATTTGGTATTGAATATATCAAAATGTTCTAGGGGACCCCAACCCCAGCGGGAAGGGGATATTTCCTCATACACACTCTCCCCAGGTTGGCCCCATCCAATTTTTGAAACGCTCCTATGCCCATGAACTCATACAGAACTTTCTATTACAATGTCCAAATTTTGAATCCATATCTTTAATACACATTTATAGATTTCAAGACCTGACAGTACACATCAATTACTAGTGATATAAATATTAGCTTTTTACTGTGATATATATTGATAGTGGAAACAAGTGCATGAACTGATATGATATTTTAATCAGGGCCGTAGTCACACTGATATATAATTATGCGCATCTTGCAACAATGTGTCAGTTCCTGCAAATGTTTCAACTATCAATATATATCACAGTACACAGTGGCCACGGCCACACACGCGGCTTACGTGGAGGGGAAGAGTAACGGAGGGGTCTCCCTTGCCGTGATAGGGGGTCTCCCCTAGGAAGTTTCGTTTTTTAAGAACCAAATCGTGCATTTTTTCGACATTGGTAACTATAAACAATAACCAATTTCATTGATATTCCACACATTGTTTTTCATTAACACCACAAAGAACACAGTTTATCCAAAGGCAAGACAACTTTTAGGTACAGCAGAATGGCAATATCTCTCTCAATCATGTAATATAGAAGTACACAGTGTTTCTACTAGAAGCGTTATTATTATTATTGGACATGTTGACAAGCTACTACAGCAGCGTACCAGTTAAATATGTTATAATAAAAATAAACCTGGTACATGGTTGTATTTACAGTTGCAAGAGTAAATTTCTCCGCGGTAACGTTAAAAGTAGCACCGATGCTCATGTTACAACCAACGTTATATGTCGCAATGCTGATACCAATGCTAAATGTCGCAAAACCATATATCGCCAAATGTCGCACCTTTGACGCTAAATGTCCTACGATTACCACCGGTATATATTGCAATCCAGCGCTTAACGTCACACTGTTTTATCAGAGCAAAACATGTATTATAGCTAATAATTATAATCAATATCAAATTCGGTAGTAATCATAATCTCTGACAATGTAGCGTGAAGAAAGGATGGGGGAGATGAAGGTACTATATTGTTATAAATTGGGTTTGAACACCAAACCGCTGGATTGAAAAGTCTACGATCTGCTTAAACTAATGCGCCACTCTCCATTATACTTGTAGTAAAGGTGTCACGTATTACATGACGTAATGAAGATTGTTGCGTCCAAAAAATTCGAGCTGTGCAAATCGATTGGGCATTAGATCTATTTCTGATAAAGGGGATATAATTTTCATATTTTTTTGCACATGAGAACATTTATACATTTTCATGAGTTCTTTCAAATTTCAATGGCATTAAGTACTGACTGATGATTCTAACATACCGGACAATTACGTAATTGTAAATTATATAAGCAGCAAGGAACAAATTGGTTCTGTTGAAGCTATATAAACCGAGGCATGGAGTATTATTATTAGGACAACCAAACAAAATTAAATGAAGATTTAATACGGGAAACACTCGCCAACCTATGTAAGAAACATAAATCAATAGTATTCTATAAAATGAACAATAGCATCTCCGGACTATTGATAACATGAAAACGTAATGATTTTCAGAAATATCCGTGAATGCATAATATCTATCCAGAGATGCATTTTGAGCATCCTTTTGTTGTTTTAAATTTGAACTTAGAGTTGCTTCGTTGCGTTGTTCAAATAAGATGGAAGTGTTGTATTCTAAAAAAAATTTGTCACGTAACGCTTTATACTTATTAACAATATATTTGTTTGTTTGTTTTTTAATTTCTATTCACTAAATATAAACTATATTAATGTATGAACAACTAGTAATACAATATTTTGACATCGATGGAGATCAATTTATATAAGTCTATCAATCTTCTTTTCATCGTCTTTATTTTTGTGTACCTATGTATTCATAATAATTCAATATGTAAAATATAATTGAAAGAATATTGTTTAAACCAATATTTAACGCGATGTACTGAAATACAAACCTATGCAATGTGTAATCATTAACCATATTGTGTTAACATTTGAAAATAATCGCACAATATGTTTTAGAGATATTGGGCAGATTTTGAATTAATCGCAATTCTACATTTAAAATCAAGAACATAATTCATGTGTTAATATGTGACGAGCTGACATTCAATTTTATGCAAGGTATAGTGTTAGGCAATCTCCTGTGTTAATATAAATATAATTAAAATGCAATGTTTGATAGAGTAGTTGAGCGTATGTTGATTAAAATGCATTGTTTGACAATTCTGCCCATTGTTGCAGTGCATCGCCACGTATTTTAAAACTGTTATAGCTTCATTAAACATTATCCAATGTAAATTCAACCCGGTAGAACTCACAAAAATAGTTCAATGGTCTCACGAAAATATGACAAGTTTATGCATTTTCGACAAAAATAATGCCCAACCGATTAACACAGCTCTTTTTTAACTTCTTGCACGCAATTATCTTGCTACCTTCACGTAAGGGGGTTATTTTTTTAAGTTATACCAAAGGAGGCCCCTTTAGTATTAAGAGTGTTTATGTAAACATATTGAATAAACATATCTTCCTAATCAAAAACATATGTATGTATTCCAGTTGAGACCCAAGAGTATGGTATAAGGGCGGTTTGTCGTGACGATCTGCGCATGCACAGCGACGTCTTTATCAATTGAAATCAAAATTAAATATTTTCAGTAATTTTTTTCCGGTTCTCCATATACTTACTTATCCGTTATCTTTCAATGGATAACTAACACAGTTATTATGATAACCAATATTATAAATATATAAATATAGATAGTATTTATAAATATGTATAAATGGTCGTCATAACTAAAAACTGCGCCTAGAGCAGAATAACAAAAACAAAATTTGTAAAGAATAACACGGGATGGGGTTTTGACATTCATAAAGCTATGTTACCATTATTCCTTAAAAATGGGTTAACGCTTCCCGGATACAAATATTGTGGACTTAGAAATCCTTTTGATAATTGACCTCCGGTAAATGATTTAGACAGTGTTTGTCGAGAACATGATTGTTGTTACGGGAATGGAGTTAAATATCTACCTGCGATAAAGAAATGCTAGAGAATTTAAAGGACTCTAAATCAAATACATTTGGTGAAAAATTACCAAAAATGTTTTTGTTAAACCAACTATTGGTATAAAACATAAACTTGGTTTGGGTTTAAAAATCTGGAAAGATCAACGTCTTGGGGTAATAAATTAGCGGATGAATTACATAAACCTATTAAAAGAAGATTTCCGAGACGTTGGGTCATTGTAAGTGGTTTTGATGATACATGGTCGGCTGATTTGATTAATATGCAGACCTCTTCAAAATATAACAAAGGATTTAAATATCTATTAAATGTATTTGATGTCTTGAGTAAATATGCTTGGAGTGTACCGCTTAAACATGAAACTGGCCCGGAGGTAGCTTGAGCATTTGGAGGTATTTCAAGCGAGATGAATTTAAGACCTCAAAAGTTGTTGGTTGATGAGGGAAGTGAATTTTATAATAAGTACTTTAAGAAATTGTTAAACGATAATAATATAAAAATGTATCATGCCTTAAATGAAGGAAAGGCAGTACTTATTGAAAGATTTAACAGGACTATGAAGAGAATAATGTGGAAGCATTTCACTGCAAATAATACAAACATTTGTTGATGTTCTTCTTAAAATAATATTGAAATATAATAAGACCAAACATGGTAGTATTGGTATGACTCCCGAAGAGGGAAGAATGAAAAAGAATAAAGAAAAGGTATTATATAATTTGTACTCTTCTAAATCCAAACAATCACAGACATCTAGAATATTTTTCAAAATTGATGATAGGGTTAGAATAAGTAAATACAAAAAGCAATTTGAAAAATGTTACACTCCTTATTGGACGGAAGAAATATTTATCGTTAGGGACATCCAAAAGACAAAGCCTGTTACGTATCTTCTGAAAGATTTAAACAACGAAAACATTGTGGGATTATTCTACGAACAAGTACTAGCAAAGCAAATCAAGAAATATTTAGAATATAAAATGTATTGAGACGCGATAACAAAAAGAAACGAGCATGTGTAAAATGGAGCGGTTATTCGAGTGATTTCAATTCTTGGGTTCCGTTTAAGGATTGAGCTGTTTAATGTCTGTTTGATGAAATATGTCTCAGGGGAAGTAGTAAATATCCAAATGTCGGCTAACATCTGGATGGTGGAAAAAGTCTGCCAAAACCCGTAAGTTCTATAACACTCGTGTAAACTCCTGGTATGTTAAAGATAAAAATGTCAGGATTTTATTAATTTCTAAAATTGGCTAATAGCCTTTTTTCCACTATATAATGGTTATATATTTTCACTGACCTCGTACATATATATTTAAACATGCCAAAACAATATATTGAAAATGGATTTCCTGACTTACGCTACGTATCTAGGTTAAATTTAAATAGATGTCCCGCTTAAAATTGCAACATATTATGTCACGTGATTTCATTTAGTTCTTCATTTTATTCGTTTTACAGGTTTACACGTTATAAAAAGTGTTTCATCTTCGAAAAAGTCCGAATGACGACGTGAAGATCGTCGTCTAGCAGTATTTAAGTGCTGTCTACTATTAGAATGAGGATTTCGTTTCAAGTTTATCATGCTTAATTTAAATGTCACTTTTGTCACGTTTTGGTTGATTTGACATATTAAAGCATCGGATTTTATTTGTTAGTGATAATGAGATGTCGTTTACCCTTTTAAATATAATTTTGTTTTGAAGATATTTATAGAGTTTTCCCGCTGATGTACTCTCGTTAATAGCGGATTCAGTTAATAGTATATTATTTGCATGTATATGTTTTAATTTATTAATAAATATATCTACTTTGTGTTTCAACGTGTTGAAATATCCGTCATTATTGTGGAAGCTATACATGCTATATAAAGGACAAATTTATAAACCCGTGGGATCATATAGATACAGTGAATTCATATATATTTAATTTCATAAAGGGAGATAATAATTTCACAACAACGGAATTTACGATATTTGGGATCTTTTCAGATGCTCATTCACAACGCATGATATATATATGGAGATAAGTATTTGTGAATAACCAAGACATAAATGTACAGACCAGACTACGGCAAGTGCGCCTAGCTACAATGCAAACCATAGATACATATATATATATATATATATATATATATATATATATATATGGGAATAATGTTTGGTGAACAACCAGATATAAATCTACAGACTAAACTGTGGTGAGCGTGCATAGCTACAATGCAATCCAAGGCCTGAATACTATAGAATCAACCAACTTAATAGAATTGGTTTCAACCATAGCTTATATACCAGGATCTAACTGCATTGCATTTCACAAAAAAAATTAAGATAAAAATAGATCGTTAACGTAAAGTAAGTATCATTTATAATATTTTAAATGTCCAGATTAGCCCAACCTAAAGTTGAATATTTAAAAAAAACTGTATGTTTCTGGAAAAAACAATCTTAAATTCATGAGGATAACCATGAAAAATAGTATGAAAGTTTTTTACTTTACGTTGAAGACTGATTTTACTCTAAGTTTTTTTGTGAAATGCAACCCAGGACTGTAGGCACACTTTACAGTTTGGTAAATGTTAAATAACTATGAATTATGGGACAGACATAGAAGGCCCGGCCTTTTCCCTGGTGTTAAACAAAACTGAGTCCGGAGATGACAGTACCGATACATCTAAATGTCATATATAATGTGTTAAAAAAGGAGTAAATTGTCTTTGTAAGACATCTTGTCGGTAAATAAGGACAACTTCTGTTAAACAATAAAGCAATGTGCGGTGAACTTATTGCAGCTACGGTTTTGCTGGATTGGTACTAATAACAAAAATGAAAGATTTTTTATTTATTTATAAATGTATCCAAATGTATCTAAACAGTACATGTTGATTATGCGATAAATGTATGGATGAATAAATATACAAAATGTTTTAAGACATTGATAATAAAATGAACGATAAAGTTAAACATTTGATATTGATAGTTTAAATATCATTTATGTCAACAAAAAGAAGATATTGTTTATTCATCAAACGAGTATTAATCATAAGAAAAATACTCTTGAAACTTTGACTGTTTCTTAATTTATATTCAACTTTCACCATATATTTATTTGCATTGTATTTAATTGAATATTATTTTTGTCTTCACCATATTTCTGTTATCATTGTAAATGGCCAAAAGCAAATGTATTATCGAGTTGCTAATAAACTTTAAAACTTGAATTTGTTTACAGTAAAACCTGTCTTAAGCAGACATTCAAAAGAATGAGCAAATGTGCGCTTTTAACACAGGTTGTTGTGCAATAAAGGTTATTTAACGAGATATAAAAAAATGTTAGTGCTTAACACAGGTGATTGCTCAATAGAAGTGACCTCTTATGCAGGTTTAACTGTACCATCATTAACCTGGACTAACATTTACTGTTGATTTGTTGTCAGTCAGCGTTGTTTTTTAAGCATCTTACGACGGCTTTAACAGTCACGTGACACTTGAAGTAGTCGCACATCCCGTTACTTTACTTAGGAAACACTGTCTTGTTGGTCAGCAAACACGCAGTGATTGTAATTTGTTTACTTTGGTACAGTTATAAGAACAGAGGTAAGACGGGTAGTTAATTATAAATTGGTTGCGTAACAAACGGTAACTATCCGCTTCGTTAAAGGTTTTACCTCGCACTCATCAATCTTCAACAATAAGTTAGGGAGTTGGAAAACTCATGAATATTATATATATATATATATAATCTTTATTTCAGTCTCATCAATGTACAACGTAATAATAATAATAACATTAATATAATGCAATATATGTACATAGCCATTCAAATATATGAATTACAAGAGACTATCACACAATGCAAAATACAATTAACTATTAACAAAATAAGACTATGTGTTATGCTGAAAATCGATATATTAAAAGTGTGTTAAGATAAACAAAATACTAAAACTCTGACAAGCAATATTATTCACTCTAACACATGACGAAACAGAGACGTATAATGATTTTAAAGTAAGAAGCATTTTACCGCAGATACCATTATCAAAAAGTCTTTGCCAAAGCATATACCTATGTAATAGTCATAAGCGTTTCGAAAATCTATGAAAGCACAAAATGTAGACTTCTTTTATTTTTTCCTCGTATCAATAATACTAGTAAGTGATGAGATGTAATCAGTGGTACTACGCTTCTTCCTTAACCCGTTCTGTTCATGGACTATTTTGGAGTTATGTTCACAAAAATCACTTATACGGCTATTTAAAATATTACAATACATTGTATACATAGTTGTTGCTGATGCGATCCCTGTATAAGAAATGAGGTCCCGAAATTCATCCGAAATGTCTGAATGTGAATGCGCCTGAGCATGTCCATCACTGGTATTATAAAATAACGAACTAAAGTCAATTTTCCACTTCTTCAAAAGTCGAAATAGAGCCATCATGAAGTTTAACTTAAGTTCCATTTTAACAAAGAATGATCTAGTATGCAAGTCGGTGCAACAGAACTCAAATCACCTGACCTGTTAATTAAATCAACAGTCCTAACAACAGAAACATCTGTAAAACAAGACAAATCATCATGACCGCAAATGCAATTATCTACCACTATCAAATCCTTGGTACAAACAGAGGTAATATCGTTGTTAGAACAATTTCTTCCATTTAACATACACATATAGCTTTTGATCAGAAAATCTATAAATAGCTCACCATAATGATTTGTTTTAAAATCGATAACATCCCGATCAATAATTTCTTCAACTCCAAAATATTCCATATCTCCACATCTACTATTGAAGTCGCCACATATATATAAAAGACCTTCATTTTGATATTTATAAATATCTGTTAAAAGAGTATCATAAAAAGCAGTTACATCAAAAGATCTTCAGGGGGTAAATAACATACACATGGTAAAAGAGTAAAATTTTCAACCCTGTGATTTAACTTCAACCATAAAATTCCTTCAAACGAGCTTTCTAAGATGTTTATATTAAATTCATTAAATAATTCGTTCTTGACAAAAAACAAACTCTACCAGAACCGGCTCTAGATTTTTTATGAATAATTTTTCGATTAAATCCAAACCATGCATAACCTTCTAAGTTCAAATAGAGATCATGAAGAAGATGATTTTCTGCTAATGCTAAAATGTCAATTAAATTAAAATTGTCAGATTCACAGTCAACACTCCAACCACCAACGTTCCAAAACCCGGCTGTGAGCTAAGTACGATTGCTCTGACCTCGGTTATTCTGACCTCGGTTGTTGTTGCGACGCCCGTTATTGCTGTTGCTATAGCCACGACCTGCTCTGTTCCAGTTACCACTACTTCTACGAGAGTCCCGAGAGTCACTACAGAGTTCACTGGATCGAGAACTGGAACTGGGTCTTTAACTTTCGTTGTTACATGTGTTGTGTCCAAAATTTTCATCGCGGATAACACGAATCACACGTGACCAGTTGACAACGAAATCACGCTGAATAAGCTCACCAAGAATGGTTTGGAAGTTACTGGCCATCAACCGATCTGCTGGGGATTTAACATGGTGTATGTAAACGCTTCCATACTGCCTGCTGGTGTTCAGTTTTGGCTTCTGTGTCATGACATTACGTTTATCGTCGTTGGTCTTAAATTTGGCATTATAACACCAGGATTGCCATCACTGGTAGAATTCTTGCGCTGAGCACTGGCGCACACCATATCACTGGCTCGTAGACCGTCGTGTATTAGAGAGTTCACCTTGCTGCTGTTAATCTTATTTGCATTCTCTGGAATCTAATTACTACGTTAAGAGGGATCTCAGACTGTTGTTGCGATAGGCCATTTGTGACAATAGAAACAACTTTTACTCATTTCATTAAATTCCTCTGCTACTTCAACTTTGAAGGAATCTTTAAAAGAGTCTGAATTCTGTTCAACCTCCTTACGGATACGATTCATTTCAGAGTTGACACGTTTGTCTAATGATTGGGCAACTTTATTTGATATCTTCTGCTCCAGGTCTGATTCAAGCTTGTCCATGTGTTCCTTCAGGGAAAAGAACAGCATGCGCATGTCAGCAGAGAGTTTACCTATAAGTTGCTGTACCGATCGCTTTGCTTTTGCCGTAACATGGGGCTTTTTGACCGTAGAGTCGCTGAATGATGGTTCAGAAGCATGAATGACATGTAAATCCGACCCTAAAACACATTATTAATTATTAACTGGTCGCATAACAAACTGTAATTACCCGCTTTACCTATACCTAGTCCGTGCAATGATGAACTGGCCCAATTTCCAATTAACTTCTAATCGATTATTATTGCATCTTTGACGCATTTGCTTATTCAGATTATATGACAAAGAAAATTAGTATCTAAATCAATGAACATAATAGCACAATAAATGAATATTCATATATCATAATAAATAAATGTTTCTTTTATATATTCGGGGAGAAAATAGCTAGCTAAACTTTGAATATTTTATCCTAACAAATAAATATTAAAATAAATCAATGTAAAAATGATAAAAATAATATTAACGAAGACCTATGAATATTTATATATAGCTTAATCATGTAATAATGCAA
This sequence comes from Panopea generosa, assembly GCA_029582155.1. Taxonomy (NCBI): domain Eukaryota; kingdom Metazoa; phylum Mollusca; class Bivalvia; order Adapedonta; family Hiatellidae; genus Panopea; species Panopea generosa. Next base: position 11,905,459 of record CM055908.1, read on the forward strand.
AAGTGGAAATGTAAAAATAATAAAAAAAAATATAACAAATAAAAACAGATATTTTAAAGGCAATCAGAAGGAACACCACATGTGTCAGTCCTAACGAAATTCAAATTAAATGTTTTATGGGAATCAGAAGGAACACCACACGTGTCAGTCCTAACGAAATTCAAATTAAATGTTTAAAGGGAATCAGAAGGAACACCGCATGTGTCAATCCTCACGAAATTCAAATTAAATGTTTAAAGGGAATCAGAAGGAACACCGCATGTGTCAATCCTCACGAAATTCAAATTAAATGTTTAAAGGGAATCAGAAGGAACACCGCATGTATCAATCCTCACGAAATTCAAATTAAATGTTTAAAGGGAATCAGAAGGAACACCGCATGTGTCAATCCTCACAAAATTCAAATTAAATGATTAAAGGGAATCAGAAGGAACACCGCATGTGTCAGTCCTCACGAAATTCAAATTAAATGTTTAAAGGGAATCAGAAGGAACACCGCATGTGTCAATCCTCACGAAATTCAAATTAAATGTTTCAAGGGAATCAGAAGGAACACTGCATGTGTCAATCCTCACGAAATGCAAATTAAATGTTTAAAGGGAATCAGAAGGAACACCGCATGTGTCAATCCTCACGAAATTCAAATTAAATGATTAAAGGGAATCAGAAGGAACACCACATGTGTCAATCCTCACAAAATTCAAATTAAATGATTAAAGGGAATCAGAAGGAACACCACATGTGTCAGTCCTCACGAAATTCAAATTAAATGTTTAAAGGGAATCAGAAGGAACACCGCATGTGTCAATCCTCATGAAATGCATATTCTTTAGAGTCGTAACCAACCAGATCATTAATTTCTATTTCGTTAAACCTCGTTTCAACATCATCACACATTTAATAGGTGTATATAAAATATCAATCCACGATATAATTATTCATATTTTCATGTTGTTGAAGTCAGTGTCATAACAGCGTAGCCATTGTCCAATGCAACAACAATTCAAAGAATTACAGAATGTTGAGCGTACAACATGATTTCTGCAACATCAGGATCGTTTCATTTAATGTCTCTTTGCAGGTCTTGGTTTATTAAAAGTAAAATTAACGTAATTTTCAAGCCCATTTTCACCTCCACTTGCACTTGCATTTAGAGTGTTGATATTCATATAGTCCTCTTGGAGGTCAACTTCATTCACATAACTTATAGGGGTATCATCTCCTGGGCTTATAACGTTCTGTAGGAGATTCAATATCAAGAAGAAGTTCGGTCTGTCTTCACCTCTTTCGGAATGGCACGCCTCTATCACAGCAAATCTATGAGGTGGGGTAAAGCAATTATGTTTAGTAACCAGGCATGAATGTTTACTTTTACATATAAAGTTATAGACATGTACGATTTTTACGTTAAAACTACATTCAAAGATGATACTATGTGCTGCTACGATATTTGAGCTTTGGCAAACCGTGTTGTTGTATTATTACGTTAAGGCTGTAATTATGTACTGTTATGATATTTTAACTTTGACATACAATGTTGTATCATCTTTACTCTTAAAATATGATGTATGTAGTGCAATGATAGTTAAGCTTGGCATGCAGTGATGAAGTTTTCTCACGTTTGAATGGTGTTACGTACTGTTATGATACCTTAGCTCTGATATACGGTGTATTGGTATTATAACGTTTAGAATGCATTCACAGATGGTTTACCAGTTATTGTTATGTTATATGAGCTTTGACATGCTCACGTTGAGATAGTGTTTTGTACTCTTATGCTGTTTGAGATTCGTCACGCAGTGTTGTTGAATTATTCTGTTTAGAAAGTTTTTTAAAGTCGGTGTTATATTTGGTTGTTGTTATACAGCCACATAGTATTTTTACGTTCATATGGTTCAGGGTTATTTTGTTACAGTTGAGCTTTGACATATCGTGTAGTAGTATTCTGACATTTAAACTGTCTATTTAAATATCGTGTATTTTAGTTTTATGAAATTTTAGCACTGACAGTCTATAGTATTCTTATTTTCAGACAATATTTAAAGACAGTGTTACTTACTATTATAATACTGTGAAATCATTAATTTTCGTTGTTTTGTGGTTCAAGGACATTTCGTTGAAAACGAATTTGAGGAAAATATGTTTTAGTGCGACCATTAAATTCGAGTATTTTATTACATAACGCGTTTTAATTAAAGACCTGTACCAGTATTAGGTTGCTGCCTGCACCTATATACGTGGTAGGAGTTCGGTAGTGAATGCTCCTCGCCACATGAGGTAACCCTGGGGTGAGGTGTCAATTAGTCGGCCCTTTATGTTTAACAACAATTGATTTAGAGAGCACATGCCACAAGTTGAAGGTGTAAGTAGGTCGAGATCAAGGCAAATTTACTCGTTAGAAATATTCATTCCTCGTTGACATCAGAAATAAAAACACAATATTCTAATAGGATACCTTTCATTCAATACTAGAAATCCTTTATGGTATTTATTCGTACGCATATTTTCTTTTTAAAAACTGCTAATTTAATCAATGCTGGAGAAATACGTCACGCTGACGTTAACTGGGTCGTCTTCTATTGTGATTGACACATTCTTCTAGGAAACGGTCTAATTCTAGTCCTTTACACAGTAATAAAAATAATACACGCGACATTTGATAGTGACACGCATATTTTATGCATTTAAACGGATGAATTTTAATACTATTACCGTATTTTAACCTAATCAGTGCATTCAATTAAAGTTTTCGAATTTAAATTTAACATTCATTAGATCTAATAGCTAAATGCACAACCAAAAAGAAACTATCGGGTAACATATAGATCTAGCTAAGAAAGGTAGGTCTACGTTTTAGGTAAAGATAAATGCTATGCAGTTCGGAGGTAACAAAATTGTATCTCCGATCATTTCCTTGGTATTTAATTTCGTTGTCCAGACCCCCAAAGAAATAAATGAAAATTGGTACCCCACGAAAATTAATTTCACAGTAGTTGAGCTTTGCTATACAGCCTTGTAATATTCTTACGCGTAGATGTATGTTCCGTTGTTGTGCTACCTTGTAGTAGTATTCTGCAGTTTACATGTTCACATTTAGACTGTCGTGGTGGATTATGTACTGTACTCAGATCGTCGATGATTTTCATTTTACGGAATAATCACCTTTTTAAGACTATCTTGAGGGATTGCGCTATGAACTGATATCATATATGATTTTGTATCACACAATACTCACATTTAGATTGTCTGGATGGATTGCGCTATGTACTGGTATCGTATATAATGTTGTTTCACATAAAGCTCACATATAGATTATCTGGGGGATTGTGCTATGTACTGAGATCCCATATAATGTTGTTTCACAGAATGTTCACGTTTATATTGTCTGGAGGGATTGTGATATGTACTAAGATTGTATATAATGTTGGTTCACAGAATGATCACATAAACGTTGTCTGGAGGCATTGCGTTATGTACTGATATCGTATATAATGTCGTTTCACATAATGCTCACATATAGATTACCTGGGGGGATTGTGCTATGTACCGAGATTCCATATAATGTGGTTTCACATAATGCGTACATTTAGATTGTCTGGGAGAATTGTGCTATGTACTGGTAACGTATATAGTGTTGTTTCAAATTATGCTCACACTAAGATTGTCTTTAGGGATTGTGCTATGTACTGAGATCGTATATAATGTTGTTTCACATAATGCCCACATTTAGATTGTCTTTTTGGGGGAGGGGTTACGCTATGTACTGAGATCATATATAATGTTTTTTCACATTATGTTCATATTAAGATAGGCTGGAGGAACTGTGCAATGAACTGATTTCGTATATGATTTTCTTTCTGCATAATGATCACCTTCTTAAGACTGCCTTGAGGAATTGCGCTATGTACTGAGATAGTATTTCTACAATTACAGAATGCTCACTAACGTGCTGAGGTCGTATAATTCATCATTTTACAAAATATAAACCATCTTCGAATACATTGTAAACTGCATTGGGAGTTTGATTTTTGTACTGAGATTGTGTAAGTTTTACAGAATGTTCACATTTAGACTGTATTGTGGGAGGACGGATTGTATTATGTAGCGTGATTGTATAAACTCTCGTTTACAAAATGTTAACATTGAACGATTGTGCTATGTATTAGTATAGCATATCTTCTCGATTAACACAATGCGCCCATTAGACTGCCTCGAGAGATATTTACTAATATTGTATATGTTTTCGTTAACAGACAGCTCCCATTTAGACTACCTCGGGAGATATGTACTCATATTGTATATATTCTCGTTTACAGACAGCTACCATTTAGACTACCTCGGGAGATATGTACTAACAGTGTATATATTCTCGTTTACAGACAGCTACCATTTAGACTACTTCGGGAGATATGTACTCATATTGTATATGTTCTCGTTTGTAGACAGCTCCCATTAAAATTACCTCGAGAGATATGTACTAATATTGTATATATTCTCGTTTACAGACAGCTACCATTTAGACTACCTCGGGAGATATGTACTAACAGTGTATATATTCTCGTTTACAGACAGCTACCATTTAGACTTCCTCGGGAGATATGTACTCATATTGTATATATTCTCGTTTACAGACAGCTACCATTTAGACTACCTCGGGAGATATGTACTAACAGTGTATATATTCTCGTTTACAGACAGCTCCCATTTAGACTACCTCGGGAGATATGTACTCATATTGTATATGTTTCGTTTGTAGACAGCTCCCATTAAAATTACCTCGAGAGATATGTACTAATATTGTATATATTCTCGTTTACAGACAGCTACCATTTAGACTACCTCGGGATATATCTAATAATATTGTATATATTCTCGTTTACAGACAGCTCCCATTTAGACTACCTCGGGAGATATGTACTCATATTTTATATGTTCTCGTTTGTAGACAGCTCCCATTAAAATTACCTCGAGAGATATGTACTAATATTGTTTATATTCTCGTTTACAGACAGCTCCTATTTAGACTACCTCGGGAGATATGTACTAATATTGTATATGTTCTCGTTTGTAGACAGCTCCCATTAAAATTACCTCGAGAGATATGTACTAATATTGTTTATATTCTCGTTTACAGACAGCTTCCATTTAGACTACCTCGGGAGATATGTACTAATATTGTATATGTTCTTGTTTACAGACAGCATCCATTTAGACTACCTCGGGAGATATGTACTAATATCGTTTATGTTCTGGTTTATAGACAGCTCCCATTTAGACTACCTCGGGATATATGTACTAATAATGTATATGTTCACGTTTACAGACAGCTCCTATTTAGACTACCTCTGAAGATATGTATTAATATTGTACATGTTCTCGTTTACAGACAGATCCCATTTAGACTACCTCGGAAGATATGTACTTATATTGTATATGTTCTCTTTTAACAGACTGCTCTGGTGCATACTTTCTTGAATGATTGTGTTATAAGCTGAGATTGTCACGGTATATTTTTTTTCATGTTACAGAATGATCATGTTCAGACTGCCTTGAAAGATAGTGCTATTTACAAGGAGTATATATGTTTTATTTAACGTGTGTCTGACATTTATTCGTACATAAGATTGAAGCGAGTGTGGTAGTGCAATGGATATAGTGTTGGCTGCTCTCGTCAGAGGTTGCAAGTTCGATCCCAAGCTCGATCTGAAGCCTCTCAAAAACAACACTCAGTACTTGCTTTACCCATGAAGCGGTCTCGAGAGTGGTTCATATAAGCTTTCATTGCAATTGAGCTAAAATAAATTAGTATAAACTAAATATAAGTTTGCTGCGGTATAGTATGCGTTATTAACTAATATGCATGCTCTTTGTTATGTTTGCGGTTTGCATCGTAATTATATCAAGGATGAAGGATGCTTTGATTCACGGTATTTTGTTATGCCTCTATGTCCTATTCCATATATTTCTCGTCTTGTTGCATGCTTATCTAAGAATTGCTTTAAACTATAGTTCTGTTAGTGATCCATTCTTCGTTATCGTGTTATGCAATATGCTTACCTTTAAACTCCTTTAAACCATGATACTATATCATTTTCAATTACATTTCCTTCTTTGAACAATGCTATTTCGGACAGAGTGATTATATGTTCTCGTAACGGTGGTCGCACACCTTCCTTTATTTTATTCATATATTATAGCACATTTCGTTTCCTACTTCACTAAAGTATAATTTATGTCTTTAAATAAAATACAAAAATCTTCAATTATATGTTTTAGGTGTATGTGTGTTTTTTTAATAAATATAGTCGTTGTATTGACAACACGATAGTAGCATATAGAAATTACTCACATATCGGTAGAGCAATCTTGTGGCTGTCCTAACCTATATCCGTCTTCACAGACACATTTCTGTATTTTTCTATTATCCTCGATATCGTGGTAGGGAAGGTAACCGTATGTAAATACTTCCCACATCAACACTCCAAACGACCACTGAAATAGGGGTTTAACTATTTTCGTTTAACTCTCTTAAAAAAACCATGCTTGTTGATTATACTCTTAATGGATGTATTGATAAAGATATTTAAAAATGGTACATATAGATATTCTGTCTCATTTCAGGCAAGATGTCAGTTGATCTCATGGTAAGATTGCCATTATACTCAGCCAGTACAGTAGACATTATAACATTTTAAGTGATTGTTATCTTAGGGTGTTTCTTTGGGTTTTTTATGGAATTTAACGCTGATTTTGATATACGACATTGTTGGGTTATACATGGCATATCCACTTGTATTAACAGAACACATCAGAAAGAACCTTGTAGAACCAAAAACCTTTCGCAAGAAACTGTTCTTAAATAAAATAGTGTCCAAAACAAGTAGCTGGCAAATTTTATATACTGTATATATATATTGACCAGTCCTGGCTCGAACCCACGATGAGCGGTAAGTGGTCAGTAAACGACAGCGCGACTGTGGCCTTTTTAAGGAGATTAACAGCTAGGTTATATTTAAAGAAGCTCATGTCCTTTTTTTATAGTATTACAAGATTGTTCTTCACTTCTTCATAATACATTACGGATGTATTGATTTAATTCTAGACTAGTTAAGAAGTTTAACAGACAAACGAATATTATCAAAATCTTCATATTTATGTTATCACATTGGTAAACAACGTATCCTTACAGTACGTACCACGTCTGACTTGCAGTGATAAAACCCAGACTGTTTTAGACTTTCAGGTGCCATCCAGCGGACCGGTTGATATCGGCTGTTTTGATAGAGATATTCGTCCGGATATATGTCATGTGTAAACGAGGCATCGGCAATCTTTACTTGGTCGTCACTATTTACCCTGTCGGCGTATCAAGATAACAATAAAAATCCCACATATGTTAAAAAGTGTGGTTTAGAAATTTGATAAAAAAAATGTTAAGCGTAAAATTCGTTATTTTTGGATCTTCCGTTCGTTGTCGAAGGATCTAATAAAAGGCTCTATTCCAAGATCAATTATCTACCATCGTCGAACTCGTGCGTTGACAATACTAGGTACTTGCTTTATGATTATAGTCGTTTCGTCAGAAAACAACTCTGACCTTATTGTATTCTCGCTTTCTAGTTCATTAGTTTTAGTCAACTATTTAGCATTAATAAAGAGACGTATTTTATAAGATTACCGAATATTGCTTTTTTTTTTTTTTTTTTTTTTTCTTTGAATTTTTGAAACCGGTCACATATTCGTATTGACTGTGAAAGCACGTTCATCTACTACTTACCAACAGTTTCTGGCGGCCAGGTCCTTGTGTACGATGTGTTGAACGTCAAGATAGTTCATACCCTCAGCAACTTCTACACACATGCTCAATCTCAACTCTTCCGTATATGGCTATATCACAAATACATTTCGTTAGATAACATTTATTTAAGATACATCAATTGTGAAACAAGTTCTTACAACTTAGACAAGTCACGCTCGAAGTGTTTCTGGGTAGAGCCAGTACTAAGTACACGCGGATACCCTTCTTGCTCGAGGACACTACACATAGCCGTGACAGAGTATCAGTCCCAAACTCCTCCTATCCCGAGTATGATGCTCTACCTCTGAACAACGTGCTACACAGCTGTTTCGTTGATATCACAAAACATATAGGAATTATATGTTTCTATAATTTAAATATTTTTAATGAAACCTACCAAATACCACAACTGTTATGACAACAAATACAAACATAAAATCTTTCTATTAAAAGGCGTTCAGTATTTCATGGACTACCATGAACATATGAACATAACAAAACAGAAGTTTCGTTTATAAAAAAAATTTCTATTTACATTTTCTTTTGTTTAATCTAGTAACTAAGACGCATATTGAAGAACAAATGCTGTAAAAAGCCTTGTTTTTACTTTGAGAAATCTAATTAGCTTCTAATGAACAAAAACGCAATGCCATACTTTCAGTGTATTGTTGTTATACAACTGCATTAGTTAAATTAAAATTCTCATCTAAGTTGATTTATATTGGCAATATCGTTAAGTATATAATGGCCATTTCAACCAATGGCTGAATTCATCAATTTTCTATAATAAATCGCTTTACTCCATTGCAGTGATTGTCCCTTTAGTATATTGGTTCAAATATCACTTACTTTCAAACAATTCCATATTATCAGTAGGTTTATGTATATCCTCATGTTTCCGCCGACGCCAGCATACACAGATCACCAAGGCTAATACTATAACAAGTATTACAAACAAACTGACGCCTATAGCGATATACATAAATTCTTTTGTCTGCCAAAACTGGATGAATTTAATTTCACCAGCTTTAATTTGAGTGTTTCCGATCTGAACCTGAAATTATAGATTCCGAAATAAAGAAAGCGTAACTCGAATATGTATGTCGTGATCCATGTTATATCAATTATCTACAGTTAATTATAAATGCTGAAAAAGTTAAATATCAATGCTAAAACTGTATCTCAAATACTGCTATATGACCTGGTTATAATCTGATTTTGATGTATTATGATGCCTAAACTAATAACAGGTTATGTGCGTGGGTTTGCAGGGGTCAAAGCATATTTAGTACGGCTTTATATTATGTTAATACCAACTGTTATATTTGGTATGGCACTATATTATGTTAATACCAACTGTTATAGTTGGTATGGCACTATATTATGTTAATACCAACTGTTATATTGTCTTCTATGCATAATTGGTATGGCACTATATTATGATAATACCAACTGTTATATTTGGTATGGCACTATATAATGTTAATACCAACTGTTATATTGTCATCTATGCATATTTGGTATGGCACTATATTATGATAATACCAACTGTTATATTTGGTATGGCACTATATTATGTTAATACCAACTGTTATATTGTCTTTTTATGCATCTTTTAAATGCACATATCAAGTACGTGATCTTTAAATTAACCGTGTGTAACCATTTAAAGAAATATTGAGATTTAGTATACATAGTTTTAGATTTTGGGTGATCCATTGGACTATTTTGAAGTAATTCTTTACAAACATTCAACTTAATAAACAGTTAATCTATTGGAACAGTACAGTAAGTAATTCGAAATGACAGCATAAGTTAATATACACCAACTCACTACTACGGATACTTTATCTCTGGTTTCCCCGGGAAACATTTCATCAGGTTCACAAGACATGGATTTATCTTCTCTGCGAAGAAGTCGACATATTTTATCTCCAACCCGGATACTGACGTCAGCATCGACACAAGCTTCGTTCAGATGATCGCCCTAAAACATTTACAAGAACGCCTGTGCATAAGTTACAGAAATGGTGCGTGAAATCATTCATCTAAAGATGCATTTTGCAGTTAAACGACGTTAATTTTTGATGTAAAAATAGATGAAATTTTGCAAAACAAAAAAAAAACATAACAGAAAATTTCAATAAAAATGTGTCGAAAGGTAAACATGATATACATAGATATAAGAATAAAAAAGATACATACTTACCAGTAAAATGAATTGTGTGTTTAGCAGAAAAACATCAGTAAAAACCGTACTAGATCTATATGATATAACCTAATACATAACAAGAAAGTAATAACCGTACTAGATATATATGATATAACCTAATACCTAACAAGAAAGTAATAACCGTACTCGATCTGTATGATATAACCTAATAACTAACAAGAAAGTAATAACCGTACTAGATATATATGATATAACCTAATAACTAACAAGAATGTAATAGCCGTACTAGATCTGTACGATATAACATAATAACTAACAAGAAAGTAATAACCGTACTAGATCTGTATGATATAACTTAATACCTAACAAGAAAGTAATAACCGTACTAAATCTGTACGATATAACCGTACTAGATCTATATGATATAACCTAATAACTAACAATAAAGTAGTTGGTAAGAAAACTGTTGAAATATTTAATACAAAACCAAAAAAGCTCAAAAGAGAGATTAATAAACAGGTAGAGAATTTTAGAATTAAGCATTGATGAAAAATTGTACCGAGTTTATGAATCCAGTAGGTCACCTTCATAAGTCGATCTATATTGTTGTTAACCATATCATCGGGCATTGAACTAAAGTTATTTATATTGTGATTGTGTTGTTTAAAATGAACAGCAATTTGAGTAATTAACGTATGAAACTATTTATATCAAACCGGTGACTATTGAAGGAATAGTGAAAATGGTTTGACATTACTGATTTATAACGATTACGCTTCGAATTATGTTGTAGCTATTTCTCCTGAGTTATGTCTTTTTGACTAATTATCGTTTGTGTTTGTGTTCATAGATATGTTAAATAAACGAAATATTTGGACCAAACAAATTCTTAATTATCTAATAAGATAGGCAGTATTGCTTTGATATAAACACTTATCGTACAAAAATACTAACAAACATTACCGTTATCTCGATTTCTTTATCAAACGTATTTCTGAACTCCCAATTTGTCTTATTTTCAATAACTGGATTTGAAACTATTTCAAGGTCTGCGCCAGCTCGGTTTTCGTTTATTGCCACATTGTCCAAACGGTAAACGTAAGAAAGTTTAGTTCCGCTACTGGTATACTGAGACACATTCGGCGTTTTACACGTCATCCAATCATTGCTGTCATGGATACATATCTGTTAATTAACGAAAGGAATTCAATCGTTAATCTGCCTATTATTATCAATACATTCTCTATATATTATTAGTAGTAGTATATAGAAATGCTTCTCGGCAACATTAAACTAGACTTATGTTTTCCATCACTCGATCAAAACTCAAAATTCGGCTTTTAATCCATATAGTTATATTATAATCTCCAGCTATTTTAGATAAAACTATTACGTTATTTCTGTAATTTTGATATTAAAAAGCAAATTATACGTATTAAAACCGCAAAGGCAATGTCATGAATGTAACGGTGACGTTGTCAACATACTGAATAAGTGCACGCATTTGTAAGACAACTTACGGCAAACGTCACGTGAAACTAATGGCACCGTGACGTCTCACCATCAAAACAAAATCGTGCAACCAATAAAATACAAACTGGTCCATTTATCTCCGCCCAGCAGCAAGTGTTTTTCATTGGGAAACGAAATGTAGTAATTCTATATAGTTCATTTAGACCGATTTCAGTAAGTGGTAAGTGATATCTTATTCACCTTAGTGCGATTGTGAGGCAATGTCATAGTTATACATGTATGTATCGCTCTTGAGTCACTTTCCTGGGAAGAACCAGTATTGAGTTTTGTTTTGTGGGGCCAGGGATCGAACTAGTGAGTTCTATAGTGAGCGGCGACAAATCTGTTAACACATGGTGAAGCAGCACTTACTTTAAACCCTCTTACGGGCAATTAAACTTCACCAGAAAGAATGTGATTAAAAAGTATACATGACAGTCTTAAAGAACCATAAAGTATGTGAGGCAACATAATTTCAACAAAACTGTCACCACAACGTAAACTGATCCATTCCAATACGCAATGCTCAAGGTTAAAACGTAATTTAAAGATAATTGGCAAGAATTTTGTTTGGAAAATGTTATCATGGACTGTGGATGTGACCTTTCTCTTCATGAAATGATATTTGACAGACTATGATAATCACCATGTTAGAAACGTATTCGAAACAGTGGACATTATTTTTATTATAAATGGCAATATTTCTATGTTCTTCCACATTTCTGGCCAAATTCAATGTCCAGCATGCTGATGCACCAAACTGACCCAATGATACCACAATTAATATCCTTTAAAACAAGACTACATGTGGAAGGAAGTGTCAACTCCAAACACCCAAGGGTGCCTCCATCACTGGACCCTTAGCAGTGTTTGTAATATGCGAGTGTAATATAAAGGCAAGCAATATGAAAGAATTTTCATATATCCAAATAGACTGCAGCAGAGAATACTGTGTATATATAAAATCTGCAACAATGACCAGAGGCTACAAAAAACGCAAAGTGGCTGGCATTTTCTTCAAGACCCACAACAAATTCAACCCGAAGACAGAAAATTTACCTTGTGCGGTTGGATCGAAGGACAGCATATCATCTGCAGCCTGCAATTCAACGACGGTTTCATTCCAGAATCAAGGCCATCAGTATAAGTTAATACGTTAGCATCTGCAAAGATAAGAAGACTCCATTTCGGGCAACTGTATTGTAAATTTGTCAAAACAATTGTCTTTGATGAATAGTATGTACAACGATCATCTACTGACAAGCTGCAGACAACTAGATCTGGAGCTTTACAGTTAAATCAAGCATGGACTGGGCAGCAAACTTGTTTTTAAGTGCAAATCCGGTGCTTACATGTCAAAAAAGATGAAAACATATGAAGAAATATCAGATACCAAAAAGGCAGTGATCAACACAGACCTGGCATCGGCTATACTGGACAGCCCGATGGGCATCTCTCGTGCTGAGCAGCTCTTTAACCAGCTCGACTTACTATTTCCAGCTTCAAGTCATCTGCAGCGGCTTACAAGTACTGTAAGCAAGGAAGTGGTGAGGATGAACAGTGAGGACATGTCAGACAAAAGGCGCCTTGTTGCAGAGCATGCACATGAGGCCGGTGCACGTGATCAAAAAGTACTTGACCTGTCCATGGATGCCAGGTATAACAACTCTCGGATGAAGTCGTCTTACAAACCAGGGTAAGGTGCTTCCCAGGCATACTCTGTAGCCATAGAAAACCACACTGCCCAGAAATACATTGTGGCACTTGCTGTGGAGAACAAACTGTGCTGGACTGGGGCTACATTGAAAAATAAGGGCTTACCTGTCGACTGCCCGGGTGGACATGCTGGATGTACTGCCAACATCGGATACTTCACGCCACATTCAGAGAGGAGAATAGCACATGACATTGCTGAAAACCTTTCGCTGGAGGGTTACTTTGTCAGGACACTCACGACTGATGGTGACACAAGATCATACCTTGGCATGCAGGACTTCTACAGCAAATTAGACACAGCCTGGGAAGTCTACTGGCAAGCCGATCCAAATCATCTGGCAGCCACTCAAGAGAGGAAACTACGAACTACAACCTTCAGTACAGACATGTTTCCCCAAACCACCACGAGTGGCCGTCAGAAAACACAGGCCAGTTTAGCACAAGACATCAAGGCAAGATGCAGTGGTATCATTGAAGAAATGGCGAGACGGGGTAATGGTGATTAAAAAAATATATGTTACACTTAACAGACATCGGGAAAGCCACCATAGAGTGCTATGCTGGAAATTGCAGATTCTGCCCCCCATTCTGCACTGGTATGTTCTGGAGAAGGCGGTAACTGCTGGTGGTTTATATCCCAGATACTTGGACCAAACAACCTCATATACCTAAGAATGAATAATAATGACAAGTTATTACTGGAGGTATTACTACAGCTGAGTGAAGAGGCAGTTTACAAAGTGTATTCTAGAACATCTACTCAGAAATGTGCAGTTTTCAACAGAGCTACTTTGTCGACCATGAGCAAGTCCCAGAAATATGCACGGACATTTGAAGCTCGCCTTGCACTACAAACCAAGCAAGCTAACAACTCAGTCGACACAGCAGTACGAAGAAAGGTTTCTTGCTTGACAAAGACATGCTTGTCTGCATCTGCTCGAAGGCACCTTTTGCATATATCGAGAAAGGCATCCTCTCACAAAATCTACAAGTGTACCAGGAAGTACAAGACTAGACGGATAGCACGCCGAGCCGCCCAGATGGAGTATGATCATTGTCGGGCTCAAGAGAGTCACCAGCACGAGGAACCAGATTATATTAAAGGTGTCCTCGACAACAACCAACATTCGTATGCCTCGGCATCTACTTCCCGCCCATAGCTGATAACCACATTGAAGCGGCAAGCAGGGCAAATCAGTACTTATAAACAAAACAAAGTAACATGAATGCTCTGTCTGATATATAGCAGCACCACTGACGAGGTCTGCGGCTAATCGAAACAGTGTTAAATAAAGGAATGAGTGAGTGAGTGAGTGAGTGAGTGAGTGAGTGGGGGGGGGTGGGTGGGTGGGTGGGTGAGTGAGTGAGTCAGTGAGTGAGTGAGTGAGTCAGTCAGTCAGTGAGTTATCAACAACACCACTATTTAAGCTCACAGACATATATATACCGGCCCTTAATTAGCATTCTAAATAAAAAATATGACCATGAGACCTACACTTCAATTTAACTATGGACTCAAATCAGGCCCCCTGCGACCCGGAAGTACTTCCGTAGTGGTGTGACACCAGAAGAGACAACAAGATGGCGGGAAGTGCTAGAAACAATATGTAGTATGAGGGTTTGCGTTTTAAATTGACTGTGTATGTCAATATTGTTTTTGTAGAAGTTGTAGAAGACGAAGTGGACATTGATTCCATTCCCATTTTCCATTTTTCTCGAAGTTAGACATGTAGAGCCCCTGCATTCCGTGTGCCAGAGTAACACCTGTGAGGTCGTACATAAACGTGGTGAATTTGATCTCACACTTTTTTGTCGAAAGGAAAGTGGGCGATGTTAATTGAGCAAGATGTCTCAAATACTTCGTAAGGACTCCATGTAACAGCACCGGCACTTGTTATGGTAGCCTGAAGTAAAACATTGTTTTTTGTTTTATACTAAATGTATTAAGCTTAAAGTAAGTTCCGATATTTTGTTAAGCGTTCTGAATACAACCAAGACTGAGTGTTGAGTATGAGAGACACCATCCTAAAATATGTGTAATGTTACTATAAATGTACAAAAACTACTTGTTACATATGTATATGGATTATAATTGCAACATTTGATGATTATAGAAATATACTATGATACTATACCAGGTATGTGTGCGGAATATCGTGTGAATTAAACAAATACTTTTTTTTTAAATTTCAACCGCCAAATTATGATCCATTTAATCACCCTGTTATAAGATAAGCAAATAATATGTTTAGCAACAAAATAACCAATCATCCGGGTTATAAACGATCTGCAAGTTGGATCCAGCATTCGATTATCAACAAAATCTTTCAAAACTACTGTAATTTGAGACATTTACATATTATATGTGTGAGGAACGACAGAGCTTAAACATACAAAATTAGTTGCTGTTGATTAAAAAGTGTACAATGAAATGAGATAATAATATTATACCTGTCCTAGAGCCTACTTCGACTCCATTCCATTGTATAGTGTAATATCCGGCTTCCATATATTATTCTGCGGCACAAGTATGGACGCTAGATTACCATAGGTGGCCGGGGTCAAGGTGAGAAGTTCGTCAGTCCATTTGAGTGTAAGATAACCTGTAGTGGTCAACTTCTGTTCCGTGTCGCTAAAGGAGTTTATTCCGACTAGAGCAAAGTCCACTGTAACGGCAGTGACATCGACTGGTCGGTTACAGGTCGGACTTTAGTGTTGTACGAATAAGTAGTGAACAATAGAGTTTTAAGGTCTGCCAGGTTCGTACCAGTTTGTGAAAACACTGGTAAAACAAAAGTTTGAAGAAAAACACTCACAAAAACGAGTCGCATTTTTACAAAATCTTCACTGAATCACTGAAATTGTCGTTGTTAAGTTCCTCATTGTTCTAATCTTGATTAATGCGTAGGTATTCAGGTAACAATAGTTAAAGCGTACGAAAAGTAGTTTAAACGTATATGGATGATTAAATTCCAGATTAAATATATTATTAGTTGGTGTCAAGACTTAAGATTGTTTCTATTGTTTCACTTTTTAAGTTCTCTGTTAATTGTCGTTTAAGATTTGGTCATATTTCAATCTCCTGTATGTGAAACAGGTACGTCCGCTGGAGCTAGTTAAACTTGAAAATAACTTCTTTTTTTTTTTAATGAGTTAGTAAATTTAGATTGTACTAGTGAAAAATATATTATGTAGAGCAGAAAGTAAATAAATCCAAACCATTACAATACAACATCTGTCTTTGTAGTTTTCAATTTAGTACTTTGCCAATATTTAAAGTTGCCAAATGTTGTATTACTGATACTGTTTTAAAAAATAATCAATATGTCAATATCATAATATTCAGTGACCAGTTCCGTAACAGGTGAATATATTCCATTTAATATAAATGACAATTAGACGCAATATCGTCTCAATCACCACGGAGACTGTGGCCGGGTGGGGATTCGAAATCCACGGATCGTGAGTTCGAATCACCAAACAACCAGTCTCTGTGATGATTGGTATTTGACATTGCGTCTCATTGTCATTCGTCTTTTACCGCTGTTCCAAGTGGGAAAAGTATCAATTACTCACCGAGATAAATTTGCTTGGGTACTGGTTAACTATCCAGGATCCCAGGACAGTGTTATTAGGTTAACTGGTCTGTCAGCCCTCATTTGCATAAAACGACGCAAAACATTGAAACAAAGAAATAAATTATATAAAATGGCTGTCAAACTAATATATGGAGGGACTCCAAAAACGTCAGTTACACCTTCATAATGAACTTATTTTCTTATCGTTGAAAGGCAATTGGTCGATTGTGCTAGCGTGTCTTTAATATCGGTCTATAAGATGATTGGTGTATTATTTAAGTTGTATTGAATGATGCAATATAGTAAACATTGCATGGACGATTTTTGCTGTCCTTACTTCGTAATTACATATAAGGGGCCAATATCCGTACTGACAAAGTCAATCATACAAGGTGTTTTCTTTTTCAATCTAGAGACCAATGACAGTCGCTTATATGAATTGTTCTCGAGTTCGATGGTAGCATAACTGGGAAGCATTACTGGATGTTGTTTTTGAGAGGCCATGAGTTTGCGCCTTGGATCAAATCAGCGACCCCTGGCGTGAGCAGCCATAACTGTATCTGCTGTACTACCACACCACTTAGTAAAAAACGTGTGTTGTGTGAGAAGTCGTAACAGCCAAACGCACGAATTACTGGCATTGGTTAAATTGCATAAAAATGGATAAAATCTAGACAAACACTCTCATCCCTGGAGTATAGTTTTATTTATATAATCATCAGTTACATAGTTTTTTACATACATTATATAGTTTAAAGGGTAAAACATTTTATATATTAACTAACATGTATTACTACTTTAGATTATTTAGTTCTATTAGAACCTACGTATTGTATTTAGTTTCATACAGCACGGTAACACTTCCAGAGCGAACCTCCGACAATAAGAAATCTTGAAATTATCTTTAGAACATTCATATAATTATTAAATTACCATCTTCAATGTAAACAATTCCTTGGTTCGTCCTTGTTTGGAATATTCTTCACCAATGATACAAAAAGAATGATAGTCCAACAGAAAATCTACACTACTGAGCAGCCAGGTTTGTGGGTAATCCCGCTTATAATCGCAATGGGACATATTGATATATTTGGATCAAAGAGAGAGAGAGAGAGAGAGAGAGAGAGAGAGAGAGAGAAAGAAAAAAAAAGATAGAGAGAGATGGATTCAAGATATTGAAGAAACCTAACTAAAAAGATCCGCACAAGTTTCAACAAAGTGACAATGCATGACGAGGTAGTCTACTACAGTACAACTATTTCAATGTAACGGATTTCGTCTTATCCTTGTACATTGAGTTATCAATTATTATTATTATTATTATTATTATTATTTATTATTATTAAGGCCGTTTTAAATGTTGCTGCTGCCGGTGGTGGTGATGATGATGATTTGATGCCAATACTGATTTTCGACTTGTGCAATAAAGTAGAATAAAGCATTTTACAAGACAAAAATCTTATCATACCTTACGACAAACTAATGCTAATCAACATCAAACTATTGTATTGCACAAACAAATTTTCCTATTTACAGCCTGTAGGTTGCAGTTTACATATTATTATACACTGTTGTGTTAGTTTTCCTGATTACATTTTTAATGATATAAACATTTATTCGCATACACAATTTACGTAGCAAGGATCCATCTTGACCGATTGGTAGAAGACACCGTTTCATGATCACTGACTTCATCGCTGAGGTAGCAGGTTCCAGACCCGCTCAAAAAGCTTTATCAGAAAATATTGTGTCCGTAACTTGCGGCCTGACGCTGGTTCTACTTAGATTCAATCTGAGGCATTCTTCCACCAATAGCTTGGATATGCCATATTTAACCTGAAATGTGGCTGATACTTGCGGCCTGACGCTGGTTCTACCTAGATTTAATCTGAGGCATTCTTCAACCAATAGCTTGGATATGCCATATTTAACCTGAAATGTCGCTGATACTTGCAGCCTGACGCTGGTTCTACTTCAATTCAATCTGAGGCATTCTTCTACCAATAACTTGGATATGTCATATTTAACCTGAAATGTGGCTGATACTTGCAACCGGACGCTGGTTCTACCTAGATTCAATCTGAGGCATTATTCCACTAATAGCTTGGATATGTCATATTTAACCTGAAATGTGGCTGATACTTGCGGCCTGACGCTGGTTCTACTTAGATTCAATCTAAGGCATTCTTCCACCAATAACTTGGATATGCCATATTTAACCTGAAATGTGGCTGATACTTGCGGCCTGACACTGGTTCTACTTAGATTCAATCTGAGGCATTATTCCACCAATAGCTTGGATATGCCATATTTAACCTGAAATGTGGCTGATACTTGTGGCTTGACGCTGGTTCTACCTAGATTCAATCTGACGCATTCTTCCACCAATAGCTTGAATATGTCATATTTAACCTAAAATGTGGCTGATACTTGCGGACTGACGCTGGTTCTACTTAGATTCATTCTGAGACATTCTTCAACCAAAAGCTTGGATATGCCATATTTAACCTGAAATGTGGCTGATACTTGCGGCCGGACGCTGGTTTTACCTAGATTTAATCTGAGGCATTATTCCACCAAAAGCTTGGATATGTCATAATTAACCTGAAATGTGGCTAATTCTTGCAGCCTGACGCTGGTTCTACCTAGATTCAAATTGAGGCATTCTTCCACCAATAGCTTGGATATGCCATATTTAACCAGAAATGTGGCTGATACTTGTGGCCTGACGCTGGTTCTACCTAGATTCAATCTGAGGCATTCTTCCACCAATAGCTTGGATATGCCACATTTAACGTAAAATGTGACTGATACTTGCAGCCTAACGCTGGTTCTACCTAGATTCAATCTGAGGCATTCTTCCACCAATAGCTTGGATATGCCATATTTAACCTGAAATGTGGCTGATACTTGTGGCCTGACGCTGGTTCTACTTAGATTCAGTCTGAGACATTCTTCCACCAATAGCTTGGATATGTCATATTTAACCTAAAATGTGGATGATACTTGCGGCTTGACGCTGGTTCTACCTAGATTCAATCAGAGGCATTCTTCCACCAATAGCTTGGATATGTCATATTTAACGTAAAATGTGACTGATACTTGCGGCCTGACGCTGGTTCTACTTAGATTCAATCTGAGGCATCTTCCACCAATAGCTTGGATATGCCATATTTAACCTGAAATGTGGCTGATACTTGCGGCCGAACGCTGGTTCTACCTAGATTCAATCTGAGGCATTATTATTTCACAAATAGCTTGGATATGCCACATTTAACGTAAAATGTGACTGATACTTGCAGCCGGACGCTGGTTCTACCTAGATTCAATCTGAGGAATTATTCCACCAATAGCTTGGATATTCCACATTTAACGTAAAATGTGACTGATACTTGCAGCCGGACGCTGGTCCTACCTAGATTCAATCTGAGGCATTCTACCTACAATAGCTTGGATATGTCATATTTAACCTGAAATGTGGCTGATACTTGTGGCCTGACGCTGGTTGTACTTAGATTCAATCTGAGGCATTCTTTCACCAATAGCTTGGATATGCCACATTTAACATAAAATGTGACTGATACTTGCAGCCTGACGCTGGTTCTACCTAGATTCAATCTGAGGCATTCTTCCACCAATAGCTTGGATATGCCACGTTTAACGTAAAATGTGACTGATACTTGCGGCCTGACGCTGGTTCTACCTAGATTCAATCTGAGGCATTCTTCCACCAATAGCTTGGATATGCCACATTTAACGTAAAATGTGACTGATACTTGCGGCCTGACGCTGGTTCTACATAGATTCAATCTGAGGCATTCTACCTACAATAGCTTGGATATGACACATTTAACATAAAATGTGGCTGATACTTGTGGCCTGACGTTGGTTCTACTTAGATTCAATCTGAGGCATTATTCCACTAATAGCTTGGATATGCCATATTTAACCTAAAATGTGACTGATACTTGCGGCCTGACGCTGGTTCTACTTAGATTCAATCTGAGGCATTCTTCCACCAATAGCTTGGATATGCCACATTTAACGTAAAATGTGACTGATACTTGCAGCCTGACGCTGGTTCTACCTAGATTCAATCTGAGGCATTCTTCCACCAATAGCTTGGATGTGCCATATTTAACCTGAAATGTGGCTGATACTTGCAGCCGGACGCTGGTTCTACTTAGATTCAATCTGAGGCATTCTTTCACCAATAGCTTGGATATGCCACATTTAACGTGAAATGTGACTGATACTTGCAGCCGGACGCTGGTTCTACCTAGATTTAATCTGAGGCATTCTTCCACCAATAGCTTGAATATGTCATATTTAACCTGAAATGTGGCTGATACTTGTGGCCTGACGCTGGTTGTACTTAGATTCAATCTGAGGCATTCTTCCACCAATAGCTTGGATATGCCACATTTAACGTAAAATGTGGCTGATACTTGCGGCCTGACGCTGGTTCTACCTAGATTCAATCTGAGGCATTCTTCCACCAATAGCTTGGATGTGCCACATTTAACGTAAAATGTGGCTGATACTTGCAGCCGGACGCTGGTTCTACTTAGATTCAATCTGAGGCATTCTTTCACCAATAGCTTGGATATGCCACATTTAACGTGAAATGTGACTGATACTTGCAGCCGGACGCTGGTTCTACCTAGATTTAATCTGAGGCATTCTTCCACCAATAGCTTGAATATGTCATATTTAACCTGAAATGTGGCTGATACTTGTGGCCTGACGCTGGTTGTACTTAGATTCAATCTGAGGCATTCTTCCACCAATAGCTTGGATATGCCACATTTAACGTAAAATGTGGCTGATACTTGCGGCCTGACGCCGGTTCTACCTAGATTCAATCTGAGGCATTCTTCCACCAATAGCTTGAATATGTCATATTTAACCTGAAATGTGGCTGATACTTGTGGTCTGACGCTGATTCTACCTAGATTCAATCTGATGCATTCTTCCACTAATAGCTTGGATATGCCACATTTAACGTGAAATGTGACTGATACTTGCAGCCGGACGCTGGTTCTACCTAGATTTAATCTGAGGCATTCTTCCACCAATAGCTTGAATATGTCATATTTAACCTGAAATGTGGCTGATACTTGTGGCCTGACGCTGGTTGTACTTAGATTCAATCTGAGGCATTCTTCCACCAATAGCTTGGATATGCCACATTTAACGTAAAATGTGACTGATAATTGCAGCCTGACGCTGGTTCTACCTAGATTCAATCTGATGCATTCTTCCACTAATAGCTTGGATATGCCATATTTAACCTGAAATGTGGCCGATAGTGTTAAACGCTATTCTTGCGTAGTGAGAATATTGGTAACGTAAGAGAACACGACATTTGTGTTTATATCGCAGTGAGAAAATAGTCGTATATGTAAATCATTCATTGATCATGTCTTCGTCCATATGTAACGCATGTACATTATTAGTTGGAGGTCATAACCGCCAACGCAACAATCATTGCAAGTGTGTTCAATATGAAAAATAGAACAAAACACAACGAATTGAATGCAGTGCTGACGTCAGACCATGTTGTGTTTTCAGGCTCCCCATCGTCAGAACTACCATTATCAGACTCCACTAGGCTTTGTTTCCGTTTTAGCTGTGAATGTTGAATTCGCTGGTCAACCATTTGCATATCCATTGTTGCTAGTTGTGCCGTTCTTGGTTTTCACTGGCTTGTTTTTTCCTTGTCTAGTATGAGTTCCAAAGTTCATACTCGAGATCTTGCACTTCTAGGTTGTGCTCGTACGGCGTAACTTTGACATCCGGTTTATTAAACAATGTGATAGGGGTAACCGTTCTGCCGTAAAGGAGATCTTTCACCCGTGTGTTGGATTTCCTTATGAGGCGTTTTGCTACTGTACTTGCGCTGTCTACTACTTTGGTCGTTGTCTCCTAAAGCTTCTTTTCTTTTTTCACTTGCAGCAGTTTCTTTGCCCGATTTGGACAAAACAGTCATCTTTATTTCTGTGTTGTCATCGTCATCGTCGCCACTGCCCTTCTTTTCGACTCCAAGACAACATACTTTTGTTCTTACCAGCGATATAACGCCGACAAACGACTGCAGAATTCTTGGTACAGGTGTTTCATCCCCATGGTTGATAAACCAGCCGTGGCTGTTGTCGAAGAATCAAAGACACTTGCTTCAAGCAGATCCCAGTTGGTGTTTGTCTCGTAGTTTGCAATATTAAATTGGTCTATTCCTGCAACCAGGCTGATCATTTCCTTCGTACTTGACCATGTCACTAACTGAATATCACACTTCTGCGTATCAAATGGAAAGTACGTCATATCGAAACTGCACGTGCTGTCGAACACCTGGTACGGCTGCCACGTAATGACACCTTGGTAATTGATTGACAAGTATATAAACTTATTGCTCAGACCGCTGATGGTGTCGTAAGCATTCGCCAAATCCCGTTCGGGATTCCAGATGCGTTCTTGTGGGATGGCGATTTTTGTGATTCCTCCATAGTCCCTGGGTGTCCACGTGAGGAAGGTATCGGCCCAAGTGATTGTGAGGTATGCTGTCGTAGTTATCTTTTGTTCTACCTCATCCACGTCGTTCAGTCCGATCAGGTACATATTGGCTGTAACCTGAAATCATACAAAAATACAAATATTTTAGATATTTAGTACGGATATATAAAGGCCGTACATTTACAAGAAAAATAGTCTGATATGGGATATCTCTACCTACACATGAATATACGCAATATTGTTGCTTCCTTTTGGTATCGATGACGAATTCAATAGTATGATTTAAGTTTTGTTTGCATTCAATTTTAATTTTTAACATTTGACCGAAATATATAATTATTACTGAATAACCGGATCAACGATAACAATGGCATCAACGAGAACAATGGCCTATTTCTGTTCCGATTCACTTCATTGAGTGTCCTTTTGATTTACGTATCTTAATTGGTTTGGGTGAAATTCAGAATTTCTATGGATAATGGATTCAACAAAACTAGGCTGAGATCAATATATATATATATAGAAAGAGATTTTTTTCTTATCTTTTCTTTTTCTATTATAAGCTCTTTTTACTGACAAAGAATATTTTTATATTTAATATATTTTTTTCGTTTAATACATTTTTGGCTATACTCCGTAAGAATGGTTTATACTCGGCTATTGCAATTAAAATGAATATTCACAAACTATATCCCTCTGTAAATCGGATTCACATACCCACAAGACAAATTCAATTAAAAGCCATGTTTTGTTTGTATTTTATCTAACTTGCAATATTGCCTTCATGTAAACTCGCACATAATAATTGGATGTCTATTTGTTCTTTGCTGTGAATGAAATTTGCAGGTAATTAATGAATAAATACATCAGTCGTAATAAAAGTAACAGGCAGTATAATTATCAACATAGAGGTTTAAAAATATTTAAAATCAATACAAAACATATCGTTATCATATAGAAATAAAATAAAAATGATTTCGAATTGAAAACCACCAAAACGTGAGAAAACCCCCCAAAACAAATGATATTTTAATAGGAGTGGTGCCCTATTCTAACACATGTTTCATATTACATGTTCATGTATATAACGCCTTTGTTTTTTCTGTTCTTCCCATAATAACCTTTAAATGGCTACATTACAAAAATGGATTTTATTTGCTGAGATTTGCGGGAATTATATCATATACGCACATTTTCACATATTCATCAATATTTATATTTAACTGCAGGTCGAAATATAAACCTAACCGTTTTCCACGAAGAAATTCAACTGACGAAATTATACGAGTACATTGTCAAATCCAGAGAGATATAAAAATGCGAGAGTTTGTGTCAAACATGTGATTGTTAGTATGTTAATTCAGAGAATATTAAACTGGTTTCAGCGTCAGATTCATTTTACACAGAGAGTTACGAATTGTTCCAAACTGGGGACTGCTAGCCCGCACGTGCATGGGGCAGGCGATTAGCGAGTAAACGCTTCCGATTTCTAAACTGTCGCCCATGCATGTACCTGCCGTTTCAGGTCATTAAAACATGTTTGTGTTTATTTCAAACATTTAATTCTGTGTTTCTGTATATATTGTGAAATAGAAAGGAAAATAATGTAGGTGTAATTTGCGCATTTCGATTGTTTTTGTTCTGGAAACTCGCGGGGAAGCTGTGGGTTTTGCTTGTGGGAGTATAGAAGTACTAGTATACATACATATCCCACGTTATACTCCATATACCGTCACACTACATGCCTCTAAGACTATTCGACATTGTAACTAGTTGGGGTATGGCGCATTTTTATAGTTTAGACGTCAAATGCTGTATTTCAGTGAAGTAATTAACTTATGTAGTAAATTAAGGAATATATGAAAATGATTGTAATGATTTTGTTAATATGATCTTTATTGCTGACACAATTATTAATGAAATACATTTACATTCATATTTCTATTTATTTCTGAAGCAAAAAAAAATATGTAAAAGAAAAGAGAGTATAAAAACTAAAATCTAATTTGAATGAGTATTGAAATATCGATAGTAAGCGCGAATACGTGTGGTGTGGCGCGAGCGTTTATGTATGTGCGTGTGTATGTGAAAATATGTGTATGTTAGTTACTCAACTTGTTATGTGTTAAATTATTTACATGTTATTACAATATTGTATTTTGATGAGAAACTGTGTATAGTTTAAATCAATTAAAATATTCTTCTTCATATTTTAAAACTGTGAATATTGCCTACAATAGTGCACATTGAAATTCTGTCGGTGTTTCTTTATCTTTTCAGTATACCTCATGATTTGAAAATGTACATAGCGAACTCTCAAGACTAACTCCCGAAAAGTCGAAAATACGATGGTGAAAAGTCGAAACAACAATGGTGAAAAGTCGAAACAACGATGATAAAAAGTCGAAACAATGAAATTACGATGGTAAAAAGGCGAAACTACGATGGTTAACAGTCGAAACAACGAAACTACGATAGTGAAAAGTCGAAACTACGATAGTGAAAAGTCGAAACAACGATGGTAAAAAGGCAAAACTACGATAGTGAAAAGTCGAAACAACGATGGTAAAAAGGCAAAACTACGATGATTAAAAGTCGAAAAACGAAACTACGATGGTGAAAAGTCGAAACAACGAAACTACGATAGTTAAAAGTCGAAACTACGATAGTAAAAAGTCGAAATTATTGTTGTTTCGTTGTTTTGACTTTTCAACACCATCGTAAGGTCGACTTTTCACCATCGTAGTTTCGTTGTTTCGAATTTACTTAGGTTAACAAATATGCCGCGATTGCCCCCCCCCCCCCCCCCCCCACCACACACACACACACCCCCGGTCAACGTGACAGCGTAAAAACATCCCATTCCCCCACCCAATACACTTTTTGCAGTAATTTGATTTAACTTACTGCACGTAAGTCTATAAAAATCAATTTTAAACGACAACTGAACTATTTTCCACATTTATTTGTATAGATCATTTTAAACAAACATACCACTGTATAATATTTACAGGTACGGTAGATTACGTCATTATCTTAACAAGCAAAGACATCGTACTGTATTATTAATATGCAAGGTGTAGGACGCTCTGGCAGTATAACAGGTGTATTGTGTCAGATAATGTGATATGCATTTTAGATTAAGGTTGTCCGACGGACCCATAACCGTCGACCAGTATCTGGACGGAGTGTCTTGGTCATTGTCACAATAAAACCCTCGGGATCAGGTCCCGTGTATGGAATCATCGGTATAAAATATATGTTGAATGAGTACATGTCTCACATAGTGCTGAGTCGACATCGTGTTATGTTTTAATTATCGGTATCGCAGTGTACGGTATTTAACATTTATTTCTCTCATATTACGTCGTTTTCTTTTTAAGACATCATTCTAATCGCTGCCACACTTGAATATCAAGCCGAAAACATGTGGTTACGCTGAACTGACATCGAGCCAAGCAGCCCAGGATCTACCTTTAAATTATGAGCTGCCCGCGAAGATGCTTTTAATACCAGTTTTCATAAAACCCTAGCATGAATGATCCTTAAACTACTGCAAATTAACACGCCTATATCTCTACGTGTTAATTATCAACGAATCAACCTCTGCATATTATAAGTCCAAACCAGGAAGATATGATCGAGACAAACCAGTTGTGCAGTTTCGGCTGACACGCACGGTGTAAAATGGCGAATGTTTAAATTAAACATAACTTGATTCCAATCGTGAAACATTGGGTATTTCCGTATCCTCCGTATAATTCACCTCGTGTATAGCTCTAGAATACACCAACGCTATTCGCCTGTGTTACCAGTCTGTGTTCATTCGCGTGAAAGTAACAAATTAGGTATTCGTCCTTAGTTGAATATATGGCGTTATTATATCGACTTTTTTATTTATACACTCGACATGGGTCATGTTTATAGGGAAATTTAAAATATCAGTCTTGATTAACCAACGTTTATATTTTCAACAGACAAATATATAAGGTGTAATAAGGGGGGTGGGGGGGGGGCATTTTATTTTATCATGTGACTGAAAGTTGTTCTAAAATGACGCCTTATTATGTCAGAGGTCTATTGCGTATTACAAAGGCCGAGGTGATCAGATTGAACTTGGTTCGTGACATATAGTAATATTTAAGTGATGTTTGTTCTCTGATTTAATAAAAAGGAAACACGACTGAAACATATTGTAATAGGAAGTATACTTGTAGAAAAACAAACAACAGCATGACAAGTAAGTACTGTTTTAAAAACTTAAAAGCTTTAGATACAAAATATGAAACTTGTATACATATTATAAACTTAGTGTCTGCGTATATACACAAGAATTTATATTTCGTATTCGTTATAATATGAGCATGACGTTATTCTTTTTTAACACACAAGTATACTGGGACAAGGAAGACGAGTATGTTCTGTTTACATAAGTGAATGTGTTTATTGCTTACTGTGTATTCGTGAGTGGTAGGGTGGTGATTCGTCGAATACGGTTATTTATGGGTATGTGTTTTATTGTCGGCTATAATCTGATTGACGTATCTTTATTTTTTAACCTAAGGTTTGATACATTTTGTGTATCCATATAATATACACAATGACTTCTTTACCGTTAAATGTCATTTAAAGAATAGTTTATGGGCGTTTGTCATGTCCTTTATTCGTAAAGCGAATTTATAATGTTTTGATTAAATCCTTTTTGATTCAGTCGAATACATGCACATTGGAGCTACCTCGATCTGCACGTATTAAACATTGAATTTAAGGTGTATGGTACCGCATACCTCGCTAAGGTTCATCGATCAATCAAGGCAAACTGTTTGTAGAGTGTTAGCTTTACCTTTAACAAATTAACTTCAGTAACTGCTTACTTTATATGTATTTTTATAATTGAAACTATTTGCAGGTTCAAAGGGAAAATGAATGAAAGTCTATTTTTTCTCAATCTATTAGGTTAAAGATCAATGCAAATGCACATACATGTATCACACGTTAATGAATGTGCGTGTATGTGCGTGTGCGTTTGTGTGTGTGTGCGTATGTGTGTGTGTGTGTGTGGGGGGGGGGGGGGTGGTATTAAGATATACCAAGGTAAAATGTCATTAACGTCGCAGGAAACTCCGGTTATATTTTCCATTTAAAAAGAATATACCAGCTACCTCGCAGAATAAAACCCAACGTAGCAACACATAGACATGCAGCATGCACCATGTTACTGATTACATTTTATATTGTTTTTGTTCTTGTTTGTATTGTTGTAGTAATAATAACAGAAGCATCAAAAGAAGTAGCAGTAGTAGTAGTACTAGTAGTAGTAGAAGTAGAAGTAGTAGTAGTAATAGTAGTAGTAGTAAAAGCAGAAGCAGTAGTAGTAGTAGTAGTAGCAATAATAATAATAATAGAAGTAGTAGTTACTGTAGTAGAAGTAGTAGTAGTAGCAGTAGTAGTAGTAATAATAATAGTGGTTGTAGTAGAAGCAGTAGAAGTAGTAGTAGTAGCAGCAGCAGCAGCAGTAGTAGAAGTAGTAGTAGTAGTAGTAGTAGTAGTAGTAGTTTAAGTTTTAGTTTGAGTAGTAGTAGTAATAATAATAGTAGAAGTAGTGGTAGTAGTAGTAGTAGAAGTAGTAGAAGTAATAATAATAATAATAATAGTGGTAGAAGTAGTAGTAGTAGTAGTAGTAGTAGTAGTAATAAAAATAATGGTAGTAGTGGTAGTAATAATTATAATTATGGTAGTAGTAGTAGTAGAAGTAGTATTAATAATAATAATTGTAGTAGTAATAGTAGTAATAATTATAGTAGTAATAATAATAGTAGTAGTAGTAGTAGTAGTAGTAGTAGTAGTAGTAGAAGTAATAATAATAATAGTAGTAGTAGTAGCAGTTTTATTACTATTAGTAGTAATAGTTATTTAAGTAGTAGTAGTAGTAGTGGTAGTAATAATGATAATGGTAGTAGTTGTAGTAGTTATAGCAATGTTATTATTATTAGTAGTAGCAGTAGTATTAGTAGTAGTAGTAGTAGAAGAAGTAGTAGTAGTAGTAGTAGTGTAGGAGTAGCAGTAGTAGTAGTAGTAGTAGAAGTAGGAGTATCAGCAGCAGCAGTAGTAGTAGTAGTAGTAGTAGTAGTAGTAGTTTTAGAAGTAGTAGTAGCAACAGCAGTAGTAGTAGTAGTAGCAACAGCAGCAGCAGTAGTGGTAGTAGTAGTAGTAGCAATAATAATGGTAGTAGTAGTAGTAGTAGTAGTAGTAATTTTTAAAAGGTCACTCAACTGTTCATCAGTTAATCGACATCTACCATCAAGTTTGTCTGGGTATCGATGCAGGTCAATTTACATGCATGGTTTTCTGCGACGTTTCCAAAGCATTTGATCGTGTGTGGATAAAAGGTCTTCTTTTTAAGCTAAAACAGAACGATGTTAACGGTGATATCCTAAAATGGGCGGAAAATTATTTAACCGGACGTCAACAAAAGGTCTTTGTAGGTTCAAGTTTGTCCGACAGTCAGGCAACATCTGCTGGAGTTCCTCAAGGTTCTGTCCTAGGGCCATTATTCTTTTTAATTTATATTAGTGATATTGCCGAACATTTATTAAGTATTACTAGAATAGTTGCCGATGATACATCTCTTGCATTCACGGCATCTAATATAACAGATGTTGAAGGCATTTTAAACCATGATCTAAGTATGATTTCAGATTGGTCAAAACAATGGTTGGTTAATTTTAACCCAAACAAAACAGAAGCAATCTTATTTACTCTAAAAAAAATATCATGTATCCTTCTTTGACTTTCAATAATACCAGTGTCAAGTTTGTAGATCATCATAAACATTTAGGACTCACATTAAGTAACGATGGGAAATGGCATGAACATATACAAAATATTTTACACTCTGCATCAAAGGTTTTAGGTATGATCAGAAAAATCAAGTTTACAGTTAACAGAACAGCTTTAAATCAAATTTATATGTCACTTCTTCGACCTATTTTAGAATATGGAGTGTGGGGTGGGTGTACCCAATATTAAAAAAGAAAATCTTGAAAAAATTCAACACGAAGCGGCTCGTATTGTATCCGATTTAACTCGGTCTACTTCTCTTCGTAACTTATACACAAAACTAGGTTGGCTTTCTTTAGAAGATAGAAGATTATACCAAAAAATAATTGTTGCTTATAAAGTAAAAAAAGGGTTAACTCCAGAATATTTAAACAATATTTTTCCTGAAACTGTAGGAATAACTACACCATATAATCTAAGAAATAATAGTAATTATTCTTTATTAAATACAAGAACCCAATTATTTAGAAATTCTTTTATTCCATCATGTATTTCTTCTTGGAATAATCTTCCGGAACACTTACGCAATTCTGAAACTCTACCATCATTAAAACGCCAGCTTATGAATCATTTGTTTAAACCCACCAAAATACCATGTTTTTATTTAACAGGTCCTCGTAAATTATCTATTTTTCATGCACGTTTAAGAAATGGTTGCAGTAACTTTAATTATGATTTATTTGTCAACAAACTAAAATTATATTCAACTTGTGAAAAATGTGAGCATGAAAAAGAGGATGCCGAACACTATTTCATGCAATGTCCTTCTTTTTTAAGCGATCGACTTCGTCTCTTTCATGCTACACGTCACCTTCATCCTTTAAGTGTTAAAACCCTGTTACACGGGAGAGATGATATTTCAGTCGATGAAAATTCTGCTGTATTTAACAATGTCAAAACTTATATTAAAGACACTAAACGTTTCGATAAAGAATAGACCTTATTAATTTTAGTATTTACCTCACAATGGAGCCCCTCATTTAAGGTCAGCATCGGAAGCATATATTTAAACAATGTATCCTATTTCATTTTTTCTTCTTGCTTCATATATGAATATGTTTTACTGCTATCTTGATTGTTTTTTGTAAATAATTTGTTGTTGGGAAGGGCCGATTTTAACGTTGGATAACTTGTGGCCCAACCTTTTTGCTACTACATGTATATAAAAAAGCAATAAAATATGTTTAAAGTAATAGCATTTTTATTATTATTAGTAGTAGTAGGAGTTTCAGAAGTAGAAGTAGTAGTAGTAACAGTAGAAGTAGTAGAAGTAGTAGTGATACTACTAGTAGTTATATTAATAGAATAGGTAATAGTAGTAGTAGTAGTAGTAGCAGTTGTAGTAGTAGTAGAGTAGTGGTGGTAGTTGTGGTAGTAATAGTAGTGGTGGTAGTGGCAGCAGTATTAGTAGTAGTAGTAGTAGAGTAGTAGTGGTGTTAGTGATAGTGGTAGTGGCAGTAGTAGTGGTAGAAGTAGTAGAGTAGTGGTGGTAGTGGTGGTAGCAGTAGTAGTAGTAGTAGTAGTAGTAGTAGAAGTAGTAGAGTAGTGTTAGTAGTATAAGTAGTAGTAGTAGAGTAGTGGTAGTAGCAGAAGAAGTAGTGGTAGTAGTAGTAGTAGTAGTAGTAGTAGTAGTACTATATGAACAAGAAGGACAACCTCAGTGAGTTTAGATTTGAGAGATTACGGAAAAGAGAACATTTAAGTATTAAGACATATAGACAGATGAGTGACAGAGGGAGTCCTTTTCCGTGGTCGAGTTATCAAAGACCCCGTCTCACATATGAGAAAGGTTGCCAGTTATTTGCAGAATGAGAGTGGGGGCCTTTTTTCACAATAAAAATGCAAGCAGTATATACAATTTGTAATTTGTTGAACACTAGGGTTTATAGCCGTTGCATGTAACCTGATATAGATACCCACAGAAGGGCAAGTTCTCTGCGACTATCTACCTGTATTCGGAGGAACACTAGGGTTTAAACCATTGCATGTAACATTATATAAATACCCACGGAAGTGCCAGTTGTCTGCGACTATCTGCCTATATTCGGAGGAACTATAGGATTTAAACCATTGCATGTAACCTGATATAAATACCCACGGAATGGCCAGTTCTCTGCGACTATCTGCCTATATTCAGAGGAAAACGTCGCACTAGGGTTTGAACCACCCTTCATCTGTCTCACTTTAACAAACGTTACAGATGATAATTGTATTTGAAATTATGGACGACACATGGTTGGCATGGTTTCGTTGTTTTGATCTTTTACTCCCTATACAGTGTTAACTAAAGTATCGGTTGAAGCAAACTGTACCACAAACTGGCAAATTAAACGGTTGAATTACGTGTATACCAATATATAACAAATAACCACAGGCTAACACTTGCGTTTCCCGGTGTTATTGTTGGCAGCGCCAAGGTAAAACTGTAATTATCTAGAATATCAATCACAATTAATGTCGATCGTAATTTTTATTTCAAACCTGTTACAGTCCAACAGCAGTCATTTTCAGTTGAATTGCCGCTGCAGTCTTGCTTTATGTTAACATGCCACGGTCCCTGTTCTTTTCTTTTATTAAAATTGCAAATGTAATTATAAATGTGTTTCTTTTTATGTGCACAGCACTCGCAATTTTTGTTTTAAATATCGCCTGTATTTTTCGTTTGTACGCCTGTCACAATCCATAATCTTGTTCCGTTTAAACCTGTTACATTCCTCATGATAGTTCTTGATAAGGGAAACGTTGTGCCCATCTGGTTTTATATTCAAGCCTTCCAATGTCCCTTCATAGCCATGTGAAGTTTTAAATATTTCATGTTCTCCACAATGTCCCTTTTTAAGGACATCAGTCATATCACAGTCGAGGTCTGCTCTCAATAAATCACATGCATAAGAGAACGAAACATAAAAAAATCAATGACAAAACATATGTACTAAACAAAATAAACACACAGCATCGCTAAACAATCACTACAGGCTGCTGTTCAAACACACAGCATCTCTAAACAATAATACAGACTGCTGTTCACCAACACTAAGTAAACACACAGCATCTCTAAACAATCACTACAGGCTGCTGTTTAACCAACACTAAGTAAACACACAGCATCTCTAAACAATCAATACGGGCTGCTGTTTCACCAACACTCAGTAAACACACAGCATCTCTAAACAATCACTACAGGCTGCTGTTTCAACAACACTAAGTAAACACACAGCATCTCTAAACAATCACTAAAGGCTACTGTTTCACCAACACTAAGTAAACACACAGCCTCTCTAAACAATCATACATGCTGCTGTTTCAACAACACTAAGTAAACACACAGCCTCTCTAAACAATCATACAAGCTGCTGTTTCACCAACATTAAATAAACACACAGCCTCTCTAAACAATCACTACAGGTTACTGTTTAAACACACAGCATCTCTAAACAATCACTACAGGCTACTGTTTCACCAACACTAAGTAAACACACAGCCTCTCTAAACAATCACTACAGGCTGCTGTTTCACCAACACTAAGTAAACACACAGCATCTCTAAACAATCACTACAGGTTACTGTTTAAACACACAGCATCTCTAAACAATCACTACAGGCTACTGTTTAAACACACAGCATCTCTAAACAATCACTACATGCTGCTGTTTCACCAAAACTAAGTAAACACACAGCATCGCTAAACAATCACTACAGGCTGCTGTTTCAACAACACTAAGTAAACACACAGCATATCTAAACAATCACTAAAGGCTGCTGTTTCACCAACACTAAGTAAACACACAGCCTCTCTAAACAATCATACAGGCTGCTGTTTCAACAACACTAAGTAAACACACAGCATCTCTAAACAATCATACAAGCTGCTGTTTCACCAACATTAAATAAACACACAGCCTCTCTAAACAATCACTTCAGGTTACTGTTTAAACACACAGCATCTCTAAACAATCACTACAGGCTGCTGTTTCACCAACACTAAGTAAACACACAGCCTCTCTAAACAATCACTACAGGCTGCTGTTTCACCAACACTAAGTTAACACACAGCCTCTCTAAACAATCAATACAGGCTGCTGTTTCACCAACACTAAGTAAACACACAGCATCTCTAAACAATCACTACAGGCTGCTGTTTAAACACACAGCATCTCTTAACAATCATACAGGCTGCTGTTTCACCAACATTAAGAAAACACACAGCATCTCTAAACAATCACTACAGGCTGCTGTTTCACCAACACCATGTAAACACACAGCATCTCTAAACAATCACTACAGTCTGATGTTTAAACACACAGCATCTCTAAACAATCATACAGGCTGCTGTTTCACCAACACTAAGTAAACACGCAGCATCTCTAAACAATCACCACAGTCTGATGTTTAAACACACAGCATCTCTTAACAATCATACAGGCTGCTGTTTCACCAACACTAAGTAAACACACAGCATCTCTAAACAATCACTACAGGCTGCTGTTTAAACACACAGCATCTCTTAACAATCATACAGGCTGCTGTTTCACCAACATTAAGAAAACACACAGCATCTCTAAACAATCACTACAGGCTGCTGTTTCACCAACACCATGTAAACACACAGCATCTCTAAACAATCACTACAGTCTGATGTTGAAACACACAGCATCTCTAAACAATCATACAGGCTGCTGTTTCACCAACACTAAGTAAACACGCAGCATCTCTAAACAATCACCACAGTCTGATGTTTAAACACACAGCATCTCTTAACAATCATACAGGCTGCTGTTTCACCAACACCATGTAAACACACAGCATCTCTAAACAATCACTACAGTCTGATGTTTAAACATACATCATCTCTAAATAATCATATAGACTGCTGTTTCACCAACACTAAGTAAACACACAGCATTTCTAAACAATCACTACAGGCTGCTGTTTTACCAACACTAAGTTAACACACAACATCTCTAAACAATCACTACAGGCTGCTGTTTCACCAACACTAAGTGAACACACAACATCTCTAAACAATCACTTGAGGCTGCTGTTTCACCAACACTAAGTAAACACACTACATCTCTAAACAATCACTTCAGGCTGCTGTTTCACCATCATTAAGAAAACACACAGCATCTCTAAACAACCATACAGGCTGCTGTTTAAACACACAGTATCTCTAAAAAATCATACAGTCTGCTGTTTCACCAACACTAAGTAAACACACAGCATCTCTAAGCAATCATACAGGCTGCTGTTTAAACACACAGCATCTCTAAACAATCACTACAGGCTGCTGTTTCACCAACACTAAGTAAACACACACCATCTCCAAATAATCATACAGGCTGCTGTTTAAACACACAGCATCTCTAAATAATCACTACAGGCAGCTGTTTCACCAACACTAAGTAAACACACAGCATCTCTAAACAATCACTACAGGCTGCTGTTTCACCAACACTAAGTAAACACACAGCATCTCTAAACAATCACTACAGGCTGCTGTTTCAACCACACTAAGTAAACACACAGCATCTCTAAACAATCACTACAGGCTGCTGTTACACCAACACTTAGTAAATAACAGCATTTCCAAACAATCATACAGGCTGCTGATTAAACACACAGCATCTCCAAACAATCATACAGGCTGCTATTTAAACACACATCATCTGTAAACAATCATACAGGCTACTGTTTAAGCACAAAGTATCTCTTAACAATCATACAGGCTGCTGTTTCACAACACTAAGTAAACACACAGCATCTCCAAACAATCATACAGGCTGCTGTTTAAACACACAGCATCTCCAAACTATCATACAGGCTGCTGTTTAAACACACAGTATCTCGAAACAAACAAACAGGCTGTTGTTTAAACACACAGCATCTCTAAACAACCATACAGGCTAATGTTTCACCAACAATAAGTAAACACATAACAACTCTAAACAATCATACAGGCTGCTGTTTAAACACACAGCATCTCTAAACAATCATACAGGCTGCTGTTTAAACATGCAGTATCTCTAAATAATCATACAGGCTGCTGTTTCACCAACAATAAGTAAACACATAACAACTCTAAACAATCATACAGGCTGCTGTTTAAACACACAGCATCTCTAAACAATCATACAGGCTGCTGTTTAAACATGCAGTATCTCTAAATAATCACTACAGGCTGCTGTTTCACCAACACTAAGTAAACACACAGCATCTCTAAACAATCGCTACAGGCTGCTGTTTCACCAACACTAAGTAAACACACAGCATTTCTAAACAATCATACAGGATGCTGTTTAAACACACAGCATCTCTAAAAAATTACTACAGGCTGCGGTTTCACCAACACTAAGTAAACACACAGCATCTCTTATCAATCATACAGGCTGCTGTTTAAACACGCAGCATATCTTAACAATCACTACAGGCAGCTGTTTCACCAACACCAAGTAAACACACAGCATTTCTAAACAATCAAACAGGCTGCTGTTTAAACACACAATATCTCTAAACAATCACTACAGGCTGCTGTTTCACCAACACTAAGTTAACACACAGCATCTCTAAACAATCATACAGGCTGCTGTTTAAATACACAGCATCTCTAAACAATCACTACAGGTAGCTGTTTAACCAACACTAAGTAAACACACAGCATCTCTAAACAATCACTACAGGCTGCTGTTTCACCAACACTAAGTAAACACACAGCATCTCTAAACAATCATTACATGCTGCTGTTTCAACAACACTAAGTAAACACACAGCATCTCTAATCAATCACTACAGGCTGCTCTTTCACCAACACTAAGTAAACACACAGCATCTCTAAACAATCACTAGAGGCTGCTCTTTCACCAACACTAAGTAAACACACAGCATCTCTAAACAATCACTAAAGGCTACTTTTTCATCAACACTAAGTAAACACACAGCATCTCTAATCAATCACTACAGGCTGCTGTTTAAACACACAGCATCTCTAAACAAACACTACAGGCTGCTGTTTCACCAACACTTAGTTAACACACATCATCTCTAATCAGTCACTACAGGCTACAGTTTAAACACACAGCATCTCTAAACAATCACTACAGGCTGCTGTTTCACCAACACTAAGTAAAAACACAGCATCTCTAAACAATCACTACAGGCTGCTGTTTCAACAACACTAAGTAAACACACAGCATCTCTAATCCATCACTACAGGCTGCTGTTTCACCAACACTTATTAAAAACACAACATCTCTAAACAATCACTACAGGCTGCTGTTTCACGTATACTAAGTAAATACACAACATTTCTAAACAATCACTACAGGCTGCTGTTTAAACACGCAGCATCTCTTAACAAACACAACAGGCTGCTGTTTAAACACACAGCATCTCTAAACAATCACTACATGCTGTTGTTTCACCAACACTAACTAAACACACAGCATCTCTAAACAATCACTACAGGCTGCTGTTTCACCAACACTAAGTAAACACACAGCATCTCTAATCAATCACTACAGGCTGCTGTTTAAACACACAGCATCTCTTAACAAACACAACAGGCTGCTGTTTAAACACACAGCATCTCTAAACAATCACTACATGCTGTTGTTTCACCAACACTTAGTAAACACAGATCATCTCTAATCAGTCACTACAGGCTGCTGTTTAAACACACAGCATCTCTAAACAATCACTACTGGCTGCTGTTTAAACACACAGCATCTCTAAACAATCACTACAGGCTGCTGTTTAAACACACAGCATTTCTAAACAATCACTACAGGCTGCTGTTTCACCAACACTAAGTAAACACACAACATCTCTAAACAATCACTACAGGCTGCTGTTTAAACACACATCATCTCCAAACAATCATACAGGCTGCTGTTTGAACACACAGATTCTCTTAACAATCATACAGGCTGCTGTTTAAACACACAGTATCTCTAAACAAACAAACAGGCTGTTGTTTAAACACACAGGATCTCTAAACGATCATACAGGCTGCTGTTTCACCAACACTAAGTAAAACACAGCATCTCTAAACAATCATACAGGCTGCTGTTTAAACACACAGCATCTTTAAACAATCATACAGGCTGCTGTTTAAACATTCAGTATCTCTAAACAACCATACAGGCTGCTGTTTCACCAACACTTAGTAAATACACAGCATCTCTAAACAATCACTACAGGCTGCTGTTTCACCAACACTAAGAAAACACACAGCATTTCTAAACAATCATACAGGCTGCTGTTTAAACACGCAGCATATCTTAGAAATCACTACAGGCTGCTGTTCCACCAACACTAAGTAAACACACAGCATCTCTAAACAATCATACAGGCTGCTGTTTAAACACAAAGCATCTCTAAACAATCACTACAGGCTGCTGTTTCACCAACACTAAGTAAACACACAGCATCTCTAAACAATCATACAGGCTGCTGTTTAAACACACAGCATCTCTAAACAATCACTACAGGCAGCTGTTTCACCAACACTATGGAAACACACAGCATCTCTAAACAATCACTACAGGCTGCTGTTTCACCAACACTAAGTAAACACACAGCATCTCTAAACAATCATACAGGCTGCTGTTTCACCAACACTAAGTAAACACACAGCATATCTAAACAATCACTACAGGCTGCTGTTTTACCAGCACTTAGTAAAAACACAACATCTCTAAATTATCACTACTGGCTGCTGTTTAAACACACAGCATATCTAAACAATCACTACAGGCTGCTGTTTCACAAACACTTAGTAAAAACACAGCATCTCTAAACAATCATACAGGCTGCTTTTTCACCAACACTAAGTAAACACACAGCATCTCTAAACAATCACTACAGGCCGCTGTTTAAACACACAGCATCTCTAAACAATCACTACAGGCTGCTGTTTTACCAGCACTTAGTAAAAATACAGCATCTCTAAACAATCACTACTGGCTGCTGTTTAAACACACAGCATCTCTAAACAATCACTACAGGCTGCTGTTTCAACAACACTAAGTAAACACACAGCATCTCTAAATAATCACTACAGGCTGCTGTTTCAACAACACTAAGTAAACACACAGCATCTCTAAACAATCACTACAGGCTGCTGTTTTACCAGCACTTAGTAAAAACACAGCATCTCTAAACAATCACTACAGGCTGCTGTTTCACCAACACTAAGTAAACACACAGCATCTCTAAACAATCACTACAGGCTGCTGTTTAAACACACAGCATCTCTAAACAATCACTACAGGCTGCTGTTTCAACAACACTAAGTAAACACACTGCATCTCTAAACAATCACTACAGGCTGCTGTTTCAACAACACTAAGTAAACACACAGCATCTCTAAACAATCACTACAGGCACATCGGTTTTAATGTCACATATTAGTTTGTTTTAACTGGCATAAACGTTAATAAATCCTCAACTTCCATTCCTATTCTAATATGTCATTCCATTTTATCGTTATTATAAAATTATATTGTTATCTTGTATACTTAACTAGAAATCCACATTTGTCATCATACTTTGTGTAACTGCATTGTATTTCGGAAAGGAATTCTATAATCTTGATAATGATAATGATAATGATAATGATAATGATAATAATAATAGTAATAATAGTAACAATAATAATAATAATAATGAAAATAATGATGAAAATTATAATGATAATGTTAATGGTAATGATAATGATAATGATTATGAAAATGATAATGATAATGATAATAATAGTAATAATAATAATAATAATAATAATAATAATGATAATAATAATAATATTAGTAAAGACTTTTATTAACGAGATAACTTATAACAATAATCCATGAGGCATTCAACCCATTTGCAAAGTACAACATTAATCTAACATATGAACACAAAAACAAACAAACAAGAAATCGTGTGTGTATGTATGTATATCAATACTGATGACAGGTACCCGATTTGTTAGAGTTGCTACATTGTAAAATATAACGTTTTTCTCTCAAATTTGGGACCACAGCGGATCTCTGCTGAGGGATAGCGATACTCCAAATAAGTGTAATGATTATTTTTTTCATTTTTGTCATGTTCGTTATTGCGGTTACAGTGGTTCAAAATGAGTGAAGGTAAGAATAGGACATATATAACCAATGCATATAGTAAGATGTGATAAAGTATTGGATATCATTTGCAGACATATACATGCTTAAGGTTCTTTCTACATATTAATTCGTTGATGTGTGTGTTTGTGTGTTGTAAGTCTGAATGTTAATTTTGTATATGGAGAGGTAGTCTGGCTACTTCCTCGTTGTTGACATCGTATACTTGTTATGTATTGTTTTACGGGATGAAATTTAACTATATTTTCAACTCATGTCAAGTTGTATATATACAAGAATGTCACACCAGTTATATTGGCAAACGGATACCTCAGAATGAAGCTGAGTACTATCACCGTTCTCCCGCGTGGAACTAGCAAATTGATCAGAACCCGAACGTATGATATCTGCAGTGAGATATAGTTGACATTGAGAAGGGGGCCTTAAACCGCTCGCTAGTGAGGACACTTAAAACCCAATTAATTAAATCTTCTTGCCTTGTTGGCATGTGTGGGTGTATGTGTACTAACGGTAAATATGAGAGTTTTACCATCTTCCTCATTGTGTACTATTAAGAACAATGATCTGACTGAAATCTGATGCGCTGTTTATATTTGAGATCCAGGAACATAACAGCGTTATTTGCTGTCAAACATTTTAAAACATGTAATGTCTGGTTCAGAGTGGTTGTACTTGTGAATGTATACTGTTTTATTTTCGATACAGTACCCATTAACCAATAACGGTGTGGGTCATTTTATATTATGTTCTTCTATATAGAAAAAAATGAAAATATTTCGTTACAACCCGTAGATTAAGTATGAGGTGTATGAATAAAAAAATAATAACTAAGAACCAAACAATATAATCCCGATCAGACATGGGGCTACTGATAAGTTGATTCCGGTCTATCTTGGTTGCAGATTATTAATTTAATATGAAAGCAGGCCAAAAACAAACGCTAGTTTTCAGTCTGGATATCTCTAAGTAACTACTCAATATACAAAGGTGTATAGGTTTGTCCTAAGACATTACAACGAAGGACATTGATTGCTTTAACCCTTTACTTCATATAGATGCCTATGGACACCTCTAATATAGACGCCTTTGGACACCTCTAATATAGATATTAGACGCCTTTGGACATCTCTAATATAGACGCCTTTGGACACCTCTAATATAGACGCCGTTGGACACCTACTTTTGACAGCTTTTGAATTATTGGGTGAATTATGTTAATATTAACTGGCAGAGTGGAAAACAGTGCAGGAACTGTTCAGATTTCTCGTCACGAGCAATCTGAACTCTTCCTGCACTGTTTTCAAAGGCATTATGTGATTGTTGCGGGAAAACGCGTTCTATGGAGTAAAGAGTTAAAACAAGTTTGTGACCACATTGTTTGCGCATAGCAAAACATTGATTTGACTAGCTAACTAGGATATAATGCTACTTTTTTATCCGCATTCATTGTCATAAAGAGTTGTCTACTTGCCACACAAATAGTTGGTTTAGAGACACTTTATTGAAAGATATGGTACGTTGCTTACATATCCCTCTGAATATCGCCGCTCCAATCTTGAGCAGTATAATTTATTATACTACCAGTGGTTCAGATTGCCCATATTTATGAATTAGACAACATGTCAGTTTTCTTATATTACGCACACTCTATTGCTGGCACAGTTTTTATCTTCCTTGTTGAATCGTAATATGCAAAATGTTATAGTGTTAATATAACTCGCACATAATTTCTTTTCTCCCAATCTAAGATATTCGTATAGAGATATAAGTTGTAAAATCTTCATGTTTTACTGCATTGTGAGACCCCGGGGAGCTCTATGCATTGCGTCCTAACGCATAGAGAGCTCCGTCATATAGGGATTACTATATGGAACGTTATATCCAAGAAATGACTGATATGTCAGTCTCAAGGGGTGACTATATGGAACTTTGTATCAAAAAAATGACTGATATGTCAGTCTCAAGGGGCGACTATATGGAATTTTGTATCCAAGAAATGACTGACATGTCAGTGTCAAGGGGCAACTATATGGAACTTTGTATCCATGAAATGACTGATATGTCAGTCTCAAGGGGCGGCTATATGGAACTTTTTATCCAAGAAATGACTGATACGGCAGTCTCAAGGGGCGACTATATGGAACTTTGTATCCAAGAAATGACTGACATGTCAGTCTCAAGGGGCGACTATATGAATCTTTGTATCCAAGAAATGACTGATATGTCAGTCTCAAGGGGTCACTATATGGAACTTTATAATCAATTAAGAAACTATGAACAGTTTTCTTAATAAACCAAGTGGCGTCACGCGTCTTTGGAAACAATGATTTAATACATTTTATATAAAAAACACAAAACTATATTTACATAGAACTAAAATAGCATAACATTAGAGGAAATGAAAAACCATTTTACATCAGTCTATCAGTGATGACCACAGGTTTGCGAAAATATATCTTTATCATTAATACAACAGAACTAAAACTTAGCATACATGCATATGAATTTTAAATTTCATAGTTACGTATTACAGATATATGATTTTTTAAAAATAATGTTAAGTAAAAATATATAAAATTGATCAATGTGTCCCTTTAAGTCGTAAAGTATATGATCTCATAGTAACAAAGCTACATTGGACTTTCTAAAGTGACTTGTACACAGGATGAATGTTAATCGGAAATCAATGAATAAAGTAAAAACAAAAGATAAGGAAGTGTTTCATTTCCTCTCTGCTGGATTACTCAGTTGGCAGGTGCCGACGTGTATAGTAACGCGGGAATATTCATGTAACTAACGAATGTAGAAGACGGGTTAAACAGCAAACAAAGCAAATAGGAAGGACGTTTTTCTGCAGAGTTGCAAAGTCGTATATTTAATACTAGTGATTTTTCTATCTTCTGCGTCATGGCAAAGCCAGGGTGGGTCGATTCGTGCCACGACCCCTGTATCGCCCTTGATAAACACATATCGATGTGTACTAAACTATATTGGAAAGCACAGGGAACCACACATGTCGATGTGTACTAAACTATATTGGAAAGCACAGTGAACCACACATATCTATGTGTACTAAACGATATTGGAAAGCACAGTGAACCACACATATCGATGTGTACTAAACTATATTGGAAAGCAGAGTGAACCACAAATATCGATGTGTAATAAACTATATTAAAAAGCACAGTGAACCACACATATCGATATTGGAAAGCACAGTGAACCACACATATCGATGTGTCCTAAACTATATTGGAAAGCACAGGGAACCACACATATCGATGTGTACTAAACTATATTGGAAAGCACAGTGAACCACACATATCGATGTGTACTGAACTATTTTGGAAAGCACATTCTATTGCTTGCACGTTCATACCTTGAACAGTGGTCTTACCTCTTACCTACCGGTCCCGTTTTCTCGACAGGACCAACAGTTCGTATAATCTCGTTATCTCGACAACACGAAGAGTTCATATTCTGTCGTTATCTCGACAATGACAACAGTGAATATACCCTCGTCATCTCGACAAGACCCACAATGCATTTATTTTCGTTATCGTTACAATAACAACATTGCATATACTTTCGTTATCTCAACAGGACC
This sequence comes from Panopea generosa, assembly GCA_029582155.1. Classification (NCBI taxonomy): domain Eukaryota; kingdom Metazoa; phylum Mollusca; class Bivalvia; order Adapedonta; family Hiatellidae; genus Panopea; species Panopea generosa. The sequence continues at coordinate 11,949,317 of CM055908.1, forward strand.
ATCAGTACTTCCGTTATCTTGATAAGATCAACAGTATGTATTCTCCCGTTATCTCGACAAGACCAACGGTGTTTATTCTTCCGTTATCTCGACAATACAAACAGTGCATATACTTTCGTTAGATACAAGACCAACAGTGCATACACTTTCGTTATCTCGACAAAACCAACAGCGCATATTCTCCCGTTATCTCGACAATACAAACAGTGCATATACTTTCGTTAGATACAAGACCAACAATGCATATACTTTCGTAATCTCGACAAGACCAACAGTGCATATTCTCCCGTTATCTCGACAAGACCAACAGTGTATATTCTCCCGTTATCTCGACAATACAAACAGTGCATATACTCTCGTTAGATACAAGACCAACAGTGCATATACTTTCGTTATCTCGACAAGACCAACAGTACATATTCTCCCGTTATCTCGACAAGACCAACAGTGCATATTCTCCCGTTATCTCGACAATACAAACAGTTCATATACTCTCGTTAGATACAAGACCAACAGTGCATATACTTTCGTTATCTCGACAAGACCAACAGTGCATATTCTCCCGTTATTTCGACAAGACCAACAGTGAATATTCTCCCGTTATCTCGACAAAACCAACAGTGCATATTCTCCCGTTATCTCGACAAGACCAACAGTGCATATTCTCCCATTATCTCGACAATACAAACAGTGCAAATACTCTCGTTAGATACAAGACCAACAGAGCATATAATTTCGTTACCTCGACAAGATCACGAGTGCATATACTCTGATCGTTTCGACAAGATCAACAGTGAATACTCTCGCGTTATCTTAACAATACAAATAATGCATATACTTTTGTTATCTCGACAAGACCATCGGTGCATATACTTTCGTTATCTCGACAAAACCAACAGTGCATATACTTTTGTTATCTCGACAATACCAACGGTGCGTATACTTTCGTTATCTCGACAAGACCATCAGTGCATATACTTTCGCTATCTCGACAAGACCAACGGTGCGTATACTTTCGTTATTTCGACAAGATCAACAGTGCATATACTCTCGTTATCTCGACAATACCAATAGTGCATATTCTTCCGTTATCTCGACAATACCAAGAGTGGATATTGTCCCGTTATCTCGATAAGATCAACAGTGCATATATTCTCGTTATCTTGACAAGATCAGCAGTGCATATACTCTCGTTATTTTGACCCAATCAACAGTGCATATATTTTCGTTATCTCGACAAAACCAACAGTGCATATTCTTTCGTTATTTCGACGAGATCTACAGTGTATAATCTCTCGTTATCGACAAGACCAACAGCGCATATTCTCCCGTTATCTCGACAAGACCAACAGTGTATAATCTCTCCTTATCTCGACAAGACCAACAGTGCATATATTCTCTCGTTTTCTCGACAAGACCAACAGTGCATATATTCTCCCGTTATTTCGACAAGACCAGTAGTGTATATTCTCCCGTTATCTTGACAAGACCAACAGTGCATATTCTCCTGTTATCTTGACAAGACCAAGAGTGTTTTTTTTCCTGTTATCTTGACAAGACCAAAAGTGTATATTCACCCGTTATCGTGACAAGACCATATGTGTTTTTTTCTCTCGTTATCTAAACAAGACCAAAAGTTTATATTCTCCAGTCATCTCGGCAAGACCAACAGTGTATATTCTCCCGTTATATCGACAAAACCAACAGTGTATATTGTCCAGTTTTCTCGAAAAGACCAACAGTGTATGCTCTCCCGTTATCTCGACAACACTAACAGAGCATGAATTGTCGTTATCTTGACAAGATATTATCCCGTTATCTCGACAAGACCAACAGTGTATATTCTTCCGTTATCTCGACAAGACCAACAGTGCATTTTCTCTTGTTATCTCAACAAGAGCAACAGTGTATATTCTCCCGTTATCTCGACAAGACCAACAATGCTTATTATCCCGTTATCACAACAAGACCAACAGTGTATATTCTCCCGTTATCTCGACAAGACGAACAATGCATGTTCTCCCGTTATCTCGACAAAACCAACAGTGGCTATTCTTTAGTTATCTGGGCAAGACAAACAGTGCATATTCTCCCGTTATCTCCACAAGACCAACAGTGCATATACACTCGTTACATCGACTAGATCAACAGTGCATATACTCTCATTATCTCGACAAGACCAAAAGTGCATATACAAGTCAACAGTGTATATTCACTCATTATCTTGACACAAATAACAATGCATATAATCTCTTATCTCGAAAAGGCTAACAGTGCTTATCTCGTTATCTCGACAATATCAACAGTGCATATACTCTCGTTATCTCGACAAGACCAACATTGCATATAATTCGTTATCTTGTCAAGACCAACTGTGCATATTCTCCCGTTATCTCGACAAGAACAACAATGTTTATTCTCTCGTCATCTCGACAATACAAACAGTGAATAGTGCATCTACCCTGAACGTCTCGACAAGACCAACAACGCATACTCTCTCGTTATATTAACAATACAAATCATGCATATAGTTTTGTTATTTCGACAAGAACAACGGTGCATATACTTTCGTTATATCAATAAGACCAACGGTGCGTATACTTTCGTTATCTCGACAAGAGCAATAATGCGTATTCTCCCGTTATCTCGACAAGACCAAAAGTGCATATACTCCCGTTATCTCGACAAGACCAATAATGCGTATTCTCCCATTATCTCGAAAAGACCAACAGTGCATATTCTCCCGTTATCTCGACAAGACCAACAGTGCATATATCCCGTTATCTCGACAAGACCAACAGTCATTTAATTTGTCAATACTAAACAAAGAACCTTAATCAGAGTTTTAGTATTAAGAATAGTAATCTTTTTTGAAAATGGATAATTTTATATTTGCAGAGTTTTGTTTTGTTGTTGTTTTTGTTGTGTTGCTTTGGTTGTGTCAACTATATATGTTTTTGAGATATGCTGCGCTAATTGTTTATTTTAGGGTGCAAATACTTTCTTGTTTGCTGAGTTTTGTTTTGTTGTTGTTTTTGTCGTTGTTGCTGTGGTTGTGTCAACTATATATGTTTTTGAGATATGCTGCGCTAATCGTTTATTTTAGGGCGCAAATACATACTTGTTTGCTGGGTTTTGTTTTGTTGTTGTTTTTGTCGTTGTTGCTGTGGTTGTGTCAACTATATATGTTTTTGAGATATGCTGCGCTAATCGTTTATTTTAGGGCGCAAATACTTTCTTGTTTGCTGAGTTTTGTTTTGTTGTTTTTTTTGTCTTTGTTGCTGTGGTTGTGTCAACTATATATGGTTTTGAGATGTGCTGCGCTAATCGTTTATTTTAGTGCGCAAATACTTTCTTGTTTGCTGAGTTTTGTTTTGTTGTTGTTTTTGTCGTTGTTGCTGTGGTTGTGTCAATTATATGTTTTTGAGATGTGCTGCGCTAATCGTTTATTTTAGGGCGCAAATACTTTCTTGTTTGCTGAGTTTTGTTTTGTTGTTGTTTTTGTTGTTGTTGCTGTGGTTGTTTCAACTATATATGTTTTTGAGATGTACTGCGCTAATCGTTTATTTTAGGGCGCAAATACTTTCTTGGTTGCTAAGTTTTGTTTTGTTGTTGTTTTTGTCGTTGTTGCTGTGGTAGTTTCAACTATATATGTTTTTGAGATGTGCTGCGCTAATCGTTTATTTTAGGGCGCATATACTTTCTTGTTTGCTGAGTTTTGTTTTGTTGTTGTTTTTGTCGTTGTTGCTGTGGTTGTGTCAATTATATGTTTTCGAGATGTGCTGCGCTAATCGTTTATTTTAGGGCGCAAATACTTTCTTGTTTGCAGAGTTTTGTTTTATTGTTGTTTTTGTCGTTGTTGCTGTGGTTGTGTCAACTATATATGTTTTTGAGATATGCTGCGCTAATCGTTTATTTTAGGGCGCAAATACTTTCTATTTTGCTGAGTTTTGTTTTGTTGTTGTTTTTGTCGTTGTTGCTGTGGTTGTGTCAATTATATGTTTTCGAGATGTGCTGCGCTAATCGTTTATTTTAGGGCGCAAATACTTTCTTGTTTGCAGAGTTTTGTTTTATTGTTGTTTTTGTCGTTGTTGCTGTGGTTGTGTCAACTATATATGTTTTTGAGATGTGCTGCGATAATCGTATATTTTAGGGCGCAAATACTTTCTATTTTGCTGAGTTTTGTTTTGTTGTTGTTTTTGTCGTTGTTGCTGTGGTTGTGTCAACTATATATGTTTTTGAGATATGCTGCGCTAATCGTTTATTTTAGGGCGCAAATACTTTCTTGTTTGCTGAGTTTTGTTATGTTGTTGTTTTTGTCGTTGTTGCTGTGGTTGTGTCAATTATATGTTTTTGAGATATGCTGCGCTAATCGTTTATTTTAGGGCGCAAATACTTTCTTGTTTGCTGAGATTTGTTTTGTTGCTGTTTTTGTCGTTGTTGCTGTGGTTGTTTCAGCTATATATGTTTTTGAGATGTGCTGCGATAATCGTATATTTTAGGGCGCAAATACTTTCTATTTGGTGAGTTTTGTTTTGTTGTTGTTTTTGTCGTTGTTGCTGTGGTTGTGTCAACTATATATGTTTTTGAGATATGCTGCGCTAATCGTTTATTTTAGGGCGCAAATACTTTCTTGTTTGCTGAGTTTTGTTATGTTGTTGTTTTTGTCGTTGTTGCTGTGGTTGTGTCAACTATATATGTTTTTGAGATATGCTGCGCTAATTTTTTATTTTAGGGCGCAAATACTTACTTATTTGCTGAGTTTTGTTTTGTTGTTGTTTTTGTCGTTGTTGCTGTGGTTGTGTCAACTATATATGTTTTTGAGATATGCTGCGCTAATCGTTTATTTTAGGGTGCAAATACTTTCTTGTTTGCAGAGTTTTGTTTTGTTGTTGTTTTTGTCGTTATTGCTGTGGTTGTTTCAACTATATATGGTTTTGAGATGTACTACGCTAATCGCTTTTTTAGGGTGCAAATACTTTCTTGTTTGCTGAGTTTTGTTTTGTTGTTGTTTTTGTTGTTGTTGCTGTGGTTGTGTCAACTATATGTTTTTGAGATATGCTGCGCTAATCGTTTATTTTAGGGTGCAAATACTTTCTTGTTTGCAGAGTTTTGTTTTGTTGTTGTTTTTGTCGTTATTGCTGTGGTTGTTTCAACTATATATGGTTTTGAGATGTACTACGCTAATCGCTTTTTTAGGGTGCAAATACTTTCTTGTTTGCTGAGTTTTGTTTTGTTGTTGTTTTTGTTGTTGTTGCTGTGGTTGTGTCAACTATATGTTTTTGAGATATGCTGCGCTAATCGTTTATTTTAGGGTGCAAATACTTTCTTGTTTGCTGAGTTTTGTTTTGTTGTTGTTTTTGTTGTTGTTGCTGTGGTTGTGTCAACTATATGTTTTTGAGATATGCTGCGCTAATCGTTTATTTTAGGGCGCAATTACTTTCTTGTTTGCTGAGTTTTGTTTTGTTGTTGTTTTTGTCGTTGTTGCTGTGGTTGTGTCAACTATATATGGTTTTGAATTGTGCTGCGCTAATCGTTTTTTTTAGGACGCAAATACTTTCTTGTTTGCTGAGTTTTGTTTTGTTGTTGTTTTTGTTGTTGTTGCTGTGGTTGTGTCAACTATATATGGTTTTGAATTGTGCTGCGCTAATCGTTTATTTTAGGACGCAAATACTTTCTTGTTTGCTGAGTTTTGTTTTGTTGTTGTTTTTGTCGTTGTTGCTGTGGTTGTGTCAACTATTTATATGTTTTTGAGATGTGCTGCGCTAATCGTTTTTTTTAGGGCGCAAATACTTACTTGTTTGAAGGAATTCACTGTGTATAAATATTAATTTTATACCATTAGATAGTGTACAATGGTGTTCATGTACTTAGTAATTGAACTGAGCCTCAAATTAATCAATGTTATTGTTAAAAGTTTATAATGTTTAAAGTTGTGTACACAAGTAGCATTTTTATATTTGTTTATTTCAGATAGTTTGAAGCATCCAGGAATACGTATATAACGGTACGATTGAGATGATTGGTGGAAAATAAACAGCATACACACGTTTGAAATGACCATAACACATTCCATAAAACTTTGACAATTGTAATGAACGGATATAAACCAATCACTGTCACATCATATAAAGGCAACACGGCCTTGTAATCGCTGTTTGAAAGCGTCACATGAAAGTATAAGCAGAACTGAGTTAAAATGAGTTTTACAAAAACTTTTCACGCAGACCTATCGACTGTTTTACTCTTGATTTATTTTACGTTTATCCGAGCATTTAATTTTCCAGTTTCTGTGTCTAGTGATGTAGCCCTGAATTCAAATGTCACTGCATCAAACACGTGCAGCAACTGCAGTAAACCATGTCTATATAGGGACGCATTCCCATCTGAAAGCACTGTGTTGAAAACAAAAGACGTCAACTGTGCATTTCACACTTTCAATGACTTGCCGTCATCGGTTAATGACAGCAATGGGCAGGTTCTTTTTAACGAATCAAGCAGTGTTGCCTGTCCGTCTGTCACATTCACCGGAAGAGGGGGATCAAACAACTCTTTTAATCTCTCAGTCTGGGTGTCTGTCAAGTGCGAAAACTGGTAAGTGCTATTTTGTATTCTAGGTGTTTTGATGAATCACAGAGATTTCTTGGTGAATTGTTTAAACTGTGAACTTATAAATTGCTATTGGAATTGTCAGAATCGCTCGAGGCTTCACCGTTGTTGTTCAAACAATCTCGAGACTCGCTCAATAAAATAATAATATACATATATATGGAGAGAGAGAGAGAGAGAGAGAGAGAGAGAGTAGTAGTAGTAGTAGTAGTAGTAGTAGTAGATCTAATTTAATTGAGCTAATTCCATAGATAATGATATAATTTAATTCAAAATTCATAATAATTATATTACAATTGCAATGATTCATATTTTTGCTTCTATTTCAGGAAGCTTAATGAAATAATGAAATGACACAACACCATGATTTTTTATTTACGTATTTCGACTTATAAGATATATGTTTGAATAATAAACATCAATTTTGCCATTTGCCATCGAGAGTTAACAGATGATCTGTTAACCTTACCACTCGTTCATGGGGACCTGGAAGGTTAAACAGTACTCGTACACACCATCTTCACAGGTAACTGATCATTTTCCCATTTGAATCCGCACTGGGAGACAAATGACAATGAGAGGCAGTGACGTATATCAATCACCATGAAGACTGTGAGCGGTTGGATATTTGATGGTCAAATGCGCTACCGATTGAGCTAATCGGACCCGGCTTCGACCAATAACTAAATACGAAACAATAAATACATGGTTATGGCTTAATGTTGTTTATTTCGGTGTAATAAATTTAAAACACTTTTATTATTTAAGTACGGTGTTGAAGATTGGATCTGTAGAGTTGATGTTTAATGGCAGTATGTTATTCCTTAAAGGAGTGCCAATACCATTACGTTTTACACACAGCAACTGGCAACACGTAGTGATCAGGGTAACCATCTTTAGTTATACATGTATATAGATGCCGTAACTCGGTGTACTTTGTTTTTTCTATTTACATGTATGTATTATTTGTCAAACAATATTCTTATTTTAATATAGACTTAATTATATATATATTATTTTGATGCTTTGATACAAAGGTTTGAAAGAACGAACTTCAAAATGAGTATGTACTCTTCTGAAAAGCTCAACAAAACGCTATACACGGAAATTAACTTTGTATAAAACACTGTCTACACATATGTGATAACGGCACCTTCCTAATGTGTACAAGAACATGTTCTTTGACATGTGTAACCTTAACAACCTATGTAGTGTTTGCTGTATGCCACATGCGTGATTTAATTGTCAATACGTGCATGTATCTTGTTTCATAGTGTGATATATTATTACATATTAGTGTGTATACACTAATTCCGTTACATGGCATATGGATGTTGTGTACTATATATCTATACGTGTTATAAACTATTAAACCAGTAGATTAAGAGCATGATACCAAATGGTATGCAGCTCATAAAGCCTTCTTTAAATACGTATTTTTTTTAAATAATACCCAGCATGTTGTCAGTGACCCTTATACGTTTATGTAAAGGTTGTATAATGAGCTTTTTCTAGTCAATATTTAGTCATTTAAGACTTGATGTGTCAAATCGCAGCGTGTGAGGATCGTTGACATATCATTATGTTTGACATTAAAATGAAACAGTCTCATCTATAAAATAATATACGGCAATGAAATCAGTGAATATGTTCTGTAAAATAGTACATATAACATCGGTACTGTCGAGTTAAGTCATGGTCAAAATGTACATTTTCGTCATGTTTATTGAACCATTATACTTTCATTAATTTTAAATAAACTGGCATAATATATATATTATATATATTATAAAGATAAATGCCACGTTTGTATAGGTTCTAATATTTACTTCCGTAATGCATTTATTGTTTTTTTTTTCTCACTTTTTATCAATGCCTTTTCATTACTTTACAGTTTAATGGTCACGTGACCTTCTTCGTAAATGTACACGAACAAGTCATAGAAGAGGTAACTTCCATCGATAGTTTCACCGAGCTATCAATTGGTCCAGGGACAAGTAAGAAGGACATTTCTTTTAGTCATGATATTTTCTTTCGGGATGCACATTCTCCCTGCTAAGTATGATGGTTAATGCTTTCTCAAAAGTATCCTACCAGGTCGAGTTTTGCAAATTGCAAACACAGTAGCTATTAGATTCAGAAATAAAATATAATAATGAATATAATAATGATGGTTGTACACATGGAAATAGATATATGAGTGTATGTGTCATAACATGATCCAACATTCAAATACGTTGAACAAAAAACACATATAGTTTAATATTTATGGCCATATTCTAGTGATCGCTCATGTAGCCACCCTGACATAATCACACATATAGAACAATTAGATACAGTAATGCAAATTCTAAAGTATCACACTGGAAAAATGAAGTTTTCTCATCAAAATAAGACAAACGTCTAAGGCAAATGTTTTCATTAAAGAACTAACTAGACACTAATGTCAAAATGTTAAATGAACGGAAATATGAACACTCACAGCAAAAATTAAATTGAAAAACAAGTCATACTTGAAACCAGATGATATGTTTGTGCTATGTAGGTGTGTAATTCTATTCCAGATTTAACAGAGGATGAAACCATAGCTGTGGCCGATGCACGTTGGTATGCCGATGTTCTAACGGACAGGTATATCCTTTTTGTTTGAACATGTTTTATTTGAAATATTTTATGATATGACGTATTTGTTGGCCAAAAAACGACAGTAATGACAAACAAACTTATAGATTCCCTCACATTAATACAACATAATTACATAAATGTGTGTGCGTTTCTTGCAAAGTATACAAGATAATAACATTTAAAATTAAGATCAAATACAAAAAAGAGAAAATATTATAATGTGATATGTTGAATATACATGTATATATGGGGGAGTTGTGAGCGACATCGGAATGGGGAAATTTGTAAATTTTCATATCAGTGACGTTAGAAATGATGTGTATTTTCATATCAGTGACGTTAGAAATGATGTGTATTTTCAATGTTACTATGTATGTCATTTTGATAACTGCATATACTCAGTAATATCTAAATACCTAATTGTCTTTTTATGAATGTAAGCTTTCTCTAGAGACCAAATTATAATACAAAAACAATTATTAATACAAAAGTGATTCATTGCTGTCCCATTCCCAGTTGTAATTGTATTTTCCTTTAAATACTGTCACTGAAATGTCTGAATAAATGATGTTTTACCATCAAGTTATATTTGTAATATACTTAACAGTTAACTGTGTGTGCCATATTTGTTAAAAACAGTACGTTTATAATCCTTTGAATGTTATTTAGTAACTGATGTCTGTAGAAAAGGATTCCCTTTAAAATATTCTAATTGTAAATTACGCAGAACAAAAACTCCATGAATATTAAAACATGTATGGCAAACCCTCTTTCAAGCTATGTCATTGCAAATTATCAGTAATATGTGTTTTAAAGTTTTGTGCTTATATTTATGTATCTGAGTTTGGTTGTCAGTCATCAACAATTGTTTTGTGAAATGGATATATCATAAAGTGAGATGCCATATTTAGATCTTATCAACTTAATATTTACTCGTGTTAGACCATATGTTAATCACATTTACCTTTTCAACTCCTATAAGGGAAATAACTATGCTGAGAACTGGGACATGGCAGTCTATACCACATATAACATGCAGGTAAGCCGACTTCATTTCTGATTTGTTTTATCTAAATGGTGCTTTCATTTAATTAAAATAGATGCACTTCTGTATGCAGCAAACCTATAATATCGTTTCAAAAGGGAATGGTTGAAAGTCATATAGTAGCATATGTGACAAACATGGACACTATGTTTAAATATCAGTTATTAGTATGATATTAACTGTTACAACAAAATTCCAATTGGTGTTTTTGAAAATAGTTTTTGCTCATATTCTTAAAAAAATAATAATGGCCTCACTAGATGATAAAATGAATTCGTAATTAATAAGTGGTTTGTATGAAATATCTTGGAATATAAGTATTGGTGAACTGTCTTAGAAAAAGAATAAAAACAAAAATAATAAAACACCAATTTTCAATTACGTTGATGTTTGTCAAATATCTGTTTAAATTTTGTTAAACGCACCAGTGCCCAAACGATAGATTCTTATCTATAAACGGCTATTTATAATAATTAAAACGTATCTGGGGCAATGCTAACAATAATAGTAAAATCCTAAATTGTAATTGTCATGATAGAAAGTATCAAACACTTATCTATGACTAATAGTTTCATCAATTAGATAACACTATAGTCGTGGTATTTCCCATATCACTTAAACATATCAAATACAATACAATCAAGCAAAACAATTGTAACATACTTAAGCAACATATGATATATAAAATTCAATTTAAGTAACAAGAGGCGGACTCAGGATTTCAATTTGAGGGGAAGCACTTAGGAGCAACAAAAAATCTGAACGGACACACATGTTTTGCAGTCGAAATATAAGGAGTTTTTTATTGGTGGGGGGGGGGGGGGGGGGGTGAAAAAAGAGTAGACACACAACTCATATATATCTATGCATTTCTTAGGTTACTCCATGATTTTGAATTTCTGATATAATATTAAAAAGAAATAGAAAAAAATATATGAAAAACAACACATTGCCAACAAAGTACGACGATTCAGAAAAAGCTCTTTCATTCCGTGTACTTTACTTTTTTATAACTTTAAATATTGATGTATGGGTATATACAGTAATGGCATCAATTAGAATAATGACATATGTTTGCTATTTTAGATGTCCGGCGACTGCGCCGTCATTAGTGCAGAATTCAAAGCCTGAAGACTACATGTACTGTACAAATAAAGCCGTAACCACAGCCAGCAACGTATCAAGACTTAACCCAGAATCGCACCTGCCTATCTTCATGATTGACAACGACACACAAACATCATGGAAATCCGGAACTACCAATAATGTCACGATCGATCTGACATTAACAACTGTATATCAAGTATGTAATAGTAAAACTAACAATGTATAAGGGTTTGTCCTAATTCTATATAATTTACATCTATCAGTTTCACCTTAATAAACAAATATCCCTCGCTGGTTTCCTGGGTAGAACCAGCCATTCGGACATTTCATTATGTTTAACCATTTTAAAAAAAGATACATGTAAAACATTTACACAGAGTTAATTATTACCAAGAAGATGAATATATTAATATATAAGACATTGTTAACAAAATATTCTGTTTATGACAACTTTGCTCGTTTTGGTAACCTCACACACAACGCCAGTACGCGACCTCACACACAACGTCAATAGGTAAACATTATCAAATAACGCCAGTACGCGACCTCACACACAACATCAATAGGTAAACATTATCAAATAACGCCAGTACCAGACCTCACACACAACATCAATAGGTAAACATTATCAAATAACGCCAGTACGTGACCTCAAAAACACATCAATAGGTAAACATTATCAAATAACGCCAGTACGCGACCTCACACACAACGTCAATAGGTAAACATTATCAAATAACGCCAGTACGTGACCTCAAAAACACATCAATAGGTAAACATTATCAAATAACGCCAGTTCGCGACCTCACACACAACATCAATAGGTAAACATTATCAAATAACGCCAGTACGTGACCTCAAAAACACATCAATAGGTAAACATTATCAAATAACGCCAGTACCAGACCTCACACACAACATCAATAGGTAAACATTATCAAATAACGCCAGTACGTGACCTCAAAAAGACATCAATAGGTAAACATTATCAAATAACGCCAGTACGCGACCTCACACACAACGTCAATAGGTAAACATTATCAAATAACGCCAGTACGCGACCTCACACACAACGTCAATAGGTAAACATTATCAAATAACGCCAGTACGCGACCTCACACACAACATCAATAGGTAAACATTATCAAATAACGCCAGTTCCCGACCTCACACACAACATCAATAGGTAAACATTATCAAATAACGCCAGTACGTGACCTCAAAAACACATCAATGGGTAAACATTATCAAATAACGCCAGTACGTGACCTCAAAAACACATCAATAGGTAAACATTATCAAATAACGCCAGTACGCGACCTCACACACAACATCAATAGGTAAACATTATGAAATAACGCCAGTACCCGACCTCACATACAACATCAATAGGTAAACATTATCAAATAACGCCAGTACGTGACCTCAAAAACACATCAATAGGTAAACATTATCAAATAACGCCAGTACGCGACCTCACACACAACGTCAATAGGTAAACATTATCAAATAACGCCAGTACGCGACCTCACACACAACGTCAATAGGTAAACATTATCAAATAACGCCATTACGCGACCTCACACACAACATCAATAGGTAAACATTATCAAATAACGCCTGTTCCCGACCTCACACACAACATCAATAGGTAAACATGATCAAATAACGCCAGTACGTGACCTCAAAAACACATCAATGGGTAAACATTATCAAATAACGCCAGAAACGCCCTTTGCAGATTTAAAGATGCAGCACATATAACTTGATGTTTAGTAAATGATGGAAAGTTTATTGAATCACAAAGAAGAAGGTCTCATTCGACGATAACAGTTCATTCCATTATTGAAGTTTATCTCATTTATGAAAAATTCGATAATACACAGGTTGGCATTTTCCCTTTTATTCAATATTTTAGAATAACCTGATATTGGCCTATGAGTGAATTATCGAAGACCGCGATTTACTGGGTAACAAAATTAAAGCATTTTACACTACAGAGACAAGATACAATATAAGTTATTGAATAGAATATCCATAATCTATTGCGTTTGATATAAATGTGCAATTTTACTGCTAAGGTCGAAAAAAAATGACGATATAGGTGAGGCCTCTTTAAAATTGATATACTACTTAATAAATGACAAATATTTAACAATTAAACCTGTATAAAAATTATGTTGGGGAACACACATCAATTAAGGAGTACGCACTGAAGTTATTCTACTCTTAGTCGGCAAATACAAAAAATATTGAATAAAAACTTCTGAGCCGCTGCTTGCTTTACTCGACCTATATGGTGATGTGATTTACATACTTGGTAAGCGTCTTGGTCGTTGTATTGTTAATATTTACCATGCACGCCAAGACATTTATATGTTGATGTGATTTACAGACTTGGTAAGCGTCTTTGTCATTGTATCGTAAAAATGTGCCATGCAGGCCAAGACGTTTATATGTTGATGTGATTTACAGACTTAGTAAGCGTTTTGGTCATTGTACAGACTTGGTAAGCGTCTTGGTCGTTGTATCGTTAATATTTGCCATGCACGCCAATACTTTTATATGCTGATGTGATATACAGACTAGGTAAGCGTTTTGGTCACTGTATCGGTAATATTTGCCATGCACGCCAAGACGTTTATATGTTGATGTGATTTACAGACATCGTAAGCGTTTTGGTCGTTGTATCGTTAATATTTGCCATGCACGCCGAGACGTTTATATGTTGATGTGATTTACAGACTTGGTGAGCTTCTTGGTCGTTGTTTCATAAATATTTACCAGGAAAGCCAGGTCGTTGTATCGTTAATATTTATCATGCATGCCAACACGTTTATATGATGATGTGATTTAGAGAACTAGTAAGCGTTTTGGTCGTTGTATCGTTAATATTTGACATGCACGCCAAGACGGTTATATGTCGATGTGATTTACAGACTTGGTAAGCGTCTTGGTCATTGTATCGTTAATCTTTGCCATGCATGCCAAAGTTTTTATATGTTGATATGATTTACATTCTTAGTAAGCGTTTTGGTCGTTGTATTGTTAATATTGGCCATGCACGCCAAGACGTTTATATGTTGATGTGATTGACAGACTTGGTAAGCGTCTTGGTCGTTGTATCGTTTACATTTGCCATGCACGCCATGACTTTTATCTGGTGATGTGATAAACAGACTTGGTAAGCGTCTTGGTCGTTGTATCGTTTATATTTATCATGCACGCCAAGACGTTTATATGTTAATGTGATTTACAGACTTAGTAAGCGTCTTGATCGTTGTATCGTTAATATTTGTCATGCACACCAAGTCTTTTATCTGTTGATGTGATTTACAGACTTGGTAAGCGTCTTTGACGTTGTATCGTTAATATTTGCCATGCACATCTACACATTTATCTGTTGATGTGATTTACAGACTTTATAAGCGTCTTGGTCGTTGTATCGTTGATATTTACCATGTACGCAAAGACGTTTACATGTTGATGCGGTTAACAGACTAGGTAAGCGTCTTGGTCATTGTATCGTTAATCTTTGCCATGCACGCCAAAAAAGTGTTTATTTGTTGATGTGATTTACAGTCTTAGTAATCGTTCTGGTCGTTCTATCGTTAATATTTGCCATGCACGCCAAGACGTTTATATGTTGATGTGATTTACAGACTTGGTAAGCGTCTTGATCTTTGTTTCGTTTAACTTTGCCATGCACGCCAAAACTTTTATCTGCTGCTGCGATTTACAGACTTGGTAAGCGTCTTGGTCGTTGTATCGTTAATATTTGCCATGCACGCCAATATGTTTATATGTTGATGTGATTTACAGACTTGTTAAGCGTCTTGGTCCTGGTATTGTTTATATTTGCCATGCACGCCAAGATTTTCATCTGTTGATGTGACTTACAGACTTGGTAAGCGTCTTGGTCGTTATATCGTTAATATTTGCCGTGCACGCCAAGACGTTAATATGTTGATGCGTCTTGGTATTTGTTTCGTTAATATTTGCAATACACGCCAAAACGTTTATATGTTGATGTGATGTACATACTTGGTTAGCGTCTTGGTCGTTGTATCATTAATATTTGCCATGCACGCCAAGACTTTTATCTGTTGATGTGATTTACAAACTTGGTAAGCGTCTTGGTCGTTGTATCGTTAATATTTTCCATGCACGCTAAGACGTTAATATGTTAATGTAATTTACGACTTGGTAAGCATCTTGGTCGTTGTTTCGTTAATATTTGCCATGCAGGCAAAGACTTTCATCTGTTGATGTGGTTTACAGACTTGGTAAGCGTATTGGACGTCGTATCGTTAATATTTTCCATGCACACCAAGACTTTTATCTGTTAATGTGATTTACAGACTTGGTAAGCGTTCTGGTCGTTGTATCGATAATATTTGCCATGCATGCCAAGACTTTTAACTGTTGATGTGATTTACATACTTGGTAAGCGTCATCGTCGTTATATCGTTAATATTTGCCATGCACGCTAAGAGCGTCTTGATCGTTGTATCGTTAATATTTGCCATGCACGCCAAAACCTTTATCTGTTGATGTGATTTACAGACTTGGTAAGCGTCTTGGTCGTTGTATCGTTAATATTTGCCATGCACGCCAATACGTTTATTTGTTGATGTAATATTGAGACTTGGTAAGCGTCTTGGTCGTTGTATCGTTTATATTTGCAATGCACGCCAAGACGTTTATCTATTGCTGTGATTTACAGACTTGGTAAGCGTCTTGGTCGTTGTTTCGTTAATCTTTGCCATACACGCCAAACTGTTTATATGTTGATGTGATTTACAGTCTTAGTAAGCGTTTTGGTCGTTGTATCGTTAATATTTGCGTTGCACGCCAAGACGTTTATATGTTGATTTGATTTACAGACTTGGTAATCGTCTTGGACGTTGAATCGTTAATATTTGCCATGCACATCAAGACTTTTATCTGTTGATGTGATTTACAGACTTGGTAAGCTTCTTGGTCGTTGTATCGTTAATATTAACCATGAACACAAAGACGTTAACATGTTGATGTGATTAACAGACTTGGTAAGCGTCTTGGTCATTGTATCGTTAATCATTGCCATGCACGCCAAAGCGTTTATATGTTGATGTGATATATAGACTTGGTAAGCATTTTGTTCGTTGTATCGTTTATATTTGCGATGCACGCCAAGACGTTTATATGTTGGTGTGATTTACACACTTGGTAAGTGTTTTGGTTGGTTTATCGTTAATATTTGCCATGCACGCCAAAACTTTTATCTGTTGATGTTATCTGCATATTTGGTATGCGTCTTTGTCGTTGTATCGTTAATGTTTACCATGCACGCAAAGACGTTTACATGTTGATGTGATTAACAGACTTGGTAAACGTTTCGGTCATTGTATCGTTTATATTTGCCATGTACGCCAAGACGTTTATATGTTGATGTGATGAACATACTTGGTAAGCGTCTTGGTCGTTGTATCGTTTATATTTGCCATGCACCCCTAGACGTTTATATGTTGATGTGATTTACATACTTGGTAAGCGTCTTGGTCGTTGTTTCGTTAATCTTTGCCATGTACGCCAAGACGTTTATATGTTGATGTAATATAAAGACTTGGTAAGAGTTTTGGTTGTTGTATCGTTTATATTTGCGATGCACGCCAAGACGTTTATATGTTGATGTGATGTACATACTTGGTAAGCGTCTTGGTCGTTGTATCGTTTATATTTGCCATGCACGCCGAGACGATTATATGTTGATGTGATTTACATACTTGGTAAGTGTCTTGGTCGTTGTTTCGTTAATCTTTGCCATACACGCCAAAGTGTTTATATGTTGATGTGATTTACAATCTTATTTAGCGTTTTGGTCGTTGTATCGTTAATATTTGCCATATATGCCAATACTTTTATCTGTTGCTGTGATTTACAGAGTTGGTAAGCGGCTTGGTCGTTGTTTCGTTAATATTTGCCATGCACGCCAAACTGTTTATATGTTGCTGTGATTTACAGACTTGGTAAGCGTCTTGGTCGTTGTTTCGTTAATCTTTGCCATACACGCCAAAGTGTTTATATGTTGATGTGATTTACAGTCTTAGTTAGCGTTTTGGTCATTGTATCGTTAATATTTGCCATGCACGCCAAGACGATTATCTGTTAATGTGATTTAGAGACTTGGTAAGCTTCTTTGTCGTTGTATCGTTAATATTAACCATGCCCGCAAAGACATTTACATGTTGATGTGATTAACAGACTTTGTAAGCGTCTTGGTCATTGTATCGTTAATCTTTGCCATGCACGCCAAAGTGTTTATATGTTGATGTGATTTACAGTCTTAGTAAGCGTTTTGGTCGTTGTATCGTTTATATTTGCCATGAACGCCAAGACGTTTATATGTTGATGTGATTTACACACTTGGTAAGTGTTTTGGTCGGTTTATCGTTAATATTTGCCATGCACGCCAAGACGTTTATATGTTGATGTGATTTACACACTTGGTAAGTGTTTTGGTCGGTTTATCGTTAATATTTGCCATGCACGCCAAGACTTTCATCTGTTGATGTTATCTACATATTTGGTTAGCGTTTTTGTCGTTGTATCGTTAATATTTGCCATGCACATCAAGACGATTATCTGTTAATGTGATTTACAGACTTGGTAAGCTTCTTTGTCGTTGTATCGTTAATATTAACCATGCCCGCAAAGACATTTACATGTTGATGTGATTAACAGACTTTGTAAGCGTCTTGGTCATTGTATCGTTAATCTTTGCCATGCACGCCAAAGTGTTTATATGTTGATGTGATTTACAGTCTTAGTAAGCGTTTTGGTCGTTGTATCGTTTATATTTGCCATGAACGCCAAGACGTTTATATGTTGATGTGATTTACACACTTGGTAAGTGTTTTGGTCGGTTTATCGTTAATATTTGCCATGCACGCCAAGACGTTTATATGTTGATGTGATTTACACACTTGGTAAGTGTTTTGGTCGGTTTATCGTTAATATTTGCCATGCACGCCAAGACTTTCATCTGTTGATGTTATCTACATATTTGGTAAGCGTCTTAGTCGTTGTATCGTTAATATTTGCCATGTACGCCAAGACGTTTATATGTTGATGTGATATAGAGACTTGGTAAGCGTCTTGGTCTTTGTATCGTTAATATTTTCCATGCACGCAAAGACTTTTATCTTTTATGTGATTTACAGACTTGGTAATCGTCTTGATCGTTGTATTGTTAATATTTTCCATGCACGCCAAGACGTTTATATATTGATGTGATTTACAGACTTGGTAAGCGTTTTGGTCGTTGTATCGTTAATATTTGCCATGCACGCAAAGACTTTTATCTGTTCATGAGATTTACAAACTTGGTAAGCGTATTGGACGTTGTATCGTTAATATTTTCCATGCACACCAAGACTTTTATCTGTTGATGTGATTTACAGGCTTGGTAAGCGTCTTGATCGTTGTATTGTTAATATTTTCCATGCACGCCAAGACGTTTATATATTGATGTGATTTACAGACTTGGTAAGCGTTTTGGTCGTTGTATCGTTAATATTTGCCATGCACGCAAAGACTTTTATCTGTTCATGTGATTTACAAACTTGGTAAGCGTATTGGACGTTGTATCGTTAATATTTTCCATGCACACCAAGACTTTTATCTGTTGATGTGATTTACAGGCTTGGTAAGCGTCTTGGTCGTTGTATGGATAATATTTGCCATGCACGCCAAGATTTTTATCTGTTAATGTGATTTACATACTAGGTAAGCGTCATGGTCATTGTAGCGTTAATATTTGCCATGCACGCTAAGAGCGTCTTTGTCGTTGTATCGTTAATATTTGCCATGCACGCCAAAGCATTTATCTGTTGATGTGATTTACAGACTTGGTAAGCGTCTTGGTCGTTGTAACGTTAATATATGCCATGCACGCCAAGACTTATATCTGTTGCTGTGAATTACAGATTTGTTAAGCGTCTTGGTCGTTGTATCGTTAATATTTGCCATGCACGCCAAACTCTTTATATGTTGTTGTGATTTACAGACTTGGTAAGCGTCTTGGCCGTTGTATCGTTAATCTTTGCCATACAAGCCAAATTGTTTATATGTTGATGTGATTTACAGTCTTAGTAAGCGTTTTGGTCGCTGTATCGTTAATATTTGCCATGCACGCCAAAACGTTTTTAGTTTGATGTTATTTACATACTTGGTAAGCGTCTTGGTCGTTTTATCGTTAATATTAGTAATGCACGCCAAAACGTTTTTAGTTTGATGTTATTTACATTCTTGGTAAGCGTTTTGGTCGTTGTATCGTTAATATTTACCATGCACGCAATGACGTTTACATGTTGATGTGATTAACATACTTGGTAAGCGTCTTGGTCATTGTATCGTTAATCTTTGCCATGCACGCCAAAGTGTTTATATGTTGATGTGATTTACAGTCTTAGTAAGCGTTTTGGTTGTTGTATCGTTAATATTTGCCATGCACGCCAAGACGTTTATATGTGGATGTGATTGACAGAACTAATTAGTGTATAAGTCGTTGTTTCGTTAATATTTGCCATGCACGCCAAGACTTTTATCTGTTAGTGTTATTTACATACTTGGTAAACGTCTTTGTCTTTGTATCGTTAATGTTTACCATGCACGCAAAGACGTTTACATGTTGATGTGATTGACAGACTTGGTAAGCGTTTTGGTCGTTGTATCGTTAATATTTGCTATGCACGCCAAGACGTTTATATGTTGATGTGATTGACAGTCTTGGTAAGCGTTTTGTTTGTTTTATCGTTAATATTTGCCATGCACACCAAGACTTCTCTCTGTTGATGTGATTTACGGACTTGGTAAGCGTCTTGGTCGTTGTATCGTTAATATTTTCCATGCACGCCAAGACGTTGATATGTTAATGTGATTTACAGACCTGGTAAGCGTTCTTGGTCGTTGTATTGTTAATATTTGCCATGAACGCAAAGAATTATATCTGTTAATGTGAATTACTGACTTGTTAAGCGTCTTGGTCGTTGTATCGTTAATATTTGCCATGCACACCAAGACTTTTATCTGTTGTAGTGATTTCCAGACTTGGTAAACGTCTTGGTCGTTGTATCGTTAATATTTGCCATGCACGCCAAGACTTTTATCTATTGATGTGATTTACACACTTGGTAAGCGTCTTGGTCGTTGTATCGTTAATATTTGCCATTTACGCCAAGAGCGTCTTTTGTCGTTGTATCGTTAATATTTGTCATGCACGCCATGACCTTTATCTGGTGATGTGATTAACAGACTTGGTAAGCGTCTGGGTCGTTGTATCGTTTATATTTGCCATGCACGCCAAGAATGTTATCTGTTGCTGTGATTTACAGACTTGGTAAGCGTCTTGGTCGTTGTATTGTTAATATTTGCCATGCACGCCAATATGTTTATATGTTGATGTGATTTACAGACTTGTTAAGCGTCTTGGTCGTTGTATCGTTTATATTTGCCATGCACGCCAAGACTTTCTTCTGTTGATGTGACTTACAGACTTGGTAAGCGTCTTGGTCGTTGTATCGTTAATATTTACCGTGCACGCAAAGACGTTTATATGTTGATGTGATGTACAGACTTGGTAAGCGTCTTGGTCATTATATCGTTTATATTTGCCATGCACGCCAAGACTTTTATCTGTTGATGTGTTTTACAGACTTGGTAATCGTCTTCGTCGTTGTTTCGTTTATATTTGCCATGCTCGCCAAGACTTTTATCTGTTGGTGTGATTTACAGACTTGGTAAGCGTCTTGGTCGTTGTTTCGTTTATATTTGCAATGCACGGCAAGACTTTTATATGTTGATGTGATTTATAGACTTGGTTAGCGTCTCGGTCGTTGTATCGTTTATGTTTGATATGTGTCTTGGTCGTTGTATCGTTAATATTTGCCATGCACCCCAAGACGTTTATATGTTGATGTGATTTACAGACATCGTAAGCGTTTTGGTCATTGTATCATTAATATTTGCCATACACGCCAAGACGTTTATATGTTGATGTTATTTACAGACTTAATAAGCCTCTCGGTCGTTGTATCGTTAATATTTGCCATGCACACCAAGACGTTTATGTGTTGATGTTATTAACAGACTTAGTAAGCGTCTTGGTCGTTGTCCATAGACACATTTTTGTATTTGACGCTCTCCAAGGTCATGGGCGCACTGCACCAATAACCTCTGTCAACATCTCATTTTTATGGTTTTATCATACAAAAATCTTACAAACTGTAGGGCATTGACAGACGTCAATGACGCGTAGTGTAATAGACTGTTGGAGAGAATTGGCTGTGCTGTCTGGAATAAACATGTTATCAGACATATCACATATTATACATATATGTCTGCTATTGAGCAGGTAATAAAGTGAACATATTTTTTTTTCAAATGAGAATAAAAGAAAATGAGTAACTTGGTTTCATTTTTATTTCTATTTGATCCGTCATGTTGAATTCACATTGTGACATTTGGTTTATCATAGAAAGAGACCGAAAGCTGAGGATAAAGTCTTGAGGCAGTGTGTGCGTGGTATTTATTTTTGGAATAAGGACTTCGTTTCAATGTTACCGCAACGATTAAAATATTGCTGTGATGTCACGTTTGAAGTCGAACTGAAGTTTAAAATCGACATTGTGTAATAAATGCATGTGTTAACGATTCCTGATCCCCGGCAATATTCAATTTTCCGTTTTTCAGATCAAAGAACTCAAGATCATGGGCGTGTCCAACATTTCCGTCATGGATACATTAAAGATTACACTAACAGGTGCTACCAACTCCAAAAGTACATGGTTGTTTAAAAAGTCTTGCTTGCAATCAGACGGCAAGTGTACAAACATCAATAAAATCATAAGGTATGATATATTACGATATATTATATACTTAATACATACTCTATGTTAATATTGTGTCTTCTGTATTTTTTTCTGTTATTCCTATTTTCCACTTAAAACCTTTTCATTGTTTTACCAAAGTCAAGCTTAATTTGAGTTGGTTTATTGCATAACCTGCTTGATGTATATTCACACATATTTAAATATGACACTCGTGACGCTTATAAGCCGCGTCTCGAAATTGAATTATTGAATTGTTTAAATCGAATGACAAAAATACTTTATTCGAAAATACTCAGAATATTAAACGTTCTCTGAAATTGAGAAGTAACACTTTAATTGTTTAATGTGAAATTTAAATTTATAGTTGGCAATGAAAGAATAATGATTATTTAAATGTTTAATACATGTGTTTATTCTCTTCTTGAAAAATTTAAGATTGGAAAGTATTTCTTGTATTACTTTGATATTTATAATTATAACCTAAATAAATATTAAATATGTATCAAGTGGTAATGAAATATGGCAGTACTAAAGATGTACTTACTAAATATATAGTTTATGAAATTATGAGTTGTAAGTATATTATAATGACGATGTATTTATGTACAAGTCTAAAATAACATATATTTTCGGTTCTGTTCTGTTTTCGAAAACAGAACCTAGGTTATGGGGCATGGCATATGATGGATCTACCTTTACTCCTCACAAATAGCCTTGAAAAAAAACCCGAGTCTACTACCATCGTTCCCTGTTTCCAGGAAACCTTCGAAAAAGTATTAGAATATAAGCTTTTGATAGCTTTTAAAATGACCTTTAATTATAAAACACGTATTGGACATTTCAGGATATTTTACCGAAAAATCGTTGATGCCACAATGTGCCGGCATCTTACCATGTACATAAATAAAACAGTCGATTTATTTCTTCATATATGTTTGAAAAAAATGGCAGTCGAATAATCCAGTAATAACCTCATATAAATAATATTATTTACTAAAAATATGTGCTTAATATTTAACTGTATGCCAATTACTATTTTGCCACGCTATAGATTTGACTGGTTAAATCTAAAGCGTGTTTGTCATTTCTAAAAGTTTTTCATATTTTGTTACAGGTGTTATAAGGTAGTCAAATGTTACTTTGATCTGTTTAGCTTCTAAATATTTAAATTTACATTCCCGCTGCAACCGGCCTGTATGAACTACATAGATTTACTGCATTTCATTTCCAAATAAAAAAACACTTGCAGCTGGGCAGAGCTTAAAGGACCAGTTTGCATTTTATTGGTTGCACGATATTGTTTTGCTAGTGAGACGTTACGTCGCTGTTAGTTTCACGTGACGTTTGCCGTAAATTGTCCTACAAATGCGGCACTTATTCAGTATGTTGACAACGTCACCGTTACATTAATGACATTTTCTTTTCGGTTTAATGCATATAAATTGCTTTCTAAATATCAAAATTATCTAAAATAGCTGGATTATATTATGTACATATAAAGATTAAAAGCTGAATTTTGAGTTTTTATCAAGTGATGAAAAACATAAGTCTAGTTTAATGCTGCCGAGAAGCTATTCGGGGCTTCACGAACATTAAACTGGCGTAATGTTTTTCATCACCCGATGAAAACTCAAAAGTCAGCTTTTAATCCTTAATAAACAAATTCATATTTATAGAAAATATTATTTTAATACATCTGCGATTACTTCATATTATAAATACCGTGTTATAAATTAAGAAATCCGGAGAAGCAGTCGTATCAGATGTACACGGGTAGAACTGTTTGTTTTGAGAGACCATTAGGTCCAGGCTGGTTTCAAACCCAAGTGTGTTAATATGTTGAAACGACGTCTCAGCTGATCTTGCTTGAAGCTACTCTTGCGTATAACTTTGTAACATATCAGTAGTGTACTATATACATTTACAAGAAACACTATCACTGTTTGAAAAACACTGTATTAGTAGCAATTTTTAATCAATGTATCAGAATAATCAGATTATTATCAATGTTCAGGGATTGTGACATTGTTTCAACCGCATTGGAACGCTAAACCATCTCACCAAAGTGGGTTTAATTTTTTAAATAGATTTGTTAAAATTGACAAACTGTTTAAAAATCTTGTTTTGCTTATTTACATTACCATGCATTTTATGTTTTTGTTTTTAGTTCTGACATGTTTTCATATGATTTTGAAACTGGAATAAACACAAGGGAGAATGTTTCGTCTTTAGCAGCAAAGAAGATTGGACTATACATGCACAAAGCACCGCCAGCTTTCTTCACAGTCAGTGAGATTAAAGTAATAGCTAGGTAATCAGTTTCTTCACTTGTGTCATTAACTTTAATTCACTATTGACATTTGAATAGAGGATCTTACATGAGTGCTTATTTATTATTGAATTTATTAAACGAGTTCAAAAATATTATGCTAGGCACTGTTAATCATTATATCATTTTTTTCCAACGAGTTTAATGAATTCAATAATAATGAGCACGAATGTAAGGTTCATTTTATCATAAAACTTAGGAAAAATTACATTTACCATTTATTTAACAGATCACCTCTATAAAGAACGAGAACAAAAATCGGGCATATTTGTTTCCATGAGTCATCATATAACGTAACGTCTCAAAATAACTTCATTTTTCTAAATAAAGGTTTATAAAAACAATATGTCATGTTTTTTAGACTCCTGCATCATAAACTATGTGATGTTATTATATAATCCATAAATGAATGAATTCAGATAGGCAAGAATGATCCCTTAATTTTTCTGTTGCATAGCACATCATATTGCACAGCTGAAAAGTCCATTATTGTATAATTGTGTCTATTTAATTATTCTTAATAACACAAAATGATATTTTTTATTTCTTTTATATTTGAGTTAGAAATAAACGGCATTGTTACTAAATGTTATTTTTGCTACCATGTAACATACAGATGCCATTGCTTTGGAAACGACAAAAAATGTAGGATTGCATCGGATGGTGTATACACGTGCAACTGTGACGCTAACTCCCGTACCGAAGGACAACATTGCGACACGTGTGTGAGCGAGTATTTTAGATATGAGAGTGAAACATTATGTAACAAGACGTGTCAATGTAACACAACTGGCAGTACAAGTAAAACCTGCGAACAGGTATACAATTAATACTACCCACCAAATTATTTAATATTGTATACCTAACGCCTTTAAAAACGTAAGTTATGGGAAATGTAGATAATAGTATGACTTGAATGATAAACCAAGGTAAAACTTTAGTACCTTGATTTTTATTTTATTCAAACAATTTAATCGATTTAAAACACAAATATAACAAATTAATTGATAGTGTAACATATATAAACCTATAAATATGATATCAGATCTGAGATAACATACATATTCAGTATTCCTTTTTCGTGAAGTTGTTAAGTATATAATTTATCATTTTAATTCCATACGAGTTTAGATAAAAGTAAATATAAAGCGTTTTGCTTTGCCTGAGAAACACCGCCATCGGTCAAAATTTCTAAAGTAAAGATGCTTTAAAACAAAGCCGAACACTTAATCACCTTTTTATAAAATTGGCCATTTTAGTCACATATCATAGTCACTTGTTCCTGTATTCCTTTCTCGAAACTTCTAAACCGAATGTTTTTATATTTATCTCAAATTGCTTGTAAATATTTAACTTTGTACGATATTTGAAATTAAATATTTACAAACCAGTTGTTGATTACAAAACGAGTGTTATTTAGTTTAAACATATTCAAACATTGAGAGAAGCAATTCACTAATGTTTTAAGCTCTTTACATTATAAAATAAATACATTGTGTCATTTTAGCTAATCTGACCCATATATCTAGGAAAATCTAATAAATTAACACTACAACTAAATATGTTTGTTCGTATTTTTCATTTAGGTTGAAGGTCAGTGTGTCTGTAAGTCAAATGTGGCAGGTAGGCAATGCACAGAATGTAAGCACAATTCGGTTAACTTCAGCACTGGTGGGTGCACTGCATGCAGTTGTAATCCAAGTGGCATAGTGCAATGTAATCCCGATATGACATGCACGTGTAAGGCAAATGTTGAGCTTAAATCTGGCTTTTGTAATAAATGTCTGCCTGATTATTATGGATTAGATTATCCCGAAGGCTGTAAAGCTTGTAAGTGCGATATTCGAGGAAGCAACTACTCGCAATGCGATCGAGCGAATGGAGAGTGTCCGTGTAAACGCAATGTCCAAGGTTAGCATGCGATTTTTTTATTTATTCAAAAACATTATTTTGCCTATGTAACCACTGTTGAAAATGTCCAAAATCAAGCAATGATTTATATACCTTGATTGATAAATTGATTAAGTTTCTAAGCGTCAACTTTATGCCTTCAAGGGCTAGCAGACGACCATTTAACCTGGCCACTTTTTCCCGGGATCCTGAAAGGTTAACAATTACTCGAGCACACTCATCTACGCAAGTAACTGATAACATTCCCACTACAATCAGTGGTGAGAGAATAATGAAAATTAGACACAATATCGTATAATATCAATCATCGCAAGAATTGTGGTCGGGCGGGGATTCGAGCTCGCGACCCATGGTTTGATAGTCAAACGCGCTAACAGATGAGCTAAGCCACCTAGACGACTTGTTAGCAAATAACAACGTATATTTATTATTACAATACGTAGAATTATTTCATTTGCACAATCATTTCCGTTTCGTATGTATATATATTACATGTGTTATTACATATTCACCTTTATTTGTATTTCTATCAATATCTTTAAATACCCAGCAATGTTGATACATGTATATAAATATAACACCTGCATGATACACTCATTCTTTCTTGCAAGCGCTATCTTATAAACCAATAAACAAACAGTTTTTGGTTTATATAAATAAATTTAGCTGATTGGCGAAGTAATCTCAGAGTTTTCCCGAGTCGCTCTCGAGTCCATGTTCTATAGAGAGCCAGTACTGTGAGCTGTTTATGTTTTTTTCTTATTGGAGTCCAGTTTTCAAAGCAAAAATTATTACTCTGGTACATTTTGATAAAATGCAGAAAATAGCAGGTACATAAAATGTCAGATGGCGGGTTAGCTGTTCCGTCTAGTAAACAGAACCATTGGTGCTACAGTCATAGTTTACATAAGACGTGGCAGTAGAACAGCTGCAGGTTAGCTGTTCCGTTTAGTATACAGAACCATTGGTGCTACAGCCATAGTTTACATAAGACGTGGCAGTAGAACAGCTGCAGGTTAGCTGTTCCGTCCAGTAAACAGAACCATTGGTGCTACATTCATAGTTCACATCAGACATGATAGTAGAACAGCTGCAGGTTAGCTGTTCCGTCTAGTAAACAGAACCATTGGTGCTACAGCCATAGTTTACATAAGACGTGGCAGTATAACAGCTGCAGGTTAGCATTTTCGTCCAGTATACAGAACCTTATTTTTCTACATTCATAGTTCACATCAGACGTGATAGTAGAACAGCTGCAGGTTAGCTGTTCCGTCTAGTAAACAGAACCATTGGTGCTTCAGTCATAGTTTACATAAGACGTGGCAGTATAACAGTTGCAGGTTAGCTGTTCCGTCCAGTATACAGAACCATTGATGCTACAGCCATAGTTTACATAAGACGTGGCAGTAGAACAGCTGCAGGTTAGCTGTTCCGTCCAGTATACAGAACCATTGGTGATACGGTCATAGTTTACATACGATGTGGCAGTAGAACAGCTGCAGGTTAGCTGTTCCGTCCAGTATACAGAACCAGTGATGCTACAGTTATAGTTTACATAAGACGTGGCAGTATAACAGCTGCTGGTTAACTGTTCCGTCCAGTAAACAGAACCATTGGTGCTACAGTCATAGTTAACATAAGACGCGGCAGCTACAGTAATTGTTTACATAAGATGCGGCAGTAGAACAGCTGCAGGTTAGCTGTTCCGTCCAGTTTACAGAACCATTGGTGCTACAATCATAATTAACATAAGACGTGGCAGTAGAACAGCTGCTGGCTAGCTGTTCCGTCCAGTAAACAGAACCATTGGTGCTGCAGTCATAGTTTACATAAGACGTGGCAGTAGAACAGCTGCAGGTTAGCTGTTCCGTCCAGTAAACAGAACCATTGGTGCTACAGTCATAGTTTACATAAGACGTGGCAGTAGAATAGCTGCTTGTTAGCTGTTCCGTCCAGTAAACAGAACCATTAGTGCTGCAGTCATAGTTTACATAAGACGTGGCAGTAGAACAGCTGCAGGTTAGCTGTTCCGTCAAGTATACAGAACCATTCGTGCTACGGTCATAGTTTACATCAGACGTGGCAGTAGAACAGCTGCAGGTTAGCTGCTCCTTCCAATTAATAGAACCATTGGTGCTACAGTCATAGTTTACATACGATGTGGCAGTAGAACAGCTGCAGGTTAGCCGTTCCGACCAGTAAACAGAACCATTGGTGCTTCAGTCATAGTTTACATAAGACGTGGCAGTAGAACAGCTGCAGGTTAGCTGTTCCGTCCAGTACACAGAACCATTGGTGCTTCAGCCATAGTTTACATAAGTCATGGCAGTAAAACAGTTGCAGGTTAGCAGTTCCGTCAAGTATACAGAACCATTGGTGCTACATTCATAGTTCACATCAGACGTGATAGTAGAACAGCTGCAGGTTAGCTGTTCCGTCTAGTAAACAGAACCATTCGTGCTTCAGTCATAGTTTACATAAGACGTGGCAGTAAAACAGTTGCAGGTTAGCATTTTCGTCCAGTATACAGAACCATTGGTGCTAAAGTCATAGTTTACATAAGACGTGGCAGTAGAACAACTGCAGGTTTATATAATATTACTAACAGACGACAAAACGTTTCCCTAGAAACTCAGAACGCAACCAAAGCAGAAACAACTCGATAGCGTTTGTCTTCTTCATATAATGATACGTTAATATACATACATAAGAACGATGATATCATTCAGTTCAGTATATATATAAATGGAAGTATGTTTTACGCAGAACTGACTTTCATAACGGTGCAGGCAAAACACAACACGGTGTATGATGTCACCAGGGTTTCTAAAGTGGTTAACATAGTTGTGAAACATAGAAATCCACAAATTAAAGCAGATAGACTTAATTTTTGACCGTCCATAAGCTTGCATATGGACCTCAACACTGTGTACTGTTTGTTTAATAATAATTCAATATTATTATGAGGAATATTAAAGCAGAACTACTATTGACCACATATTAACGTATTGAATAAACGAAAACAACCCCAATGTTTGCCTGTAGCGGCAATTTTGAATTCATATAGTGTTAGTCTGATGTATGTTCCTGAAATATAAAATACCACAACATCCAGGCTAAATATAACAGGTCGATCGTTATCACTTAAATGCTTAATACTTCATATTACGGATCACACAATCCAATCAGTTTTATCAAATAACTGTATGATTTATGTTTGAGTAGAAGTATTTCAGATTTTAAGTTGCCTTACCTTTATAAAATATAGGCACCATCAATAAACCTCCTAGGAGTTCTTGAGATCAGGGGAACACGGCCAATTATCTTAAAAGATCACTAGACATTACATTCAGGGACCTTGGGATCAAGGTCCTAATTTCAGAGATGTGGGGGAATAATATCGTACTTTAGGAGATCTGGGAGAACAATCGCCATTACTTTAAGAGATCTAGGGAACAGGGACCCCCTGGAATGCCACACCAGTCTTTCACTATTGTAAACTACATTTCACGGGCCTCCATGAACACACTCAATATAACAGAGTCTGCTATTTTCTTCCTTCGCTTGCGTTCTGGTATTTCAAACGATTTTTATTACCAGAAAGTAACGGTAGTAACATATATAATGTGGCATTTATAAAAAATTCAATTTGTGTTTATCAGTTTCTATATAAATAGACCAATACTCAGTGTTGGTAAATAGTAAATTTGTATTTATCAGTTTCTATATAAAAAGACCAATACTCAGTGTTGGTAAATAGTAAATTAATCTAAATCAAAATCTCATATAGAAATCTGCTGAGACCGGTGCTCAGGGACGCGAGAAGTGTTGCATGTTCCATTATTCCTCATTAACGAGCCCTGCGTTCTATGTTTCCAATGGATATATTACCACAGGTACACATTGTGATAAGTGTAAACCTGGGTACCATGACTTGTCAACGGGTTGGTCCACCGATGGATGCACCGATTGTGATTGCCATTTTGTGGGTTCTATCAGTAAAGTGTGCAACAATGTGACAGGTAAATGTAATTGCTCTGACAAACGAGCTACACGGGAAAAAGACAAATCTTGTGTAAGTAACGATTTCATTACTTTGTAATCACATAAGAATACAAAAGATGAGTTTAATATTATTTTGCAGTTAACGGTTCGAGATAATCCACCAAACGACAAGCTACATATTCTCTAAGAATATCGATAAAGAGAATAATAATCCATTTTGCCAATTTTCTGTTTAGCAAATGATTATTAATGTGAAATTCATGTCTATCAAACGAGAAGTTATGTAATTATTTTTGAAAAATTATTTGTTGTTTGGTAATTTTTTAGACTTGGTAATAAATACATATGCATAAATCATGTAATCATTTAGATGTCAATACTATTTCTGAATCTTTCAATTGGTAGTATATATGTTTAGCTGTTTTACATTTACAATTAATTACACATCAAACTCTATTAAGTATTAATCCAATAAAGCCTTGAATAAACCTCCATTATATAGGGTGTACAAAAACTTAATGTATTTAATGATACTTTTTAAACGTGAATTTATGTATGCAATTTTGTAATGTTTATATTAATACCTTTGTTATAACTATTTTCATTGTAGAAACCGTTAGACCTGACCTTAAATCCCAATCACGGACCTTTAGCAGGGGGTACACGTATAACTGTTAACGGATATTCACTTGGAGGGGACAACGTCAACATAAGTTTCAGAATCAATGGCACGGAACAATTCACGGAATCGAGGTCCTCATATCTCTCTCTCTCTCTCTCTCTCTCTCTCTCTCTCTCTATATATATATATATATATATATATATATATATATATTATTTATTCATTAAAATTACATATACAACACATGTTGGATTTACCACATAAGCAAAAGTGTTAATAAATATTAAGGAATATTCAGCCTAATCCGTCTTAAAAGTCACTATTTTATCAAAATTGCATTTTTTTCAACATATATATAACTTACATGGCATTATTTAACATCAAAGACAAAAAAAAAAAGAAAAACTACAGCAATAAGAACAAAATAAAGTGAATTACAACATTGATTCATCAATGCAATATAAAAAGGGTTTAAGGGCGCTTTTTATAAACTTTCCGTGACTAATTATTGCACTTTTACTTAGTTATAGTATGTCAATTTTACCTATATATATGAATTATTTGTATCCCATATTTCATCAATTTTTGCGTTCATATATTATGGAAGCAAACAAATACTTTTTGTGTAGTATTCACTTTACGTCGTAAGAATGGACACAGCCATAAACAAATTGATATTGACACACTCTTTTGATACTTTTTGATAATAACCTTTTTTATTGAAGAAATAACTTTTTGACAATGTGATTGGTGTTCATAAACACATAACTATATTAAAGAAAAAATAAAGAGATACAGTACACACATTGTGTATACCACAGAAGTAATAAAATAAAGATTAGCAAAATTGTGGAATTGGCGAACAACTATCTTTATTTGTATACTATCATGAACATAAAAAACATATTTAAGACAAACATCGGCAATGTGTTCTACATGTAAGATATATACCACGTGTGTTATGTTCCACGTTGTCTGCCAGACGACACAAGAGTGATAGAACAATGTAACATAAAACCTTTCAACATTTACTTAGTGAGGATGTAAGCGATCCTGCACGATGCGTGTTTGCCAGTTACTTATACTTGCCATATATAATCTGAAAATATCGTAAAAAACAATTAAAAATCACACTATATATTTCTTATTACAGGAATGACAGCATGATAGTAATACGCACGTATGCCTCTCAATACGCCGAAGTGATGCCTATAACGTTGGAGTGGAGGAGAAAAGGGGAAACTTACAGAGACAGGTCATTTGAAGACAATACAAAGTTCACTTTCATGACAAATCCAACAATCATGAGCGATCCAAAGACACTGAAAACATATGCGAAGTATGTTTTACTAACCCTTATACATTTTCTAGTTTTACTGAGCAAATCTGGTAACGACCAATCCTATATAATTTTTGCGCTCCCCTGTCGGCGGACGATGCCTCTACGTTAAATCATCAGAATACCACGTGGTAATTTATGACCGATGACAAGAAGAATCCAGAACAGAATTAATGTCTGCGAGATTAATACATGTTAAATACTAAAATGACATTCTATGAAACGTATAAGCCGATCAAACGGATCATTTACTCTACTAACACTATGCTGACCGTATACTCGAATTCTATCTTATCAGTATTTACAGACATAATTTAATATTATAAAAAATTCACGTGAATTTAACAGGCATGGGACGAGGTTAATGGCGTCAGCTTAACGAACCTGTATACGGAGAAGTCCCCTTCTATTCAGACAACCTTCCCTTGCAACTATGATAGATATCATAATTCTGTTTTCAGTATTGATAGAAATACTATTTTGCCTTCTCAAAAATAAAAAACAGTTACCGTACTAATCTTTTGTTCAGCACAATTAGTCAACATCATAGTATATTTCTTCAAGATTAAAATTGTGACATTTGGTCGTTGGTGTTGCAGATACCAAAAATAGAAACACCATTAGTTACGCAAGGAATGAAATGTGGATAGGGAAGAATGCTCATTAAATCGCAAAATATCTTTTGACAAAACCAGTACAAGCTGTCTGTATGTAAAATTCATGGGTTTATTGAAGAAAATATTTAGATTGGCAAAAGGTCACGAAAATAATTGTTCATGCTTTTTTGTCATTTTAACATAGACAATCCCAAAAGAAATGACTTTTGTTTTATGCCTATTGATATGGTCAACAACAATAGGGATAGACTTTTGAAAGTGACCTACCGGATTTATAAACTGGGAAAGTAGGAAATTAAATGTTGATTAGCCCGTGCCTTTTTATAATAAGAATCAACACTCTCTGTGTTTCCTGTTTAACCTGTTAGCATAGTATTTGTTTTATGAACCCTCTAGTCCTTTTTGAACACGTATGTTCTCTGTAAAGTTTTACATATATATTTTAATATGAAGTGTGGTATTCATGAAATCATTAGAAGAATAATGTATGCATTGGTATTGTCAGTATAGTATTGTTATGTAGCAAGCTATAGCTGTCATGTGTATAACCACACTATAATAAACTGTACATTATTTAATCAATTTTTCACAGTGGCGGATGCTCAGTAAGAGTCGAAGGCACCCATTTTGACAGCGTACCTGAGCCACAGTTTATAGTACACACAGGACAGGAATCCCCTCTACAGACGGTATATCGAAGTTATGGATCTTTCTAAAATTTTATCGAAATTAATGTATCCAAATATACAAATTTACAACTTTCTGTATGATGCAACTGTGTTTAGTAATTCGAAGGTTAACGCATACAAGTTTGTTTAGTTTGTAAAACAGAGATATATACAATCAGATTTGATAAACGAACCCTTCGGAGTCAAGAGGGCAACCAAATGAGGAAAATAGCAAACTCGGTTTGAATTTAGTACATGAGAATTTATGAAACATGCAACACCCCCCATGCCTCGAAGCACAACCTTAAGAGGTATAAGCGGTATTTTGTTTCAATCAACACCAAAATAGTTACAAGGACAATTTCTGGTCTCCTCACAGCACGTAAGACTGCAGTTGTGATTGTCAATAGTATCTTATAAAACATCCTTCCTAAGAAGACATAATGCATCCAAAAGAAGAACATAACATACGGTCCATGAGCGACACATGTATGCAAGAAAAATAAGTATTAACATTCATTCAAGTTCATAAGATATTCGATGATAAATCGGTTTGGTATAATTTTAATGTAACCACGTGTGCATTGAATAACTCGCTGCAGGTAAAAGCAGTGAAACCCTTGTTTGGAATAACATTATCTCCACCTAATGTCTCTGAATATGGTAGCCATCCATATATCGTACAAATTGAGCAGCACTGTTTCGAATACGTTTCTAACATGGTGATTATCATAGTCTGTCAAATATCATTCATGAAGAGAAAGGTTACATCTACAGTCCATGATAACATTTTCCAAACAAAATTCTTGCCAATTATCTTTAAATTACGTTTCAACCTTGAGCATTGCGTATTGGAATGGATCAGTTTACGTTGTGGTGACAGTTTTGTTGAAATTATGTTGCCTCACATACTTTATGGTTCTTTAAGACTGTCATGTATACTTTTTAATCATATTCTTTCTGGTGAAGTTTAATTGCCCGTAAGAGGGTTTAAAGTAAGTGCTGCTTCAACATGTGTTAATAGATTTGTCGCCGCTCACTATAGAACTCACTAGTTCGATCCCTGGCCCCACAAAACAAAACTCAATACTGGTTCTTCCCAGGAAAGTGACTCAAGAGCGATACATACATGTATAACTATGACATTGCCTCACAATCGCACTAAGGTGAATAAGATATCACTTACCATTTACTGAAATCGGTCTAAATGAACTATATAGAATTACTACATTTCGTTTCCCAATGAAAAACACTTGCTGCTGGGCGGAGATAAATGGACCAGTTTGTATTTTATTGGTTGTACGATTTTGTTTTGATGGTGAGACGTCAAGGTGCCGTTAGTTTCACGTGACGTTTGCCGTAAGTTGTCTTACAAATGCGTGCACTTATTCAGTATGTTGACAACATCACCGTTACATTCATGACATTGCCTTTGCGGTTTTAATACGTATAATTTGCTTTTTAATATCAAAATTACAGAAATAACGTAATAGTTTTATATAAATAGCTGGAGATTATAATATAACTATATGGATTAAAAGCCGAATTTTGAGTTTTGATCGAGTGATGAAAAACATAAGTCTAGTTTAATGTTGCCGAGAAGCATTTCTATATACTACTACTAATAATATATAGAGAATGTATTGATAATAATAGGCAGATTAACGATTGAATTCCTTTTGTTAATTAACAGATATGTATCCATGACAGCAATGATTGGATGACTTGTAAAACGCCGAATGTGTCTCAGTATACCAGTAGCAGAACTAATCTTTCTTACGTTTACCGTTTGGACAATGTGACAATAAACGAAAACCGAGCTGGCGCAGACCTTGAAATAGTTTTAAATAAACAGTTATTAAAAATAAGGCAAATTTGGAGTTCAGAAATACATTTGATAAAGAAATCGAGATAACGGTAATGTTTGTTCATAATTTTTGTACGATAAGTGTTTATTTCAAAGCAATGCTGCCTATCTTATTAGATAATTAAGAATTTGTTTGGTCCAAATATTTCGTTTATTTAACATATCTATGAACACAAACACAAACGATAATTAGTAAAAAAGACATTACTCAGGAGAAATAGCTACAACATAATTCGAAGCGTAATCGTTTTAAATCAGTATTGTTAAACCATTTTCACTATTCCTTCAATTGTCACCGGTTTGATATAAATAGTTTCATACGTTAATTACTCAAGTTGCTGTTCATTTTAAACAACACAATCACAATATAAATAACTTTAGTTCAATGCCAGTTGATATGGTTAACAACAATATAGATCGACTTATGAAGGTGACCTACTGGATTCATAAACTCGGTACAATTTTTCATCAATCCTTAATTCTAAAATTCTCTACCTGTTTATTAATCTCTCTTTTGAGCTTTTTTGGTTTTGTATTAAATACTTCAACAGTTTTCTTACCAACTACTTTATTGTTAGTTATTAGGTTATATCATATAGATCTAGTACGGTTATTACTTATTTTTAGTTATTAGGTTATATAGTACAAATTTAGTACGGTTATTACTTTCTTGTTAGGTATTAAGTTATATCATACAGATCTAGTACGGTTATTACTATCTTGTTAGTTATTAGGTTATATCGTACAGATCTAGTACGGCTATTACATTCTTGTTAGTTATTAGGTTATATCATATAGATCTAGTACGGTTATTACTTTCTTGTTAGTTATTAGGTTATATCATACAGATCGAGTACGGTTATTACTTTCTTGTTAGGTATTAGGTTTTATCATATATATCTAGACTAAGTACGGTTATTACTTTCTTGTTAGGTATTAGGTTATATCATATAGATCTAGTACGTTTTTTACTGATGTTTTTTCTGCTGAACAGACAATTCATTTCACTGGTAAGTATGTATCTTTTTTATTCTTATGTCTATGTATATCATGTTTACCTTTCGACACATTTTTATTGAAATTTCCTGTTATGTTTTTTTTGTTTTGCAAATTTTCATCTATTTTTATACCAAAAATTAACGTAGTTTAACTGCAAAAATGCATCTTTAGATGAATGATTTCACGCACCATATGTAACTTATGCACAGGCATTCTTGTAAATGTTCTAGGGCGATCATCTGAACGAAGCTTGTGACGATGCTGACGTCAGTATCCTGGTTGGAGATAAAATATGTCGACTTCTTCACAGAGAAGATAAATCCATGTCTTGTGATCCTGATGTAACGTTTCCCGGGGAAACCAGAGATAAAGTATCCGTAGTAGTGAGTTGGTTTATATTAATGTGTGCTGTCATTTCGAATTACTTACTGTACTGTTCCAATAGATTAACTGTTTATTAAGTTGAATGTTTGTAAAGAATTACTGCAAAATAGTCCAATGGATTACTCAAAAACTAAAACTATGTATACTAAATCTCAATATTTCTTTAAATGGTTACACACGGTTAATTTAAAGATCACGTACTTGATATGTGCATTTACAAGATGCATAGAAGACAATATAACAGTTGGTATTAACATAATATAGTGCCATACCAAATATAACAGTTGGTATTATCATAATATAGTGCCATACCAAATATGCATAGAAGACAATATAACAGTTGGTATTAACATAATATAGTGCCATACCAAATATAACAGTTGGTATTAACATAATATAGTGCCATACCAAATATAACAGTTGGTATTAACATAATATAGAGCCGTACCAAATATGCTTTGACCCCTGCAAACCCACGCACACAACCTGTTATTAGTTTAGGCATCATAATACATCAAAATCAGATTATAACCATGTCATATAGCAGTATTTGAGATACAGTTTTAGCATTCATATTTAACAGTTTCAGCATTAATATTTAACAGTTTCAGCATTAATATTTAACTGTTTCAGCATTCATTATTAACTGTAGATAATTGATATAACATGGATCACGACATACATATTCGAGTTACGTTTTCTTTATTTCGGAATCTATAATTTCAGGTTCAGATCGGAAACACTCAAATTAAAGCTGGTGAAATTAAATTCATCACGTTTTGGCAGACAAAAGAATTGATGTATATCGCTATAGGCGTCAGTTTGTTTGTAGTACTTGTTATAGTATTAACCTTGGTGATCTGTGTATGCCGGCGTCGGCGGAAACATGAGGATATACATAAACCTACTGATTATATGGACTTATTTGAAAGTAAGTAATATTTGAACCAATATACTAAAGGGACAATCACTGCAATAGAGTAAATCGATCTCTTATAGAATATTTATGAATTCAGACATTGGTTGAAATGGCCATTATATACTTAACGATATTGCCAGTATAAATCATATTAGATACTCTCCCGTCATGAAAATTTTAATTTAACTAATGCAGTTGTATAACAATACACTGAAATGTGGCATTGCGTTTTTGTTCGTTAGAAGCTAATTAGATTTCTCAAAGTGAAAACAAGGCTTTATACAGCATTTGTTCTTCAAAATTCAATTGGCAATCAACTCAGTCAAACACATGAATTTAACGACGATCGTTAGATTTCCTTTTCGCTTTTTAAATCGACTCAGTGGTTCAAAATAACTTCTTATGCGTTACATGTATGTCAGTAAAGTTTATACATTTAAGTTCGATTGCGAAAAAAGCTTAACGCTTATACATATGAACCGCTCTCGTGTCCGCTTCCTGGGTAGAACCAGCACTCAGGTTGTTTTTTGAGAAGTATCGGGTCGAACCCACAATCTTGTTGGGTTTTTTTTAAGAGCATCATATCGAGCTGGGGATCGAACCTGAAATCTCTTGGCGTGTGCGCTATCCACTACACAAACAAACCACCTAATCTGTCGTAATTGTGACTTAAATTAAATTTATACACGTTTTACATCATAAATTGGCAAGTCTGTTAGTTAAAAGAGCAAACGAACTACACAATAGTTATATAATAACTTTACTGTTGTAGGACCGGACGCTGGAAACACTGACTACACATCTATGACAAATCCAGTTGCAACGGTATCGCCGATTAACGCTCATCCAACTCGGTGTGATTCTAAAGAAATAACGCTCGACTTTACGTCACGGCTACAGGGGCAAGTGAGCAAAGTTGTTAAGTCATCATGTATCGAGCGTTCACAAATACACATTGGAAAAATGTGCACTTATAAAGGTATGTCCTAATTGTATCCGCCAGGTGTCTGTAATAAAGCGTATGTTTCATAAGTTCGATGCAAGGCATCTTTTCTTTAAAGTATAATAAAACAAATATACGTGCCGTATCAATATATTAAAAGAAAAAATAGTTTTGCAATGTGGTGTTAGCGAAACATTATACAGGTACGCTTCGGTAATATTATTTCTAATTCTAAATCAGCAAGACAAACGATCATTTGTTCAATTGTTAATGCAAAATATTAAACCGATTAATGTGTTGTTTCTTTGCTATATATAGATGTTATTGTTGGTTTGAAAAAGTCAGCAGAAAAACGCTGTACGGCACTATTGATGGTTATAAATTAAAGCCAGACTATGTCTGTAAAGTCTTCCATATTTGCTGATGATGTAAATGTCAAATCTTGTGACAAATGTCTATTTTAGGTTTGAAACATTTAATGTATAAGCCACTTTCGAATTGTCTATTCATGTTTGTAATCGTGGGTACTTTGTTGCACGTTGTTTTGTAATTTATATAAAAATACGAGATTCTATGGTGGAAGATTTAGACTTAAAAATAATGGATTTCAAAAACAAATTTGTCTATCGATAAGTTGCCATTAATTACGGTATAAGATGTGTAAAACAACTCGTTACCATGTAGAATGCATTTCGGGTTTGAAAGTATATCAGAGCTATGTCCTGTTTCACATATATTTTTATGTTTTCGAATGCTTTTATTTCCCTCAGGTACCAAAATCCGGATAATTAATGGTCAGTTTGCTGAATCAACATCATCGCCATTTTCCGGAAAGAATCTCACTATCAAAACACTAGTTGAAAGATACCCAGGTATGCATGTGCAATGTTATGTTATGTTATGTAACGCTCCGTTACGCTATTGTTTCCATTTTATTTCAAATAGCACATCACAGAGGGTTGTTGTAATATATTTTGGTTATATTTTTATCTGTTTAATCATCACCAATGTGCACATATGTAAATGATTTTTATTATCTTAAGCCTTTTGTGCTTTTTGTAATTTATAGAAATGTGATACCTATTCTTGGCTCGATTGTTTTATGTGTCTCTTTGAAGTTTAATTGTTAAAATTTTGCAGAAAACAATAGAAAGCCGTTTATTAAGTGAGATAGGATATATTAGTAAATATAAAGGTATTACGAGAATATCTCCAAAACAACATTTAAAATGGACATGCATGTTCCGTTACAGAAACAGGAACCATTCCAACGTGGTTAAGTGAGGGGCTGGTAGAAAGTACCCGGTTTCGTGACTTAACTGATGCCAACGTGCTGAGATTACTTGGCATAGCCGTTGACGAAAAACAGATATATGTCATTTATCCGGAGATGTCCAAACGGACGCTGAAGGATTACCTCCAATTTGCAACGGAAGTAATGCCTATATCATTTATAGTTTCAGTTAGTTTTACTTAAGTTTATTTCAATAGCAGTAGAGTTGGTTTAGCCTAAATATTTTCTTTTTAACCAGAATATAAATCTAGTATTGCAACTCAGACTCGACCACAAAATGGCCTATCAATAAATATTCTGCTACAACAATTGTTGTAGACATTAAAGGTTGTTGTATACTCTTTTTGTCAAGTCGTTACAAAACAGTTGCTTTATGTAAGGAAATGCCATATGTTATTGTAAATTTGTTTTACAATAATATGATTTTGATATCTATAATCCATATAACTGTATAGTATCGGATACAAAATAGGTATGCATGTACATGTATTGTCAATAATCATATGCATATTTGAATTGTCCCGAAATGCTGTTTTTGTTGTTTCTATAGATCCATCTTATTTACGAAAATGTTCCTATCACTAAGCCGTTATCGTTTTTAAGTCGATGTTTATAACGTACGTGTGAATATGCGTCTTAGTTACTAGATTAAATAATAAATAAAATGTAAATAGACATTTCTTTTATAAACGAAACTTCTGTTTGGTTATGTTCATGGAAGTCCATGAAATACTGAACGCCTTTTAATAGATAAATTTTATGATTTTATGATTGTATTTGTTGTCATAACATTATGGTATTTGGTAGGTTTCATTAAATATATTTAAATTATAGAAACATATAATTCCTATATGTTTTGTGATATCAACGAAACAGCTGTGTAGCACGTTGTTCAGAGGTAGAGCATCATACTCGGGATAGAAGGAGTTTGGGACTGATACTCTGTCACGGCTATGCGTAGTGTCCTCGAGCAAGAAGGGTATCAGCGCGTACTTAGTACTGGCTCTACCCAGAAACACTTCGAGCGTGACTTGTCTAAGTTGTAAGAACTTGTTTCACAATTGATGTACCTTAAATAAGTTTTATCTAACGAAATGCATTTGTGATATAGCCATATGCGGAAGAGTTGAGATTGAGCATGTGTGTAGAAGTTGCTGAGGGTATGAACTACCTTGACGTTCAACACGTCGTACACAAGGACCTGGCCGCCAGAAACTGTTGGTAAGTAACGGATGAACGTGCTTTCACAGTCAATACGAATATGTGTCCGGTTTCAAAAATGCAAACAAAAAGACAACAACAAACAAAACAGTAAGCAATATTTGGCAATCTTACAAAATACGTCTCTTTATTAATGCTAAATAGTTGACTAAAGCTAATGAATTAGAAAGCGAGAATACAATAAGGTCAGATTTGTTTTTTCTGACGATACGATTATAATTATATAGCAAGAACCTAGTAATTTAGTATTGTCAACACACGACTTGGACGATGGTAGATAATTGATCTCGGGATAAAGCCTTTTATCACATCCTTCGACAACGAATAAAAAAATTACGAATTTTACGCTTAACTTTTTTATATCAAATTTCAAAGTTTTAAAACAAACTTTTTAACATATGTGTTTTTTTATTGTTATCTTGATACATCGGCAGGGTAAATAGTGACGACCAAGTGAAGATTGCCGATGCCTCGTTTACACATGACATATATCCGGACGAATATCTCTATGAAAACAGCCGGTATGAACCGGTCCGCTGGATGGCACCAGAAAGTCTAAAACAGTCTGGGTTTTATCACTGCAAGTCAGACGTGGTGCGTACTGTAAGAATACGTTGTTTACCAACGTGATAACAACATACATATGGAGATTTTGATAATATTCGTTTGTCTGTTAAACTTCTAAACTAGTATAGAATTAAATCAGTACATCCGTAATGTATAATGAAGAAGTGAATAACAATCTTGTAATACTACAAATTAAGGACGTGAGATACTTTAAATATAACCTAGCTGTTAACCTCCTTTAAATGGCCACAGGCGCGCTGTCGTTTACTGACCTCTTACCACTTATCGTGGGTTCGAGCCAGGATTGGTCAATATATATATAATAAATTTGCCAGCTACCTAATTTGGACACTATTTTATTTAAGAACAGTTACTTGCGAAAGGCTTTTGGTGCTACTAAGGTTCATTCTGATGTCCTCTGTCAATAAAAGTGGATATGCCATGTATAACCCAATAATGTCATAAATCAAAATTTAAATTTCATGAAAAAAACAAAGAAACCTCCTTAGATAACAAACACTTAAAATGCCATAATGTCTACTGTACTGGCTGTGTATAATTGTTTATCTTACCATGAGATCAACTGACATCTTGCCTGAAATGAGACAGAATATCTATATGTACCATTGTTAAATATCATTAGCAATAAATCCATTAAGAGTATAATCAACAAGAATGGTTTTTTAAGAGAGTTTAACGAAAATAGTTAAACCCTATTTCAGTGGTCTTTTGGAGTGTTGATGTGGGAAGTATTTACAAACGGTTACCTTCCCTACCACGATATCGAGGATAATAGACAAATACAGAAATGTGTCTGTGAAGAAGGAAAAAGGTTAGGACAGCCACAAGACTGCTCTACCGATATGTGAGTAATTTCTTTTTGCTACTGTCGTGTTGTCAATACAACGACTATATTTATATAAAAAAAAACATATACACCTAGGACATATAATTGAAGATTTTGCATTTTATTTATAGACATAAATTATGCTTTAGTGAAGCTCGGATTTTACGGTAACATGTGATAGGAAATGAAATGTGCTATAATATATGAATACAATGAAGGAAGGTGTGCGACCACCGTTACGAGAACATATAATCACTCTGTCCGAAATAGCATTGTTCAAAGAAGGAAATGTAATTGAAAATGACATAGTATCATAGTTTAAAAGAGTTTAAAGGTAAGCATATTGCATAACACGATAACGTAGAATGGATCACTAACAGAACTATGGTTTAAACGACCCTAAGATAAGCATGCTACAAGACGAGAAATATAATGGAATAGGACAAAGAAGCATAACAAAATACCGTGAATCAAAGCATCCTTGATATAATTACGATGCAACCCACAAACATAACAAAGAGGATGCATATTAGTTAATAACGCATACTATACCGCAGCAATCTTATATTTAGTTTATACTAATTTATTTTAGCTCAATTGTAATGAAAGCTTATATGAACCACTCTCGAGCCGCTTCATGGGTAAAGCAAGTACTGAGTGTTGTTTTTGAGAGGCTTCAGTTCGAGCTTGGGATCGAACTTGCAAACTCTGACGTGAGCGGCCAACACTCTATCCATTACACTACCGCACCCGCTTCAATCTTATGTACGAATAAATGTGAGAAATATGTTAAACTAAAACATATATACTCCTTGTAATGGCACTTTCTTACAAGGCAATTTGAACATGATCATTCTGTAACATGAGAAAATATACCGTGACAATCTCAGCTTAGAACGCAACCATTCAAGAAAATATGAACCTGAGCAGTCTGTTAAAAGAGAACATATACAATATTAGTACATATCTTCCGAGGTAGTCTAGATGGGATCTGTCTGTTAATGAGAACATGTACAATATTAGTACATATCTCCCGAGGTAGTCTAAATGGGAGTTGTCTGTAAACGAGAACATATACAATATTAGTACATATCTTCCGAGGTAGTCTAAATGGGAGCTGTCTGTATACGAGAATATGTAAAACATAAGTATATATCTCCCGAGGTAGTCTAGATGGGAGCTGTTCGTAAGCGAGAACATATACAATATTAGTACATATCTCCCGAGGTAGTCTAAATAGGAGCTGTCCGTAAACGAGAACCTATACAATATTAGTACATATCTTCCGAGGTAGTCTAAATGGGAGCTTTCCGTAAACGAGAACCTTTACAATATTAGTACATATCTCTCTAGGTAGTCTAGATGGGAGCTGTCTGTAAACGAGAACATATACAATATTAGTACATATCTCCCGAAGTAGTCTAACTGGGAGCTGTCTGTAAACAAGAACATAAACAATATTAGTACATATCTCCCGAGGTAGTCTAAGTTGGAGCTGTTTGTAAACGAGAACATATACACTATTTGTACATTTCTCTCGAGGCAGTCTGAATGGGAGCGGTCTGTGAACGAGAACATTATATACGATCTCAGTACATAGCGCAAACCCTCCCCCAACAGACAATCTAAATGTGAGCATTTTGTGAAACAACATTATATACGATCTCAGTACATAGCGCAATGCCTCTAGACAATTCTTAATGTGAGCCTTTTGTGAAACAACATTATATACGATACCAGTACATATCGCAATCCCTCCAGACAATCTTAATGTGAGCATTATTTGAAACAACATTATATACGATATCAGTACACATATTATATGTTTAAATTTGTGTGATACAAATGTAAGTATTTGTAAAGCGGAAATGAGGTAAAAAGGGAGATAACTCTATGAAAACTGTGAAATCTCGTACAAAAAATTGCACCATTCACTGAATATAAAAATGAAAGAAGACAAGTTTACTCTATATTATGATTAAAGTTATGTT
Source organism: Panopea generosa (assembly GCA_029582155.1). Classification (NCBI taxonomy): domain Eukaryota; kingdom Metazoa; phylum Mollusca; class Bivalvia; order Adapedonta; family Hiatellidae; genus Panopea; species Panopea generosa. Next base: position 11,994,100 of record CM055908.1, read on the forward strand.
TCCTGATTCCCCTTTTCCATACAATAGTTAAAATTAATATGGTCTGCGTTACCATGGAAACGACTTAAATTGCTATCATTGACCACGCTGACATTACTTTCAAGTGGTTGAAAAGTTCATATAACGTGTTGCTGTATTCCCTGACCTATACATTTGTTCATGATAGATACATGTCAGATAATTTTGTATGTGAATTGTTCTTTTATATTACAAACACATCAGCAATTGTGAAGTAACTAATATCCGTTGTTTAACTTGTGTCCACAACTAAGATTAAACAGAAACAATTTACAACAACACTATAAATTATCAAGTCATATTTTTTTTATTGAAAATTCCTGACTATTTATCATAGCTTCTAGTGTGCTTGCCGTGTATTGTTGCCTTATTCCTCTGTCTCATCAACGTCACTGTCGTCATTGACTAACTGTGGTTGAGGCATATCATGTGCATCCGTGCTGGAGTTGAATTCCTGTACACCTTGGTAACGGGCATATCCGAGCAACCAAACAGCAGCTGCGGTATGTGAACAACACCCAACAACGCGTGCACCAGCCGACTGGCAGTACCAACCAGTCACAGATGATTCTGTGTACGACACCCACAGTTTATGTGCTTTGCTGGACACATGGCGGCTTTGAATTTTGGCCATTATCAACCCTGGTTCTGATGAATGAAAAAGAAGTTCATATTCTCCATCGTCATTAAAGTGTTCTCGTGTATAACATTTTGTCAACTTTAACTGGTACGCACCGACTGTAATACTTCGGAGATCTTCTTCATCCAACCTCGGAAACTCAAGGGATTCCTGCATTGCATCAAGTCCTTTCCAACAAGTCTTCTTTGTATTCAAAACCTCAGCTACAACTTTTTGATACAGTGCATTTGTGCGCTTCATTAAATAAAGCATACGCAGACCAACAGCTTCATCATTTATGTCACTTGTACAAAGTGGTTTGTGGTACTTGTTTGACATTGCACAAACTAAACGAGTATAGTCACCAATGTAGGGTGTTCGTGTATTGGGCACTATGTTGTCAAGCAATTTCCACGATTTAATTCGACCATTCGCCGATTCTACAACCCATCTGACTTATGTTACAAGTCTAGAAGCATTACTTTCCTCGACTGTATGCTGTTTTGTGCCATGTTTAAGAAAGGCTGGCATTGCTGTATTGATTCCTAATTCTTTGAGTACCTCAAGGGAATCCCTAAACCCTCTATCAAAAATTAGTACATCGTCGTATTTTAACCATTGCTTTAAGTTTTTTCACATTTGTTGCAAATGCATGTTTAAGAATATTCGCATTATTGTTCTTAAAGTCACTAAAGTATGGACCAAGCACACTTAAAATATATCCCGTTGTTGTAACGATCATCATTGGTTTGACCAATGGCCGTTTTTTGTGCATACTGTAGGATCGCCGTTGAAAATTAAATTGCATGCTCTTTTGAATGTATATATATGTGCCATCCACCAACAATATTGTGGGATCATGGTAACCTCCAAATAGTGTCTTGGCCAACTGCCTGGTGTGATTAGATATTACAGTTTGCCTGCTAATGTGCTGAAACCCGAAATAGTTTGGTGTAAACTGAGCGGACAATGCTTTCCTGGCTGAAGATATTGACCTTTTCACTGAACTAACTCAATGTTAGATATTGTTGGTAACACTTTATTGGACATTCCAGTTCGGAGTTTTGTTAATAATATGCCAATGCATGTTCTTTGTGTTCTGTTAGTAGAATCTCTTATATTTGTAACATGGTCGCATATGTCATTGAAAGTGTCTTTATCAAATCCCATTAGGTTGAAAAAGTCTGAAACTGTCATAGTGTTCGCAGAGTCAAAGTCAATTCTTTTTTCTTTTTATTTTTCAAGGCAATTTCTCGTATGTTCTGTATGATCTTAACAATATCTGTTCTATTAAATTGTGATTCTCTGTTAATATTGTTACATTTTTCCAATGAAGCTGGTGTAAAAACACTATTATTACTGTCTTTATGGCCAGGACAATATCTTGAACCAGAGCTATAATGATGTTGTTTTCAATAATAATGTTATACTTAACTTGAGCTGGCACGATTACTTGTTTAGGGCCTCTACGTCTGCAAACACAGCATGTCGAATGTGACTGTCCGCTAACAGAAGGAAATGGTAAAGTTATAGTTCTTAGTGACTTTATAGCATGTTTTTGTTTCTTCTCAGGTGGTTGGTAATTGGAATCTTCAGTTTCTGTAGTGAGAACAGGTGCACTTTGAGACAGCCTGAATGTTTTATAGAAAACATTGCAGCATTTTCCACAACTGACGTCGGATTCTGTGGCCATAATCATCAATTTTTTGAGAAGATACTTTCTGAATGCTTTGTTTTCTATACCTGTTATCCATCGTCTGTCTTTTGGTTTTGTTCGTTTAGAACACACGACACATGGAAAACTTCTCCTGTTTAAAAAGAAATTGTAATAATTTACAAATCAATCGTTACCGAAAACCTGTTTTTTCTCACAATCAAATTAAGCTGTGTTAGATGAACTATTAATAAGTACATAACATAACCATACAGACATAGTCATCCTTAACTGGCATCTTACTGGTCAATTGAATCAATTGGTTTTTAACTTTGATTAAAATTAATCATAAAACACAGGACATTTATAAATGTAGGGAAATGTCCAGTGCCGTAGGCATTTTACATATAAACTGATTGTATTAACAACAATGTATAATGTAAATGTTTTATATTTAAACATATACCTTCTCTCTCTATCTTCCATATTGATAATTTAGTATGTGGCATCAATGACTTCTGAACAGCCACCTGCAATGCAAAATATAGGCATATGTGATATTTGTCAGTTAATTATAGGGACACATGCAGACAATGAAATAAAGACATAATTTAAAGCATACAAAATCGACGGTATGGGACTGTTGTCATTCAAACTAAGTGTGCTAATAAATGTACATCATATATCATAAAAGTAATTTTGCCGATCGATGTAGACGTATATTTGACGATCCCAGAGAAACATAACAAATAATAATTAAACATATGGCACATTGCAAATAAGAATGAACATTGCATTACCAACAACAAGAAGTATGTTACTATTACAATGTTCTCTTTTAAATATTTTTAAGTGGCATCCAATAATAATCCCCTAGTTGCACAACTTCCAATGCAGTTATGAATGCGAGGCTTTTCAGTAACCTATGTACATTCATTACAATATATTACCTGCTCTCTCGTTCTTCCATGGTGTGGTAAATCAAAATGTACCCGAATAATACATGATGTTGTATAGATGTATACTGTGAATGCCCGGCGTCTGTAAAAAAAGTAACACATAGAAGCATTGATTAAAACAAGGAATGGCAATAATTATTAGGTAGATTTACCCATTAAAAATAATTTGATTGATAATTAATTAGATAAAAGAAATCGAATAAAAATTTGAAAAAAAAATTATTGCTTCCCATGCGGTTTGACTAGGGGTATTTTGGTCTACAGAGCCGAGGTCGTAACCATTAAGCCTTTCCGCTTTGTGTACTCGACTGTGGATAATTGTAATAGTAGTTTTTATTTTGTTATTATTTATTAAACTATGACGGATTTGTGTATTTCAAATTGAATTTTTATAATGTTACAAGCTTTATCAGTTCGATGACAATCAGTTCTGTTATTAAATATTTGTACATTCCTATGCGTTCACTTTATAATCTGGAACAAATATTACAAATGACAGACGACATCGTCATTCAAGCGTTAAATCGTCACACCGGGATTTTACCTTGCTCGATTAAAATGCGTTGCATTCTGCTAGTTTAACTATTGATAACACTCTTATTTCTGATACACACATGTTTAATTTATATGGATCGGAATTAAAAAAATATATATTTACCATTGGCAAATGATGTCTCAAATTCGCAGTCTTTTTTACGCCTCTTTCTTACCTGTCAAATTTCATCGCTGCACCGCTTGTAAAAAGAAACAACCGGTGATGCAGTTATTTAATGTGCCGGGTAAAGTGTGAAAAAATCATTTCTGCCCTCTGTATTCTTATATAGTTATTTTTTTATCAATTTATTTATAGTGTATTGATTATCATAAAATGGAGACGTTTGACTTAAAAAATCATGATTAAACGAAACAACTGAAAGTAAACAACACCCAATATTGGAATATACTTCAATCAACATCGTTGATATTTTAATCTTTATTTCTTAAAACAAATATGTGCGCAGGCGAGAAACAAATTTAAATTTTAATCAAACGTTAATTAATCGATTTAAAACAAATTATGAAAATTTAAAGTTGTTTCTCAAGTGAGCAGGTGTTTATTTTTTGTGAAAATATAGTCACAATTCTGTGTATTTTACAGTTTTTCCCGTTTTATGCCGCACGTACGGCGCAATTATGACGTCACCGCAATAAGCATTTTAACAAAAAAACATGTACAACTTGAAGATCCTGTATGGTTCTAACATAAAAAAGTAGCAATATGAACAAAAAATATATTTTTTTATTTTATAATTTTGTGGGCCAAAAACGGGCCTTAACGCACCTAGCCCTTTCATAAAAGTAAAATACACGATCTTTAAATAAACAGTTTAAATGTCAGAATACTACTACACGATATGTCAAAGCGCCACTGTAACAAAATAACCCTGAAGCATATGAACGTAATAATACTATGTGGCTGTATAACAACAACCAAATATAACACCGTCTTTAAAAGCTGTCTAAACAGAATAATTCAACAACACTGCGTGACAACTCTCAAACAGCATAAGATTACATAACACCATCTCAACGTGAGCATGTCAAAGCTCATATAGACTATCAATAAATGGTAAACCATCTGTGAATGCATTCTAAACGTAATAATACCACAACACCGTATATCAGAGCTAAGGTATCATAACAGTATGTAACGTAACACCATTCAAACGTGAGAAAACTTCATCCCTGCATGTCAAGCTTAACTATCATTGCACTACATACATCATATTTTAAGAGTAAAGATGATACAACATTGTATGTCAAAGTTAAAATATCATAACAGTACATAATTACAGCCTTAACGTCAGAATACTACAACACGGTTTGCCAAAGCTCAAATATCGTAGCAGTACATAGTATCATCTTTGAATGTAGTTTTAACGTAAAAATCGTACATGTCTATAACTTAATATGTAAAAGTAAACATTCATGCCTGGTTACTTAACATAATTGCTTTCCCCCACCTCATAGATTTGCTGTGATAGAGGCGTGCCATTCCGAAAGAGGTGAAGACAGACCGAACTTCTTCTTGATATTGAATCTCCTACAGAACGTTATAAGCCCAGGAGATGATACCCCTGTACGTTATGTGAATGAAGGTTACCTCCAAGAGGACTATATGAATATCAACGCTCTTAATGCATGAGCAAGTGGAGGTAAAAATGGGCTTGAAAAAAACGTTATTTTTACTTTTAATAAACCAAACTTTGGACCGTCAGTTCCAGCGGCATGACCTGCAAGGAGACATTAAAAGAAATGATCCAGATGTTGCAGAAATCATGATGTATGCTCAACATTCTGTAATTCTTTGAATTGTTGTTGCTGTGGACAATGACTACGCTGTTATGAAACTGACATCAACAACATGGAAATATGAATAATTATATCGTAGATTAATATTTTATATACACCTTTTAAATGTCTCATGATGTTGAAACGAGGCTTAACGAAATAGACATTATTGATCTGGTTGGTTACGGCTCTGAAGAATATGCATTTCGTGAGGATTGACACATGTGGTGTTCCTTCTGATTTTCTTAAAACATTTAATTTGAATTTCAAAATGTTTGAGTAAATAAAGTGTAAAATATTTTGTATATATACATATAATATATAAGTGAATATTTTGTCATTGACAGTACTTTTAACAGTAATTTTATGTTTGTTTGGCTACAATTGTATGATAAATACATAGCCTGCAGTTGGAACAACAATATTATTAATGTTAAATTAAGTGTGATTTCTTCTATCAGTACTTTATCGCTTAATTAACGCTTACAATTATAAACCAATTATTAAATCAGATCGGATATAAGATTTAAATATTAGTATTACTACATGTTATGTGATAACCATAAAATATTACTTATGCCTGTTTCGATTACTATTGCTCCGATACATATTAATTTTGGACGATTCATCTATTGTAGCCATAGTTTTTTTATTAAGTCACTATGTGTGTAAGAATAGTATATAACAAATTTGCTTTGGCAATTATTTATACAAAATGATCAGTTGTTTATCAAATTGCAGAACTCTTCTAAACTACATTATCATTTATATGTAAACACGCTACTAGTGAACATCGTACTTTAATAGGCAGAGTACACAAATTTAATGATTTTTCTTTGACTTTATTGTATGAATAAACTATATCTGTTTTTATTTGTTATATTTTTTTATTCTTTTAACATTTCCATTTTTGCATTATTGCATAATCAAGCTATATATATATATTCAGAGGTTGTCTTTAATATTATTTTTATTCTTTTTACATTTATATATTTTAATATTTATTTGTTAGGATAAAATATTCAGAGATTAGCTAGCTATTCCCCCCCTCCCCCCCCCCCTCCCCCCCCCCCCCCCGAATATATAAAAGAAACATTTATATATCATACTATATGAATATACATTTAATGTGCTATTATGTTCATTGGTGTAGATACTAATTTCTTTGTCATTTAATCTGAACAGGCAAATGCGTCAAAGATTCAATTATAATCGATTAGAAGTTAATTGGAAATTGGGCCATCATTGCACGGACTAGGTATAGGTAAAGCGGGTGAATACAGTTTGTTATGCGACCAATTAATAATTAATATTGTGTTTTAGGGTCGGATTTACATGACATTCATGCTTCTGAACCATCATTCAGCGACTCTACGGTAAAAAATCCCCGTGTTACAGCATAAGCAAAGCGATCGTTAGAGCGACTTATAGTTAAACTCTCTGCTGACATGTACATGCTGTTCTCTTTACTTAAGGAACGCATGGACATACTTGAATCAGACCTGGATCAGAGGATATTAAACAAAGTTGCCCAATTATTAGACAAACGTGACAACTCTGAAATGAGTCGTATCTGTAAAGAGGTTGAACAGAATTTAGACTCTTTTAAAGATTCCTTCAAAGTGGCAGAGGAACTTAATGAAATGAGTGTAAAAGTTGAACTATTGGCCCATCGCAACAACAGTCTGAGATCCCTCTTAACATAGTAATTAGAGGCTTTCCAGAGAATGCAAGTGAGAATAACAGCAACAATGTGAACTTTCTTATACGCGACGGTCTCCGAGTCAGTGATGTGGTGTGCACCAGTGCTCAGCGCAAGAATTATACCAATGATGCCAAGTTTTCTGTTATAATTGCCAAATTTAAGACCAACGACGATATACGTCAGGTCATGACACAGAAGCCAAAACTGAAGACCAGCAGGCAGTATGGAAACGTTAACATAGACCGTGATCAATTCCCAGTAGATCAGTTGATGGCCAGTTACTTCCGAACCTTTCTTGGTGAGCTTAATCAGAGCGATTTCGTTATCAAAGGGTCACGTGTGATGCATGTTAACCACGATGAACATATGGGAAACAACACACGTAACAACCAAAGCGGAAGACCAAGTTCCTGTTCTCGATCCGGTGAACTCTTTAGTGACTCTCGAGACTCTCGTAGTAGTAGTGGTAACTGCAACAGGGCAGGTCGTGGCTATAGCAACAGCAATAATGGACGTCGCAACAACAACCGAGGCCAGAATAACCGAGGTCAGAGCAAACGTACTTAGCTCTTAACCGGGTTTTGGAACGTTGGTGGTTGGACTGTGAATTTGACAATTTTAATTTAAGATCATTATGTGTTTTAAATACTTGAATTGATATTTTAGCATTAGCAGAAACTCATCTACTTCATGATCACAAATTTAACTTAGAAGGTTATACATGGTTTGGATTTAATCGAAAAATTATTCATAAAAATTCTAAAGCCGGTTCTGGTGGAGTTGGTTTCTTTGTCAAGAACGAATTATTTAATGAATTTAATATATCCATCTTGGAAAGTTCGTTTGAAGAAATTGTATGGTTGATGTTAAATCACAGGGTTGAAAATTTCACTCTTTTACCATGTATGTTATTTACCACCTGAAAATTCTTCAAGATCTTGTAACAGCTTTTTATAATACTCGTTTAACAGATATTTATAAATATCAGAATGAAGGTCTTTTATATATGTGTGTCGATATGGAAGGTTTTATAACTGGCGTTAATGAGATTACTTTTCGGGATGTTATCGATTTTAAAACCAAATTATTATGGTGAGCTGTTTATAGTTTTCTGATCAAAAGCTATATGTGTATGTTAAATTGGAGAAATTGTTCTAACAACGATTTTACCTCTGTTTCTACCACAGTTTGTCAGTGGTAGATAATTGCATTTGCAGTCATGATGATTTGTCTTGTTTTACAGATTTTTCGGTTGTTAAGACTGTTGATTTAATAAACCGGTCAGGTGATTTAAGTTCATTTGCACCAACTTGCATACCAGATCAATCTTTGTTAAAATGGATCATTGCTTTTAACATGTTGCATTGTGAAAAAGAAACACCACAACGTAGTATTTATGATAAATTTTACTAAATTATCAGACTCATTTCTAAATAATACTGAAGTGCTTACTTATGTTAATATTGCTATCTACAAGTGGAGCAAGGATTACAAACACAACATGATATCGACAGTGTTTATCAAGATTGGTATAGTATAGTTGAGAATAATATGTATAACCAAATACCCTTTATAACTATCCAGTCTAATCAACACAATAAAAGATGTAGACCTGGTAAAAACTGGTGGACCGAGAGATTATCAGAAATGTAGACTGATGTTAGTAATGCCGAACGAAGGTGGCTTAAGTGTATTCAACGAAATGTTAAAAAAAGATGTTAAATCTGAATATGTACGTTCCTAAGTTCAAAGCGTTTTTATTGGTACTCTTTACAAAATGAATAACTTAATGATTGTTATGTTGATCAGTCCAAGTTCCGGAACTCTGTCGGTAAGATCGGTGTAAACCAGTATAAAACTAAATATATACCTTTTGAAGTTAAACTTCATGATGGCTCTATTTCGACTTCTGTTTCCGATGTTTTGAACAAGTTGAAAATTGACATTAGTTCGTTATTTCATAAAACCAGTGATGGACAAGCTCAGGCACATTTGCATTCAAACATTTCGGATGATAGTAACACAATAAATTTGTCTTTTAATGTTAATATATCTTTTTTTGAAGTGAAAAAAGCCGTTGAAAATGCAAAGCGAGGTAAAGCTTGTGGTATTGATAATATTTCAAGTGAAGTACTGTGTAATGATATGTCCATTTTATTTCTTCACACTTTATTTAATGTGTGTTTCAATAATGGCACAGTTCCATCTATCTGGGGGTAAATGTGTCATTAACCCAATACGCAAGTCTTCTACTGTGGACCAAAGGGACCCGCTTTCTGATAGAGGTATTGCATTAGCAAGTACTATGTATAAAATGTATTGTTATATTTTAAATAGCCGTTTAAGTGATTTTTGTGAACATAACTCCAAAATAGTCCATGAACAGAACGGGTTAAGGAAGAAGTGTTGTACCACTGATCACATCTCATCACTTATTAGTATTATTGATACGAGGAAAAAACAAAAAAAAGTCTACATTTTGTGCTTTCATAGATTTTCGAAAAGCTTATGACTATATAAATTGCGATATGTTTTGGAAAAGACTTTTGATAATGGTATCCGCGGTAAAATGCTTCTTACTTTAAAAGCATTATACGTTCCTGTTTCGTCATGTGTTAGAGTGAATAACCTTAATACAGAGTGGTGTGATGTGCACTGTGGGTTAAGACAATGTTGTCTCTTATCTTCTTTGTTGTTTAGTTTATTTATTAATAATTTGGCTTTATATTTGAAAAGCCTTAATATTGGAATATCAGTTAATAATGATAACATTTGTATTTTATGTATGCCGATGATATCGTACTATTAGCCGAAAATGAAACTGATTTACAGAGATTATTATCCGCCCTATCTGATTGGTGTGATTTAAATGATATGTCTATTAATAGTAACAAGAGTAATGTTATACATTTTCGAACAAAGTCAACTTCTAAAACTAATTGTGTATTCCAGTGTGGTAATGAAATCTTACACAAGATTAGTCAATACATTTAGCTAGGTATAGTGCTACAAAAACATTTGGATTTTAATGTTACAGCTAAAACTGTCGCGCAGAGTGGAAGTCGTGCCCTTGGTCTTTTAATCACTAAATGCAAAATAATTGGAAGAGTTCCTTATTATGTATATACAAAGCTTTATGACTCCATTGTATTGCCTGAAATTGATTATGGGGTTGCAATATGGGGTTGTAAATCATTTTCATGTATTGATGCTGTTCATAACCGTGCTATGCGAATCTTTTTGGGGGTTGGCAAATATACGCCAAATTCAGCTATTGTTGGTGAAATGGTTTGGCAACCTACTATTGTTCGTCAATGGAAAACTATTTCTACATACTGGTGTCGCCTATCCTCTATGAATGAAAGTAGACTCAATAAACGGATTGCACTGTGATCTCACTAATGTTTCATGTACAAATTGGATTAGATGGTAAAAAAAACAATTCATATCACTAAATCTTCAACAGTTTTCTAATGTTAATGTTAACATCCCTATGCGTACTCTTGTTGATGACGTCACAAAGAAAGATCTGGATATTTATACCAGTAATTGGTTTTCATCTGTAAGGCGAGTGGACAGTATTTCTGGTAAAGGACGAAACAAACTACGCAACTACCGCTTATTTAACTCTCATTTTGAAGTTGATAATTATTGTAAAATTATATTATCTTTAAAGCACGGGTCTGCTTTTAGTAAGTTTCGTTGTGGTGTTGCCCCAATAAGAATTGAGACCGGTAGATATGACAATCTCAAATTAGAAGATAGAAAATGTTCCTTTTGTAACACAATGGAAGATGAAAGTCATGTTATTTTAGAATGGCATCTTTATAATGATCTTAGAAAAAATTATATGAAAAAGTAACTGCAATTATTAATATTTTTTATAATTTGTCAAATGTTGATAAGATAGTATACTTATTTTCCCACTTTTCTTTGATTCGTGTTTGTGCCAAAACCGGTTTTAATATATTACAAAGACGTGCATTTAACCGCTTTAAAAAATGCTTTTTTTGTTTTATATGTATGATGTTACCTTTTTATCAACTCCTATGTGTATGTTGCAAATCAGTTCTTTACTGATCTGATCAGAGGGGATACTCGATACTTTAAGATATTTTTTTATATTGCGCAATATTGCTTGTCAGAGTTTTAGTATTTGGTTTATCTAAATACACTTTTAATAAATCTATTTGCAGCATTACACATAGTCTTATTTTTGTTAATAGTTAATTGTATTTTGCATTGTGTGATAGTCTCTTAAAATTCATATATTTGAATGGCTATGTACATATATTGTATGATATTAATGTTATTATAATGTTTAGGTTGTACATTGATGAGACTGAAATAATGATTAAATATATATAATATTCATGAGTTTTCCAACTCCTTTACATATTGTTGAAGATTGATGAGTGCGAGGTAAAACCTTTAACGAAGCGGATAATTACCGTTTGTTACGCAACCAATTTATAATTAACTACCCGTCTTAATTCTCTTCTTGCATCTGTACCAAAGTAAACAAGTTGTAATCACTGCGTTTCTACCGAGCAACAAGACAGTCTTTCCTAAGTAAAGTAACGGGATGTGCGACTACTTCAAGTGTCACGTGACTGTTAAAGCCGTCATAAAATGCTTCAAGAAACAACGCTGACTGACAAATCAACAGTAAATGTTAGTCCAGGTTAATGATGGTACAGTTAAACCTGTATAAAGGGCCCACTTCTATTGAGCAATCACCTGTGTTAAGCAGTAACATTTTTTTATATCTCGTTAAATCAACCTGCATTACACAACAACCTGTCTTAAAAGCGCACATTTGCTCATTCATTTGACTGTCTGCTTAAGACAGGTTTTGCTGTAAATAAATTCAAGTTTTAAAGTTTATTAGTAACTCGGTAATACATTTGCGTTGGGCCATTTACAATGATTACAGAAATATGACAAAGACAATAATAATATACAATTAAATACAATTCAAATAAATATATGGTGAAAGTTGAGTATAAATTAAGAAACAATCAAAGTTTCAAGAGTATTTTTCTTATTATTAATACTCGTTGGATGAATAAACAATATCTTCTTTTAATTGATATAAATGATGTTTAAACTATCAAAATCAAATGTTTAACGTTATCGTTCATTTTGTTATAAATGTCTTAAAACATGTCATTTTGTATATTTATTCATCCATATATTTACCTCATAATCAACATGTACTGTTTGGGTACATTTGGTTATATTTATAAATAAATATAAAATCTTTCATTTTATTATTAGTACCAATCCAGCAAAACCGTAACTGCAATAAGTTCACCGCACATTGCTTTATTGTTTATCAGAAGTTGTCTTTATTTACCGACAAGATGTCTTACAAAGACGATTTACTCCTTTTTTAACACATTATATATAACATTTAGATGTATCGGTACTGTCATCTCCGGACTCAGTTTTGTTCAACACCAGGGAAAAGGCCGGGCCTTCGATGTCTGTCCCATAATTCATAGTTATTTAACATTTACCAAACTGTAAAGTGTGCCTACAGTCCTGGGTTGCATTTCACAAAAAAACTTAGAGTAAAATCAGTCCTCAACGTAAAGTAAGAAACTTTCATACTATTTTCATGATTATCCTCATGAATTTAAGATCATTGTTTTTCAAGAAACATACCGTTTTTTGAAATATTCAACTTGAGGTTGGGTTAATCTGGACATTTAAAATATTATAAATGATACATACTTTACGTTAATGATCTATTTTTATCTTAAGTTTTTTTGTGAAATGCAATGCAGTTAGATCCTGGTATATAAGCTATGGTTGAAACCAATTCTATTAAGTTGGTTGATTCTATAGTATTGTTGCCTTGGATTGCATTGTAGCTTTGCACGCTCATCGCAGTTTAGTCTGTAGATTTATATCTCGTTGTTCATCAAACATTATTCCCATATATAAAACATAACTCTTAGGATACTGTACGTTGATAATTGACTAATATAAACAAAAGTTTTTAATTATTGGAATACAATACTTTGTAAAACATAACAATCAGGCAAGTACAGATTACCTGTTTGCTGTTAGAAATGCATGTTCCATTTGTTGGAGTTCATCCTGCAAGTCGTCGTCGACATCAAAGTCTTCGTCTGTATTGTGTCTTTCATGCCTCAGAAACACATGTAATGGTTCGCCTTTTCGCTCTTCTGGAGCGTCTGCATTTGCGTGTGTACCCCTACCTGAGACACCAGCTGAAAATATAATAAAAGATAATGCCATTTCTCTGGCATCAAACGTTTTTAATTTCGTTCATTTTGTTGAATGAATTCTGGTTCCTATTCACAAATAGGGGATAGTGCCGATCCTTCTACTTATAGTTACACTTGTAAATATAATGGCCAAAATGTTCTCAATGGTGTAGTAAAATACGCTAAGTAAGGAGTTTGAGACGGAGATTATGTTTGATGACGCTGAGTTGTGTCGTGAAATACGCCAAATAAGGAGTGTGAGACGGAGATTATGTTTGATGACGCTCAGTGGCATCGTGAAATATGCCAAATAAGGAGTGTGAGACGGAGATTATGTTTGATGACGCTCAGCTGTGTCGTGAAATACGTTAATTAAGGAGTGTGAGACGGAGATTATGTTTGATGACGCTCAGCGGTGTCGTGAAATACGCCAAATAAGGAGTGTGAGACAGAAATTATGTTTGATGACGCTCGTGAAATACGCTAAATAAGGAGTGTGAGACGGAGAGTATGTTTGATGACGCTCAGTGGTGTCGTGAAATACGCCAAATAAGAAGTGTAAGACGGAGATTATGGTCGATGACGCTCAGTGGTGTCGTGAAATATGCCAAATAAGGAGTGTGAGACGGAGAATATGTTTGATGACGCTCAGTGGTGTTGTGAAATGCGCAAAATAAGGAGTGAGAGACGGAGATTATGTTTGATGACGCTCAGTGGTGTTGTGAAATGCGCAAAATAAGGAGTGAGAGACGGAGATTATGTTTGATGACGCTCAGTAGTGTCGTGAAATACGCCAAATAAGGAGTGTGAGACAGAAATTATGTTTGATGACGCTCAGTGGTGTTGTGAAATGCGCCAAATAAGGAGTGTGAGACGGAGAATATGTTTGATGACGTTCAGTCGTGTCGTGAAATACGCCAAATAAGGAGTGTGAGATGGAGATTATGTTTGATGACGCTCAGTGGTGTCGTGAAATACGCCAAATAAGGAGTGTGGGACGGAGATTACGTTTGATGACACTCGTGAAATACGCTAAATAAGGAGTGTGAGACGGAGAGTATGTTTGATGACGCTCAGTGGTGTTGTGAAATACGCCAAATAAGAAGTGTAAGACGGAGATTATGGTCGATGACGCTCAGTGGTGTCGTGAAATATGCCAAATAAGGAGTGTGAGACGGAGAATATGTTTGATGACGCTCAGTCGTGTCGTGAAATACGCCAAATAAGGAGTGTGAGATGGAGATTATGTTTGATGACGCTCAGTGGTGTCGTGAAATACGCCAAATAAGGAGTGTGGGACAGAGATTACGTTTGATGACACTTGTGAAATACGCAAAATAAGGAGTGTAAAACGGAGATTATTGTCGATGACGCTCAGTAATGTCGTGAAATGCGCCAAATAAGGAGTGAGAGACGAAGATTATGTTTGATGACGCTCGGTCGTGTCGTGAAATACTCTAAATAAGAAGTGTGAAACGAAGATTATGGTCGATGACGCTCAGTGGTGTTGTGAAATGCGCCAAATAAGGAGTGAGAGACGGAGATTATATTTGATGACGCTCAGTAGTGTCGTGAAATACGCCAAATAAGAAGTGTGAGACGGAGATTATGTTTGATGACGCTCAGTAGTGTCGTGGAAAGCGGCAATTAAGGAGTGTGAGACGGAGATTATGTTTTAAGACGTTCAGTGGTGTCGTGGAATACGCCAAATAAGGAGTGTGAGACTGCGATTATGTTTGATAACGCTCAGTTGTGTTGTAAAATATGCCAATTAAAAAGTGTGAGACGGCGATTATGTTTGATGACGCTCAGTGGTGTCGATAAATACGCCAAATAAGGAGTGTGAGACAAAGAGTATGTTTGATGACGCTCAATGGGATAGTGAGACGGAGATTATGTTTGATGACACTCAGTGGTGTCGTGAAATACGCCAAATAAGGTGAGGCTGAGATTATGTTTGATGACGCTCAGTGGTTTCGTGAAAAACGCCAAATAAGGTGAGGCGGAAATTATGTTTGATGACGCTCAGTGGTAGCGTGAACTACGCCAAATAACGAGTGTGAGACGGCGATAATGTTTGATGACACTCAGTGGTGGCGTGAAATACGCCAAATAAGGAGTATGAGACGTCGATTATGTTTGATAACGCTCAGTGGTGTCTTGAAATGCGCCAAATGAGGAGTGTGAAACGGAGTTATGTTTGATGACGCTCAGTGGTGTCATGAAATACGCTAAATAAGGAGTGTGAGACGGAGATTATGCTTGATGACGCTCAGTGGGAGTGTGAGACGGAGATTATGTTTGATGACGCTCAGTGGTGTCGTAAAATATGCCAATAAGGTGAGGCTGTGATTTTGTTTGTTGACGCTCAGTGGTGGCGTGAAATACACCAATAAGGTGAGGCGGTGATTTTGTTTGATGACGCTCAGTGGTGGCGTAAAATACGCTAAATAAGGAGTGTGAGACGGAGATTATGTTTGATGACGCTCAGTGGTGTCGTGAAATAGGCCAACTTAGGAGTGTGAGACGGTGATTATGTTTGATGACGCTCAATGGTGTCGTGAAATACGCCAAATAAAAAGTGTGAGACGGAGTTTATGTTTGATGACACTCAGTAGTGTCGTGAAATACGCAAAATAAGAAGTGTGAAACGGAGATTATGTTTGATGACACTCAGTGGTGTCGTGAAATAAGCCAAATAAAGATTGTGAGACGGAGATTATGTTTGATTACGCTCAATTTTGTTTTCGTGACAATTGCTCAGTTAAAGACAGAGTAAAGGTAAATATTTGTAAATTGATAAAAAAAGCGAAATTGGCTCTTAATGTCTGTAATTGTTGTTGTTTATTGTGTATTGAACAATGTTTTTATCATATATTTGTACATGTTGTAGGTGTGTTGTAAATGGCCGAAGGCAAATAATTTTCTGATCTTGTCACTAAATTTGGAACTTGAAATTTGCTTAACGTCCATTGTATAATCATAACAGTAAATGTGGCGTTTCATATATGGTTCGTGCACATGTAGGTCAAACAACTAATGTAATAAGTTACAGGTATGTTTTTTTTTCCTTTTTTTACTTTACATCGATTGTAAAGCAATTTATACCAGCTAACATCACTCTGTAAGTCACCCTAGGTAGAATAAGTAATAGGAATACGAAAATGAAATAACTTGCTTTAATGACTCCACACATGACCGTGGTTGGGTATCGGACAATCCATCTTAGGTCCGATGCTCCATCGCTAAACATCTTCAAGATTTATTACACAAAATGAAAAAAATCCGTTTTTAAGTTTAATACGTTTAAGGGTATTCTTCTTTTCAAATTTGTGAATACAGAAATTATTATCAATATCATTATAAACGTCATGATCTTTATCATCGTAATCATGTACTTAAGCATAATCATCATCGTCGTTGTCGTTGTCGTCGTCGTCATGTACTTAAGCATAATCATCATCACCATCATTATCTTCGTCATCTTCATCAATAACATCATGATCAGCAACATTAACAAAGACATCAACCATAAAAACATCATTAATATACGACTATCATTATCCGATTATCGTTATTATAATTATTATCATAACCCAATCTCAATCATCATAATCATCATCATCATAACAAGCATCGTCATCTCCATTTCAATTTCCGTCCTCATCTCTATTGTCATCTTCATTTCTATCTTCATGTGTTTCATATTTATCTTCGTCTTAATTATTATCAACAGCACCAACAACATAACCATTACAACAACATAACCATTACAACAACATAACCATTACAACAGCTTAACCATTATAAATTTCAGGCAAACCAATCAAAGTGACATGTGCAATGAGCTGCGTCCGGTTAGCTCGGTGGCGCTGCTGAATATCTATACGTATGTCGTAAGTTCAAATCTTCTCAAATCTTAAGTTCCGAACGACATTGCAAATCATTGTCATTTTCATAGCTATTTCAAATTAATAAGTTATCCGTTACTTGCGGAGATGAGTGTGCTCAAATAACCTTGCAGGATCCAAGGAAAGAGTGGTTAGCGTAACCGACGATCAGCCTGTTAGCCACGGTTGACATTAAAACGACATTTGGTAGTAAAACCAAAACAAACAGATGTAATAAAGAAAATCAGCTCGACCTTCGAATTATGATGTACACTTCTCAAATTCGTCTTTATCTGATTTTTTTTAAAACTACAAAAAATAGACATACCTGAATCTTCAGCAAAATAACTCAGACAAAATAATACGATGGAAACTTTTAATCCAAGCTAGAATATGAATGCACCGTCTGGGACCCTTACCTGAAAAGTAACATCGACAAGCTTGAACTTGTCCAGAGATCAGCAGCACGCTTCATAACAAAAGACTACAGATCCAAAGAAGTAGGATGTGTCACCGACATGCTGAGGGACCTAGAGCTACCACAACTACAGGAGAGACGACGCCACCAGAGGCTGACGCTGCTGTACAAGGTGGTGAAAGGGCACGTACCGGCCATCAACATTGAACACTATCTTAAACCGCTAAGACCAAAACGAACTGTCAGGGCAAAGCAGTACGTGGACTTTATTCAGAAAAATATTGTGGAAAACAGTGTGAACAATAACAACAAGTGCTTTAAACCAGTATTCACCAACTCCTTGAATTACAATAACTCATTCTTACTGAAACTGCCATAGATTGGAACAAACTTAGTGACAATTTAGTTGAAGCGAGTGTTTCAAGTCACTACTAACAAAATTGGACTAATGCGCATTCTTTCCCGTTGAGCCAGCAGTGGTCACTTCAACGTATTAATCTAGATCCAGATCCAGAATGTCCATGTTTGTCTTAACGTGACTAAACGGAAGAAAAATGAAAAAAAAATGAAGAAAATATTCTTCTATCAAAGCATTCCTGACACACATACAGCACAAGCGACCACTAAAAACACGACTGAATGTTGTAATGGGTTTGAATTAGCCGCAAGGTTTTGCACCAGGAGTTGTTTGTATTCCATAATGTTAAAGAACAAAGAAAACTTGGGAATTTACAACCGAATTAACAAGCTAGTGCGACAAACTTGTATGACTTGTCACTGATTTAAAATCAATAAAACGGTTTGTCACCACTAAGACATTCAATCCTTATGTTTGAGAAAATGTCTGTCTGCCTGCCTGCCTGCCTGCCTGCCTGCCTGTCTGTCTGTCTCTCTGTCTGTCTGTCTGTCTGTCTGTCTGTCTGTCTGTCCGTACGTCTGGAGCGGCAGTTGTGGGTTGCTTTGCCAGTACAGAATGGCATGTGGGTTTTTGGTACTTGTGGGGTGCACACAAGTGCTAAATGCGTACAGAATGGCATTGTGGGGTTAATTCCATTTTTACATTTTTCTTTTAGTTTTTTCAACTTTTATCATTCTTTATTACTGTCATTAGGGTTGGATCTCAAGTTTTGTGACATTAGGGTTAGAAAAAAATAGGTTTTGTTTTGTTTTATATAAAAAAAATGTTTTATAACATATAAAAACCGCACCCCACAACATCACTTCCAGCGGAACGTCCGTCCGCCCGCCCGCAACTCCGCACCCAACCCCGCCCGCCCGTCCGTCCACCCCCGGCCTCCCGCTTAAGAAGAAGTGTTATGATAATATTTATTAAATGAACATTGTGTCCCTTTCACGACAGTGAAGCGGGACGGTAGTGTGGTGGAAACGGTGTTTGGCGCTCACGCCAGATGTTGCGGATTTATATCAGCAAAAACAAAAACAATTCATTATTAAAAAAATTATAAATAAAAATGAAAACAATTGTATTATGCATTATGATAAACTATGTGATAGACTAAATTCAAAATTATATCTTTTTAGACGTATATCTAGATACTTAAATATTGAAATGAACTTTTATTCGAGACAAGAATTAAATGATATAAGAGAAAAAAAATTAGAAGGTATGAAAATTAGATCAAGAGCAAAATGGATTCAAGAGGGGGGAAAAATGTCTAGATACTTTTGTAATTTAGAAAACCAAAATTTTGTATCTAAATCAATGTTGAGTTTAAAACTTAATAATGAACAGACAATAAACGATCAAGATAAAATTATTAAGGAAACAGTAAAATTATATAAAAAATTATACTCCCAAAATGAAACTGTAGAAGTAGATTTAAATAATATATTTTCTGATATTAATGTTCCTAAACTAAATAATGATTCGAAAAAATCACTTGAAGGTCATATAACATATGCAGAAATATAGGGCTGTCTGAAGAATATGTCAAATTTTAAAAGTCCTGGATTCGATGGTTTTACAGTAGAGTTTTTTTGGAAAGACATTGGCCATTTTCTTGTACGTGCGATAAATGATGGCTTTGACAAAGATGAACTTTCAGTCACACAAAAACAAGGTGTAATCACTTGCATACCTAAAGGAAATAAAGATAAACAGCTTTTAAAAAACTGGCGCCCAATATCACTTTTAAATGTAGCATATAAACTAGCATCCGCAGCTATTGCACAACGAATTAGATATGTTTTGCCATCTATTATAAATGAAGACCAGACAGGCTTTTTACCAGGAAGATAATATATAGGTGAAAACACCAGGTTACTGTATGATATGATGTTTTACTTAGAAAAACAACATAAACCAGGAGTATTACTTCTGGTTGATTTTGAAAAAGCTTTTGACTCTGTAAGCTGGTCGTTTATCTTTAAAGTTCTCAATTTCTTTAACTTTGGCCCTTCAATAACAAAATGGATACAATTATTTTATACAAATATAGAATCATTTATTGTTATAAATGGACACCTATCTGAGTGGTTCTACTTAAACAGAGGTTGTAGACAAGGGGACCCTCTCCTTATATATTCCTTTTATGTGCAGAAATCATTGCTGTTCTGATCAGAAATAACCCAGGTATTAAAGGTATAGATATTGGTGAAAATAAATTTTTGATTTCACAATATGCAGATGACACCTTAATTGTTTTAGATGGTACAGAAAAATCATTGTGAAATACCCTTAAAATTTTAAAATTCTATGCAGAAATCTCCGGCCTTAAAATGAATATTGAAAAAACTAAGACGGTGTGGATAGGATCAAGAAAAAACTGTCAAGAAAAGTTATGTGAGAAATGGCATCTTTCTTGGGTAAATAAATTCACAATATTAGGTTTAAAATTCTTTGTAAATTTAAATGAAATAATAAATATTAATTATAAAGAAAAAATTCAAGACATTAAAAAACTTCTTGCCAATTGGTCAAGGAGAATTTTAACTCCAATAGGCAAAATATTAGTTATAAAAAGTTTAGTATTATCAAAATTAAACCATCTAATTATGGCATTGCCAAGTCCAACTTGTGCAATGATCAGAGAACTAAAATCATTATTCTTTAAATTTTTACGGGACGGTAAACCAGAAAAAATAAAACGTGCAGTTATATACCAGTCATATGAAAAAGGTGGTATAAAAATGTTTGACATTGATGTTTTCTTTGGCTCCTTGAAATTGACATGGATAAGACGGTTTTTTCAGTCAAACAAACCATATTTATCTATTTTTAAAACTATGTACCCCTATATTATAATTTTTTCTTCATTTGGAGCAGATTTCATTTCTCGACATGTTAATAGAATAGATAACCCTTTCTGGAACGATATATTTAATATTTATAAAAAAAATTCAACAAATATCATACCTAGAAACTGGAATAACTTTCAGTCCACTCCATTATGGCACAACCCTCATATTAAGGTCGGAGGATCTGGTATTTTACTGAATCATTGGTTTAAAAAAGGAATATATTATATAAATGACCTCATGAATACAAATGGCAATTTCTTCACATACAGAGAATTCACTGAAAAATATAGTGTTAACACTAACTTTATCGAATTTGAAGAACTCGTAGCATCAGTCAGACACTACTTAGATAAGTTATCTTTTCAACATTTATCATGCATTTGCCTTAACCCTTTAATACCATATACAATGTCAACAATCCTGAAAGATAAAAAGGGTTGTAGAACAATTTACCAACATTTCATGAATAAAGATTATATTTCAACTTCTAAAACAAAATGGGAGAATGATTTAAATATTCGAATTAATCTGAGAGATAGTAAGTATTACGCTCTTCCTTTCAATGTCACTAAAGACACACATTTACAATGGTTCCAATTTAGAATTAATCACAGAATTCTTGGAACAAATTCATTGCTTAAAAAAATGAAGATTAAAGAATCCGATGTATGTTCCTTTTGTCAAAGAGAAACCGAAACTATTAAACATATATTTATTGACTGCATAGTAACGCAACAATTTTTTCAAAGTTTTAAAAACTATCTGAATGAAAAGTGCAATACAATAAATACAGACCGGTCATCTTCAGACATAATCTTTGGCAGTATGAAATTCGAAACTGTTTTGAATAGGCTGCTATATACTGCTAAACACTTCATAAACTGTCAAAAAATGAAAAACAATATTCCTATTTTTGAACCATTCAAACACTATATTAAAATGTTGTATGAAACAGAACGATATATTGCCAAAAATAACATTGAGGTGGAAAAATTTGATTTGTTATGGAACCTATACATTCCCTTTATATCTTAAAAATAAAGACTATTAATTTTACATTTTTCAGATTTATGTATTATAAAAGTTGCCTTCCAGGATGGCTTCTTTGCTTATTTTGTGTAGACAGTACTTTAGTGAAAATCTCCTGCTGCCTCGATTTTTTCTATTATTGTTTTAGTTTTTTTTTTTTCTACTTATATATTGTTTTATAATGATCCAACTTCTGTTTTGTTTTTCATTAAAAGAAAAGGAAAGTGTTTATATAACAATTTTACATCTCGTCATAGAACACATGTGTACTCTAACTAGAGTTTATCTTATTTGTGAAAGCAAATTTTGCAATAATATAAGATCTTAATTACTGTTCACATCAATAGTATAGCCTATATTTTTTGTGTCCCAAATGGAATCATTATAATTATAAGGGACTTTGTTAAACTATAAATATCTGCTTGGAAAGAGTGTTTACACATGTACACTCTTAATAATGTTTCTTTCAAAACAATTGTTGTTTCATTTTATTATTTTTTAATATTTGATTTTTAAAAATCAACAACAAAAAAATCCTTACACTACACACCTGTCTCTCTTGAATTCACATATAAGTTTGTTACTTATTCTTTCTGTATATTTATATACATAATTTACATAATATTTTAGTTTGTATGTGAATCTGCTTATTTTTTCATGAAATATATTCAAATGAGAAATATATTACACTAATATTCAACCAGTCCAATAACTGAAAACACATGTTTTATAAAATTTAAGAAATAGGTGATTCTTTTGTGTTTTCTGATTCTCAAATAAAGTTAAATTTTACTAGAAAAATATAAAATGAACCGAGGTATCTTTGATATTTTTTTTAATGTCTTACCCTGGCTTTCAATAAACACCATCAATTAACACACAAAAAATTGTGTTTATAAATCATTCCAATTATAGATACCTCTAATAAATATAAACACACAAAAACAACCCCATTACAATAAAATTCATGTAATTATTGCCACTTTATGTTTTCTGTAAAAAGGGATAAACCAAAATACATATTTAATATTTATTAAGGTTGTACACCAAGCCAGCCACTATAGACTTAAGAGAGAAAAATCTATTGAAGTCATTAGACAACATAATTTTCTTATACTATCATCTGCTGTGTCAGATTTTATTTTATTTCTGTTTGATTTTTGTTTTAGCTCGAGCTACAATCTATAATTTGTTTAGACTGGTGTGTCGCTTTAAGATTAATGTATATATGTGTATTCAGTGAAAGGCAAAAGAAAGTATACATACCTATAAACGTCGACAGGTCAAGGAACAAAAAATGTATTGCATATAAATTTTGTATATTTATATTTCATCATACTGTTGAATCAAAAAACAAACATTTAATTCATTTCAAAGCAAAACAATAAGAAAAAATCAGTTCATTTTTCCATCACATGAATAAACTTAGTCAATAATGAAATAATTTCAAAAACCAAAATGTATGCTTACTTTTTCTTTCAGTGTATATATATGAATGTATGTTACAACTTGACTGATATATATATTTGTACGGTTTGTTGAGGGATGGTAAAACATTGTAATCTTGATATTATTGATTTTAAATGTGTTATTCAGAGGGCCTCATTAAAAATAAGTTTTATATAGTATATAAAACTTAATGAGTTTACCCTCTCATTGTATGCTTCTGCATTAAAAGCACTGTTGGCCGATTAGTTTCATTCATAACTTTGCAGATGTGCGTGTTAACACACGGTCTACTCAAGGTTGGGAGAGTTTTCTCATCTTCACGTGCTCAACGTGCTTTCATTCATGGAAATGGTATAGTCGCATTGGAATGTCATTGTCCGTCTTTCCGTCCGTAGTAGAGTCACTTGCAAGCATGAACGCATCCAAAAGAGGAAAACGGCAGCCTAACTCGGTTTTGATAGAGTTTTTTATATGAAGGATAATGAAATATGCAGCACATCTTACGCCCCACAACACAGCTGCGCCCCCTTTATCCCCATGGTAACATGATTATTACGCTTAAAAAAGTCCTATGTAATTTGGTGTGAAATATTTTCAAAAATGTTCAAAAGTTGTTCCGATTTCTTGCTGAAGACGAGTAGAGCAAATGTTGGTATAGCATATACTGCAATAAGACATCACTGGTGTTAAAATAGTAAATTTTATAGAATTTTTATAAATCCATGTATTTATGAGCATTTAAGGATTTCTTTTTTTAAAAAAACAAGCTTAGGGTGTTACAGCACCCTCTTTAAAAAACAAGCTTGTCAACCTACCAGTTATTGTTTATTTATTGTGGGAATACATTCCTGCTATGAAAAAATACTTTATAAAAACATTCTATGTTGAATGTTTACCATTGGAATCCTAGACATTATTTTATATAGAACAAAAAACAAAATTTAACTGTGTAATGAAAACTGAACGCCCACTAGCTTAAATCTGTTCTATTCTCAAACAGCACTGAGTGAACTCTATATTCCAAGGATTTTGATCTGCAAATATTTATAAAGTATATAAATTTACAAATATTTATACAGTATAAAAATACGCAAACATTTATACAGTATATATATCCGCAAACATATATACAGTATATAGATCCGCCAACATTAATACATTATATAGATCCGCAAACATTTATACAGTATATAGATCCACGAACATTTATACAGTATATAGATCTGAAAACAATTATACAGTATATAGATCCGACAACATTTATACAGTATATAGATCTGTTAACAAGTATACAATATATAGATCGCAAACAATTATACAGTATATAGATCCGCAAATAGTTATACAATATAAAGATCCGCAAACATGTATACGTTATATTGATCCGCCAACATTTATACAGTATATGGATCTGCAAACAATTATACAGTTTATAGATAGGATAACAATTATACAATATATAGATCAGCAAACATTTATACAGTATATAGATCTGCAAACAATTATATAATATATAGATCCGCAAACATTTATACTGTAAATTGATCCGCAAATATTTATACAGTATATAGATCCGCAAACAATTATACAGTATATAGATCTGCAAACATTTACACAGTATATAGATCGGCAAACATATATACAGTATATAGATCCGCAAACATTTATACAATATATAGATCCGCAAACATTTATACAGTATATAGATCCGCAAGCTTATATACAGTATATAGATCTGCAAACATTTATACAGTATAAAGATCCGCAAACATTTATACAATATATAAATCAGCAAACATATACACAGTAATAAGATCTGCAAACATTTATACAGTATAAAAATCGGCAAACAATTATACAACATATAGATCCGCAAACACTTATACAGTATATGGATCCGCAAACATTTATACAATATATAGATCTGCAAATATTTATACAGTATATAGATCCGCAATCATTTATACAGTATATAGATATGCAGACATTTATACAATATATAGATCCGCAAACTCTTATACAGTATATGGATCCGCAAACATTTATACAATATATAGATCAGCAAACATATACACAGTATATAGATCCACAAACATTTATACAGTATATAGATCCACAAAAAACATTTATACAGTATATAGATCCGCAATCATTTATACAGTATATAGATCTGCAAACAATTATACAATATATAGATCCGCAAACATGTATACAGTATTAAGATCCGCACACATTTATACAGTTTATAGATCTGCAAATATGTATACTGTATAAAGATCCGCAAACAAGTATACAATATATAGATCCGCTAACATTATTACATTATATAGATCCGCAAACATTTATACAGTATATAGATCCGCAAACATTTATACAGTATAAAGATCCGCAAACATTTATACAGTATATAGATCCACAAATATTTATACAGTATATAGATCTGCAAACATTTATACAATCTATAGATCCGCAAACATATATACAATGTAAAGATCCTCAAACATTTATACTGTATATAGATCCGCAAATATTTATACAGTATATAGATCTGCAAACATATATACAATATAAAGATCCGCAAACATTTATACAGTATATAGGTCTGCAAACATTTATACAGTATATACATCTGCAAACATATATACAATATAAAGAACCGCAAACATTTATACAGCATATAGATCCGCAAACATTTATACAGTATATACATCTGCAAACATATATACAATATAAAGATTTAAATCAGGTTTTAATTATTTCAAATCATAAAGACAGTTTAAACCATGTTTATTTCATTCAGTTCGATAGAGTGTGGTTTTACTTTATATATGAAGCGATCTATAATACGCGTTCATTGTAAAAACAGCATGTGAAATATACGTTCGTCACGTGATACATATATATGAAATTACTATATGTTGTAGTTTATTTGTGAAATATAAGTTCGTAACGTGATACATGTATATGAAATTACTATATGTTGTAGTTTATAAGTGAAATATACGTTAGACACGTGATACATGTACATGAAATTACTATATGCTGTAGTTTATAAGTAAGTCACGTGATACATGTATATGAAATTACTATATGTTCTAGTTTATGTGTGATACACACGTTCGTCACGTGATACATGTATATGAATTATTATATACTGTAGTTTATATGGGAAATACACGTTCATCACGTGATGCATGTATATGACATTACTATATGTTGTAGTTAATATGTGAAATACACGTTCATCACGTGATACATGTATATCACATTATTATATGTTGTAGTTAATTTGTGAAATATACGTTCGTCACGTGATACATGTATATAAATAACTATATGTTGTAGTTTATATGTGAAATATACGTTCGTCACGTGATACATGTATATGAAATTACTATATGAAATAGTTTATATGTGAAATATACGTTCGTCACGAGATACATGTATATGAAATTCCTATATGTTGTAGTTTATATGTGAAATATACGTTCGTCAGGAGATACATGTATATGAAATTCCTATATGTTGTAGTTTATATGTGAAATACACGCTCGTCACGTGATACATGGATATGAAATTACTATATGTTGTAGTTTATATATGAAATACACGCTCGTCACGTTATATATGTATTTGAAATTACTATATATTGTACTTTATATGTGAAATACACGCTTGTCACGTTATAAATGTATATGAAATTACTATATATTGTAGTTTTTATATGAAATACACGCTATTCACGCTATACATGTATACGAAATTAATGTATATTGTAGTTTTTATATGAAATACACGCTCGTCACGTTATACATGTATATGAAATTACTATATATTGAAATTTATATATAATATACACGCTCGTCACGTTATACATGTATATGAAATTACTATATATTGTAGTTTTATATGAAATACACGCTATTCACGCTATACATGTATACGAAATTACTATATATTGTAGTTTTTATATGAAATACACGCTCGTCACGTTATACATATATATGAAATTACTATATATTGTAATTTATATATAATATACACGCTTGTCACGTTATACATGTATATGAAATTACTATATATTGTAGTTTATATGTGAAATACACGCTAGTCACGTTATACATGTATATGAGCAATACTACATATTGTAGTTTATATATGAAATACACGTTCGTCACGTTATACATGAATTTGAAATTAATATATGCTGTCGTTTATTGATGAAATACACGCTCGTCAAGTTATACATGTATATAAAATTACTATATGCTGTAGTTTATATGTGAAATTCACGCTCGTCACATTATATATGTATATGAAATTTCTATATATTGTAATTTATATGTGAAATACATGTTCGTCACGATATACATATATGAAACATTACTATTTACTGTAGTTTATATGTGAAATACACGCTCGTCACGTTATACATGTATATGAAATGCCTATATGTTGTAGTTTATATGTGAAATACACGCTCGTCACGTTAACCATGTATGTAACATTAATCTATATTGAAATTTATATGTGAAATACACGCTTGTCACGTAATACATATGATATGAAATGACTTTATGTTGTAGTTTATGTGTGAAATACACACTTGTCACGTTATACATGTATGTAACATTAATCTACATTAAATTTTATATGTGAAATACACTCTCGTCACGTTATACATGTATGAACCATTACGGTATATTGTAGTTTATATGTGAAATACACGTCACGTGATACATGTATTTAACATGACTGTATATTGTAATTTATATATTAAATACACGCTCGTCACGTTATCAATGTATATAATATTATAATATGTTGTAGTTTACATGTGAAATACACGCTCATCACGTGATACATGTATATGAAATAATTGAATGTTGTAGTTTATATATGAAATACACGCTCGTTATGTTATACAAATATATATCATTACTCTACGTAGTAGTTTATATATGAAATACACGCTTTTCACGGTATACGTCTATGTAACATTACTATATATTGTAGTTTATATGTGAAAAACACGCTCATCACGTTATATATGTATGTAGCATTACTATATATTGCAATTTATATGTGAATAGACGCTCGTCATGTTATACATGTATATTATATTACTATATGTTGTAATTTATATGTGAAATACTTACTCGTCACTTTATACATGTATTTAACATTATTATATGTTGTATTGTATATGTGAAATACACTCTCGTCACGTGATACATGTATATAAAATAACTGTATATTTTAGTTTATATGTGAAATACACGCTCGTCACGTGATATATGTATATGAAATTACGGTATGTTGAAGTTTATATGTGAAATACACGCTCGTCACGTTGTACATGTATATGTAATTCCTATATATTGTAGTTTATGTGAAATACACGCTCGTCACGTTATACATGCATATGAAATTACTATATGACGTTGTTTATGTATGAAATACACGTTCGTCACGTGATACATGTATTTGAAATTACTAAATATTGTAGTTTATATGTGAAATACACCATCGTCACGTGATACATGTATATGAAATTACTATATGTTATAGTTTATACGTGAAATCCAAGCTCTTGATGTTATACATGTATAAGAAATGACTATTTATTGTAGTGTATAGATGAAATACACGCTCGTCACGTTATAGACGTATTTGAAATTACTATATTTTGTAGTTTATTGATGAAATACACGCTCGTCACGTTATTATTGTATGTAACATTACTTTATATTGTAGTTTATATGTGAAATACACGCTCGTCACGTTATACATGTATGTAACATTATTCTATATTGTAGTTTATATGTGAAATACACGCTCGTCACGTTAATCATGTATATGAAACGACTATATGTTGTAGTTTATATGTGATGTACACGATCGTTACGTTATTCATGTATAGGAAATTACTATATGTTGTTGTTTATATGTAAAATACACGCTCGTCCATTATACATGTATGTAACATAATTATATATTGTAGTTTATATGTGAAATACACGGTCGTCACGTTATACATGTATATGAAATTACTATATGTTGTAGTTTATATGTGAAATACACGCTCGTCCATTATACATGTATGTAACATTATTATATATTGTAGTTTATATGTGAAATACACGCTCATCACGTTATACTTGTATATGAAATTAATATATATTGTAGTTTATATGTGAAATACGCATCACATGATACATGTATTTTACACGCTCGTTAAGTGATACATGTATATGAAAAATACTATATATTTTAGTTCATATATGAAATACACGCTCGTCACGTTATACATGTATTTGAAATTACTATATGATGTAGTTTATTGATGAAATACACGCTTGTCACGTTATACATGTATGTAACATTACTTTATATTATTGTTTATATGTGAATTACATGCTTGTCACGTTATACATATATATTGTATTTTATATGTGTAATACACGCTCTTCACGTTAAACATGTATACGAAATGACTATATGTTGTAGTTTATATGTGATGTACACGCTCGTTACGATATATATGTATTGGAAATTACTATATGTTGTAGTTTATATGTGAAATACACGCTCGTCCATTATACATGTATGTAACATTAATATATATATTGTAGTTTATATGTGAAATACACGCTCGTCATGTTATACATGTATATAAAATTACTATATGTTGTAGTTTATATGTGAAATACACGCTCGTCCATTATACATGTATGTAACATTATTATATATTGTAGTTTATATGTAAAATACAGGCTCATCACGTTATACATGTATATGAAATTGATATATATTGTAGTTGATATGTGAAATCGCATCACATGATACATGTATTTTACACGCTCGTCAAGTGATACATGTATATGAAAAATACTATATATTTTAGTTTATATATGAAATATACGCTCGTCACGTTATACATGTATTTGAAATTACTATATGATGTAGTTTATTGATGAAATACACGCTCTTCACGTTATACATGTATGTAACATTACTTTATATTATTGTTTATATGTGAATGACATGCTTGTCACGTTATACATA
Organism: Panopea generosa; assembly: GCA_029582155.1. NCBI lineage: Eukaryota > Metazoa > Mollusca > Bivalvia > Adapedonta > Hiatellidae > Panopea > Panopea generosa. The sequence continues at coordinate 12,024,740 of CM055908.1, forward strand.
TATATTGTATTTTATATGTGTAATACACGCTCGTCACGTTAAACATGTATGTAACCTTATTATATATTGTAGTTTATAATTGAAATACACGCTAGTCACGTTATACATGTATATGAATTTACTATATGTTGTAGTTTATTTTTGAAAAATACGCTCGTCGCGTTATATATGTATTTGAAATTAATATATATATAGTGTAGCTGATGTAAAATACACGTCACGTGATACCTGTATATGAACAATACTATATATTGTACTTTATATATGAAATACACGCTCGTCACGTTATACATGTATTTGAAATTACTATATGCTGTAGTTTATTGATGACTTACACGCTCGTCACGTTACAATTGTATGTAGCATTACTTTATATTATTGTTTATATGTGAAATATATTCTCGTCACGTTATAACTGTATATTGTAGTTTATATGTGAAATACACGCTCGTCATTTTATACATGTACATAATATTACTATATGTAGTATTTTATAGATGAAAAACATGCTCGTCACGTTTAACATGTATATGACATTACTTTATGTTGTTTTTTATATGTGAAATAAACGCCCGTTACGTTATATATGTATATATAATAACTATATGTTGTAGTTTATATATGAAATACACGCTTGTCACATTTTACATGTATATGACATTACTCTTTGTTGTAGTTTATATGTGAAATACACGCTCGTCACATTACACATGTGCGTAACTTTACTTTATGTTGTAGTTTATATGTGAAATACACGCTCGTCATGTTATACTTGTATGGAACATTACTATATGTTGTAGTCTATATGTGAGATGCACGCTCGTAACGTGATACTTACACTAGTAATAATAATGTTATAATGAATCATTTTTTTTAAAAACTAAAACAGTTAGGCGAGTTAACCTAACCCTTTTTAGAATGCGTTTCTATTGATGAATATCAAAATCAAACATAAATTGTATTTTATCAACATCACATCAACATCATTATATTATTATTACTATTTGTATCTTATAAAAACATACAATTTAAATAATTATTTTTAATTTTGTATTTAAAAAGAGTAAAAATAACTTGCTATACGTTTAAAACTCCTTTCATGTTTTTCGATAAATGACAATATTTCAAAATTAACAAGTACGAGATATTGGTAATGTACGCCAACATCTGATGCAACGTCATTTGTTTTCTCCCTTAGATTATAAGAAATACTAACAAATCTATTAAAAAAAATTAAGAATAATGTTTGTTGAATATTTATATATTTGCCTTGGCATATCATAATAACTATGTAATAATAATAACAATAATAATGTCATGTTTTGTAATTATGTTTTGAACAGAAAATGAGTTATACTTCTTTACTTTTTTACCAGTAGTAATATATAAATATTTTGATTGTTTTTTAATTATTTGACACAAAGATTATCAGGTAGGTATGCATTAACTATTTGCTGTTAGAAAAGCATATTCCATCCTTTGTGACCCATCCAGCAGGTTACCCTCGACATCGACAACATTTTCGTTAAGAGTTTGCAGGTTGTTTTTATGTCTATCAGACAACAGCAACACTTTAAATTTGCTCTTCTAGAAAATCTACAGTTGTATTCGTACCATTATCTGAGGCATCAGCTTAAAAGATAACACGAAGAAATATGTACAGTTCTCTGATATTGTTTTGTTAATCATGTATAACACAGACGCTTTGAACTGTTTGTAGCAGCCTTAAAATAGACATGCACGCTAATGGTAGTAGCACTTAATCAATTGGGACAGCGTTCGAACATAAGCAAAATGTTCCGTTGCACTGAATGTAACAATAACAATTGCTCAATATATCAACTACATGTATGTTGCCCCTTTGATTCTTTATTTTACATCAATAGTGAATCTAGTTCTTACTACTTAGAGAATATGCAGATGATATAACGTGCTAATGGCACAACAAATGGCTTTCATGGATGTTGATTTCTTCAAAAAGATTGATTGATTGATTGATTGATTGATTGATTTATTGATTGATTGATTGATTGATTGAATATTTAACCTCATTTTTATGCCATCGAAGGCTAACAGACGTCTTCAAAAAGAAGTTATTAAATTATAATTTATACATATTATGAATAATTGAACACAGTCTGAGTTTTTGTATTATTTCAATATAACTGGTGTAGCAGATTTACAGTGTTTTCATGTATTTATTATATAGATTACACACATTGACCAAATTTTTTGATATTCATATTATCCATGTATGATTTATTATTCTGTTAAATGTGAAAAAACAAAAATAGAGATACATCATGTCTTATGCATGGCAGAATGCTGGTTTACTCTGCAGATGGTCATATTGGTATTTTCATGTCCATAAGTTTAGGTTTATATGCAGTGTTCAGTCTCATATTTCATAAACACATGTCCTCTTAGACATATCACATTGGTGACACTCACTCCTTCATATAATTTAGCCATATTTCTGTAGAGCTACCAATCCTTAATTTAGATTGAAATAACTGCAAGATCATGCTGAATTACCATGGGTATGTTTATTGTTCAGATTGTGATTTTTTCATTTATATATTACCCCGCCCAGTTATTTCTACATACAAAAATAGAATTGTCTGCAAAATGAAATCATTTGCATATTTATAGTGAATTGGCAGGGTTTTTTTAATTATTAAAAGTCATTAGTTGCAATCTTGCTGACAGGCCAGTTTACGGTTAACTTCGGTTGTTTTCGGTTGTCATCGCATTAAATTCTGCGTCGAATTATTTAATTTTAAATAGTTTTTGTTTGTTCTCCTTTCTAAAGAAAATCCTATGGGTGTGCAGAATTTTACAGTAAATGACATGTCTGCATGATATGTTGGGTCTGTGTTGTCTATTCTATATTTGAAATAACGTGTAAAGAGAGAAATGGAATACTCTTGCATGAAAATTTCTGAATTATTTGCTTCTGTGGTAACCATTTAATACTGAAATTGAAATTTTACTTAGTTTTCATGAATTTCGTTATATAAAATCATTTTTTTTATCAAAGTGTATGATTTTCATCCGATTTTCAGACACTTTTTCATTTTTATTTCGTGGAGTTTCAGACATTTTTAAGACATAATTGGTAAAGTTTTTTTAAAACGTAAACTGTATGGTAGTGAATTCCTTATTTTAGTGCAGATATAGGGATGCATTTAGCTCTTTTGAACTTGTATAGAGTATTGTGACATAATATGCTTATGTTGAATCTTTAAATAATGTCCTCTTCAGGACTCACACCACTTTTATCTCCCTTGAGTACAGATAAAGGAGGTAGAAAGAATGTTTTATTTCTCTTTTTTTTCTCTTTTCAGGGCTTTGTATTGCAGTGATTTTATTTTTTCTTACGATATGTTAATGGTAAATATTTTAGAAATCACCACGGATCACCACTGACAATTTGATGCTGGCATATTATTGCTCTGGATCATCAATCTATTAAATTAAACAAATAATTACGTTATGCATTTTTTTCTTTGTAATTGCATACCTTGAACCAGTAAAGAATTTGAGCCCAGACACATGCTGCAGATTGTGTTGTTTTCACTGTGTTTTTGGAAATAAATGTTACAATGGAGTACTATGGGAAATGTAATAGTGGTGTGAGACATTCATATCTATCATCATCATCATCATCATCGTCGTCATTGTCATCGTCATCACCATCATCATCATCATCATCTCAATCATTATCATTATCAATATCATAATTACCATCCTCAGCTTCATCGTCATCATCATTATTATCATCATCATCATCATCTTCATTATCATCATGATCATAATTACTATCCCCAACATCATCGTCATCACCATCATCATCATCATCGAGATCATTTCCATCCACAGCATCATCTTCATCATCATCATTATCATCATCATCATCATCATGTTCATTATCATAAAGATCATCTCCATCATTATCATGATCATTATCATAATTACCATATCCAGCATCATCTTCATCATCTTCATTATCATCATCACCATCATCATGATCACTATCATAAAGATCATCTCCATCATTATCATGATAATTATCATTATTACCATCTCCAGCATCATCCTCATCATCATCATTATGTTCATCACCATCATCATGAACTTCAGCATAAAGATCATCTCCATCATTATCATGATCATTATCATAATTACCATCCCCAGCATCATCTTCATCATCATCATTATCACCATCACCATCATCATGTTCATTATCATAAAGATCATCTCCATCATTATCATGATCATTATCATAATTACCATCTCCAACATCATCTTCATCATCTTCATTATCATCATCACCATCATCATGATCACTATCATAAAGATCATCTCCATCATTATCATGATACTTATCATTATTACCATCTCCAGCATCATCCTCATCATCATCATTATGTTCATCACCATCATCATGAACTTCAGCATAAAGATCATCTCCATCATTATCATGATCATTATCATAATTACCATCTCCAGCATCATCCTCATCATCATCATTATCATCATCACCATCATCATGAACTTCAACATAAAGATCATCTCCATCATTATCATAATCATTATCATAATTACCATCTCCAGCATCATCCTCATCATCATCATTATCATCATCACCATCATCATGAACTTCAACATAAAGATCATCTCCATCATTATCATGATCATTATCATAATTACCATCTCCAGCATCACCAGTATCACCATCATCACCATTATCAGTATCGGCTCATTTTTATCTACAACTCCATCTTTATTATAATCTATGTCCATCTCTATTACCATATCAGGCTGTTTCTATCATCATCTCTGTCATCTCTATCTCCATATCCGTCGTATCTTCAACTTATTCTCCATTATTATCATGAACAACAAAGTTGTATACTTATCTATGAAACACACCTCTGATATGTATCCAATGGTAGGCACAATCGTTATATACGATCACACTGAACAAACACGAACTGGTATAACATTTTCGAAATAAATTATGTTTTTTTCATTAAAATCTTTTGCGGTTTGTGTTATTTTACCGTTGACAATGACGTTGTGTAACTTAAACTCTAACGTAACCTGATCTAGCCTGGTTCCCATACACGGTATTAAAATATTAAGCCGGGACACATGTCAATTGGCCATCGGCAGTTTCGATCACCCTCTACAGAAATTAAATATTTATCATGAACATAAGAAAATTTTTTAACAATAAAATTCCTCAAAAGAATGACCTCTTGTTAAACTGCCTTCTCTGCTCCAAGATAAGTGTTATGTATCGAACATTAACCGTTAATGGGGTTTTACTTACCGCTTTACCTCGTCAACAGTAATGCGTGTGGGAACCGTATTTGATCATAAAATTGTATATGGCGATATAATCTAGCTTGGCCATTAACATTTACAATGCGTTTGGTGCTTTACTGTAGTTTAATGAATAAATATTACTGGTCAGTTTTGTTATTTGCAGCTCACATTATTCACATTTAAGTAGTAGTAGTAATTTATTTATATATTAAAATATTTTAGGTTGAATCGTTAGATTTAATATAAATGAATAAAACAGATGGCTCATTTATTCACACCGTAATTGGTGTAAGAGGGACGGGATGGACCATCATTTAAATATACCTTAGTGTATTTACATAACATATATGCAAAACATAATTTGGCCACCGTGACCGAGTTCTGTTGGCATTAGACGCATTTCGTCGTAAGATCATTAATTTAAGACTTGTTCTGTTTAGTTTTTAATTTTTCATTATATAGTAATATTTTACCAGATGTTTTAACACATTTATAGTAAATGAATATCATCTTATACCATTGGTTTCTTTTAAACATTTATACAATGAAATAATTCGCCATGTGTGGTCATTAAGTCATTATATATATGGAGATAATTATTTGTGAATAACTAAACATACTTATACAGAGCAAGCATAAATGTGCAGACCAGACTACGGCGAACTCACCTAGCTACAATGCAAGCAACTGACACAATATCAATGCATCTACAAAACATATAGATTTGGAGTCAACCATGACTCATAAACAGTTACTATTGTTTTACATGTTACACATCTGGACTGGACGGACAATTTACATACATAAACAGTACTTATATCTCTCTGTGAGTAGGATCCAGTTGAGGATCCATGACTACATGATAAGATTAGGATGGAAAGGTTTATTGATCTTAGGAGAGAGTTGAAGCAATTACGTTTTTTCCAAACAAAAGAACGTCGACCGGAGTATTGTGAAGAAGTACAAGCTTTCTATGTACGGCTTGTGTCTGGATTTCGACGAACGAAATCTTCTCGACCCAGACATCTTCCCTTGAAAAATACTTGGGGTCTTATTGACACTCCCGGCGTCAAGTACATGGTCTGGTGTGTAAAAACACTAAGCTTTTAACTGTGCCACAAACAGAGCGTCGTCATGAATATTGTGAAGATGTTTAAGCTTTCTTTGAACGGTTTGTGTCCGGATTTGAACGAACACTTTCTGCGTCATTTACATAGGCTGTGGTTCTTAAAAAACACCAAGTTTCTAACTGTGTTACAAACAGAACGCCGCCGCCAGTATTGTGAAGAAGTCCACGCTTTCAGTGTTATATTTGTGATGTAAAATTCCCGACCCAAATGTCACCCCTTGGAAAATACTTGTTTTGATTACACCTTCTGTACATGGTCTGTGGTTCTTAAAAACATCAAGTATTTAACTTTGTTTTAATTGGAACCGCGCCAGCAGCTGTATCTTTTGACCGTTTTTGAGGCAATTCTTGTGTAATAAATTTGTTTTGGGGTTCATAAAAACAAGAAGTTCTTAACTCTGTTTTAATTGGTACACGTCAGTAGTTGGATCTTTCTGACCGCGTTTCCTGTGCTTATATTTGTGATCGGATTTCAAAGAAAGTTTCTAAAACGCGCCTGGGTCTGGCGCCTAATATCACCTCTTGGAAAATTCTTGGGTTTTATTTTGCAGTTTCTATGTAATAAGTGTTGTCTGGAGTTCGTAAAAACAGTGTTGGAAACCATTTCCCATCCGACCCAGGAATATTGAAAAAAGACATAACTCACGTTAATTGTCATGAAAGGTCTAGTTAGTATTCATTTCAATTCAATTTTCAATTTCGTGATTAAGGCCTCAAGCCCATGACACATATAACAATATATAGAAAAAGAATATACACATGTGCATTGCAGATAAGTATTAACATGATTAACAATATGTGATTAATTTGTGATTGTTCTACTTTACAATTTAAGAAATATTTTCCTCCTTAACGTTGCATAATAAATGTATGAAGCAAAATCATGAATATTCTTTACATTCTGACTTGCTAAAAATATATGCAGATTATGACTTTTCTACCAGTTCTATATTTCCGTGGTATATATAATGAGCGCAAATCTACATAAATAGGGCAGAGAAGAATAAAATGAAATTCATCTTCTACTTGATTGAGTAAACAAACTTTACAAATGCGTTCATTCCTAGGAATGTTATTGTATCTGCCTCTTTCCACTTCCAAGCTATGTACGCCAGTTCTTAACTTTGCAAAACAATGTCTAAATTTCCTAACATCAAGTATAGAAACATTAGCTTCTTCCTCATAATATGGTTTAATATGTTTATACACCATCAGTGTATGTGTTGACTCTAATAAGCTATACCAATTTCGCAAATATTAATCTTTCATTCTCTTTGTAAAAATCTCTAAAACTAAGTGTTCATTGTCCACTCCTTGGTTCAACCATACATAACTAAAACCGTTTTCAGAAAACATTCGATATATCTCTCTAGCCCAATTCATAAAGCAGTTGTTAGTCGTATTCATTAACATAGTATAACATTTCTTTACACATTGTGTCCGCGTGTAATGCGACGTCGTCAGCAAACGTTAACAATTGGATTTCAGTTCCATTAGGAAGTATCTGGATGCTTGTTATGCCATTAGAATTTTGCATTGTACGTGCTAGCTCATCTATAGAAAGCAAATGGTAAACTTTTAAAATAGTAACAGACCCTAAACCGCTCAAGTACCCCATAATTGCACTCCGTTTGCGCTCCGTTTGCACTCAGTTCGCGCTCCGTTCGCGCTTAGTTCGCGCTCCGTTCGCGCTCCGTTTGCGTGCACTCTATTAAACGCGGTTAATTTAATGCACTCACAAACGCAAGTATTCGCTCACGAGCGCTGTATAGCTGAGTGCTCTATTTAATACTCCTCCTAGTGTTCGCTTCGTTCAGCGTTCACTCAACATTCAGTTCGCTCAGTTCGGTTTCCGGCCCATAACCAATCGCAACATCTCAACTCTTTAAAATGATTCTATATTGACTTTTTAATTTAATCTGTTCCAATGGAGCAATATAATGTATCCATTGGATTTAGTCAAGGTAAATGAATTCATAATCCGATTGTTTGTCTACATGTTATGTCACCCGCTGGGCGAAATGTTGAACTAGTATCGATAGTAGGCATGTTTAACGGAAGTGTCTATGTTTTGATATGTGATCAGTGGTCTGGGTGATCAAAGAATATCGCACATTATACCGGCTTCAGTTATCCAGACTGACATGTGTTTGCGTCAGTATCTTCTTTGATATACCGTAAGCCGTTTGTTACAGGAAAGCAATAAAGTTTGCCCACAAAATTTACATAATTTTTTATACATCATCAACATTGTTATTAATAATTAAATTTAATTAATAATTCCATACTGTTGATACCTCGTTGGCCTTATAATAATTCATAAATCTGCTCAGTGTAAGCAGTGACTTTACAACATGTGGATATATCACTGGTTTTGTTAATGTTCAAACTAAAATAAGCTTTATAATCAATAATATGCACTGCATGGGTGATGAAAAGTTTATTATAATCCGTGCGATGCAATTCGACATTATAATAAATGAAATTTGAAAAATAATAATCTTGTAGTGTTTTTCTCGATTTGGGTCGAAATGTGGCTTCACTAAACTTAAAAAAGATATTCTGATATTTTAAGTTTTTATAATTATTTTCGTTATCATTATGTATATAAATATACTTGCAATGAACTTTTTTCAGTGGGTTTCTCAAATTATTCTTTTACTGATAGTATGCTTTATGTTTATAAATTATTTAAAATGACAAACTATATTAAACTTGTTTGAAACTACACCCACTGTGCTATACCGCTAATTATATGACACCCAGCAACACATCCGTGGTGTTAATTACGTTATGTCACATGCCAGTGAGAGCCGTGTCAACTAAGTTATATGCTAAAGCGGTGACTTATCGGTCTATTGACCACGGAAGAAATGTATGATTTCATTTTGTAATACACAACAAGAGAAGTGCACGAATCAACGGTTCACCTGTTCAAATTAAGCCACACCGAACATTTAAGATGTCTTGTCTTAACTATGACAATATAACCCAAGATGCGGAGGCTTATGTTGATTCTATCATGTCGTCCCAACGGATAACGCGAGTTAATACGCCACAACATAGTGGACGTAAGAGACATCTTTCTGTTCCCCTCGCTAATGATAGTACAGTGAAGAAGGCCAGAAATGACGATCCATGTCGCGTTAGGGTGACCGCTAAACGTTCGCTTTATCAAGCCGCGCCTACTCCTGCTCCCCGTAATATCAATGTTACTCAGGCGGAGGTCCATCACGACTCGGATATAGGTGTTAAGGATATTCTAGCCAAGATGTCCGCAGACATGCATATGCTTTTTACCTCGCTGTCCGAGCGTATTGATAAGTTAGAATCCGGACTTGAGCAACGGATATCTGCCAAAGTGGCTCAACTGTTGGACAAACGCGTCAACGTGGAACTAGGGCGCATTAAGAAAGATGTCGACTCTAAACTCGACACTTTCAGAGACACATTACGTGAAAAGATCGCTGATGATCTTCAAGAGATAAACAATAAAATGAGTTCTCTTGTGACTCCTGCGACAAACAATACACCGGATATTTCTCTGAATGTTGTCATTAGAAATCTCCCCGAAAGTGTCAACGAAAATCTGGATGAGAAGGTCAACTCACTTATTTCACATGGCCTGAAAATTAATTCTGTCTCTGTTGCCAGTACAGAACGTAAACTGTCAAATAATAACAGTAGAGCCGGTGTGGTAATCGCTAAGTTGAAATCTAGTGCCGATAAAAGTAAGGTAATGTCTTCCAAGTCTTCATTAAAGAATAATCGTCAATATCCTGACGTTTTTATCCATAATGACCAAACAAGAGACGATCGCTTGATGTCTAATAATTTCAAAACCATCATTGATGCCATCAACCGCGGTGATAAATTGTCACTACATGGATCGCGAGTTGTGAATAGACGCAACCACCACAATGGTAACACTCGTGATAACGGCTATCATACTCGAGGCGGTAGTACGAGGCCCAGGTCCGATAATTCAACTGACGCTTCTACGGGATCGGTTTCACACTCTGGTGCTGCTCAAACCTCGGGTCAACAAGGTCAGAACTCAAACAGACAGAGCCAACACAGCTGGAACACGGCAAATGGCAGGCGTGGCGGTCGAGGATATGGTCGACGTGGTAATGGACATAGAGGTCGTTGCTAGGTACACGTCGGGTTCTGGAATGTTAGGGGTTGGAATTGTGATTCTACTAGTGATAATTTTATGTTGAGGTCATCATGTTTGAACTCTCTAAACCTAGATATTATAGGCATTGCCGAATCCCATCTTAAAGCTAGTGATGTACTACAGCTAGAAGGTTACCAATGGTACGGTAATAATCGCAAAAACTTACATATACGGGCTAGGACGGGTTCTGGGGGAGTTGGACTTTTTATTCGCAATGACATTGTAAAGTGGTTTAATATATCTGTTCTAGATAACACTAGAGAAGGTGTTCTTTGGTTACAACTTACTCATAAAACAGAAGATATCGTGATTTTACCATGCGTATGTTACCTTCCTCCCGAGAACTCGTCCCGTCACGTAGATGCTTTTAATTTTTACGATAATCTTTTGACGGATATGTATGAATACCAAAATGTAGGAATACCGTTTATATGTGGAGATTTCAATAGCCGTTGTGGCGATAACAATGATTTTATTGTTGGTGTTGATTCTTTGTGTGAAAGAAATGTCGTTGATTTTAAGACCAATGCATTTGGTGATATTTTAATTGAATTTCTTATTAATGCCAATATGTGTATTCTTAATGGTCGTAATTTTATAAACAATGATTTTACATCTATTTCTACTAAAGGTTGTTCCGTTGTTGACTTCTGTTTAGTAAGTCATGATAATTTATCACTGTTCGATGATTTTTCAGTTGTACGTGCTGTTGATGCCGTCAACCTTTGTAATAATATTTGTGCAATTGCTCCAACAAGTATTCCAGATCATTCAGTATTAACATGGTGTATAAAGTTTGAAAATCCAACTGTTTTTACGAATAAATCAGATGTTACTGATGGATACGATAAATTTGACGTACATAGTATGCCAAATGATTTTTTGGCTGGTACTGATATTGTTACCAAGGTTAATGCCGCAATTGCAGACTTGGAAGGCAGTCTCCGTTCACAAACTGATATCGATGTGGCTTTTAATGGCTGGTGTGACATTGTTAATCATGAAATGTATAACCGGCTGCCTTTTAGGTCTGTATGTTGCGGCATTAACAATAAGAAAAGGCGCATTGGAAAGCCTTGGTGGAATAATACTTTGACTGATTTATGGAACTCTGTTTGTAAGTCTGAAAAAGATTGGTTAAACTGTAATGTTATTTATTTAAAAAATAAACTCAAATCTGATTACTGTTATGCTAGAAAGTTATTTGATAGAGAGGTTCAACGCTCTAAACGCCATCATTGGTATAAAATACAAGATGATATGTTAAATGATATAAATAATGATCCAAAAGAATTCTGGAAATCTATTGGTAAAATAGGCATACATAATAACAAGAAAAAGTCAATTCCAATGGAGGTTCTTCTGGATGATGGTAATTTGACTTCAGATGTTAAGGATGTTTTAAGTAAATGGGAGAAAGATTATAGTAACCTTTATAACTCTACTATTGATTCCATAAGAACTAATGATCATAATAATGTTGGTAACACGAATACTAGTTTTATTTTGGATGAGCATATATCTATTCTAGAAGTAAAAAAAGCTATTGAAAATGCTAAAAAAGGTAAAGCACATGGTATAGATAAAATACCGGTGGATGTTCTTAAAAATGATACTTCGGTATACTTTTTACATGTTCTTTTTAATGTTTGTTTTAATAAAGGTTGTATTCCATCTTTATGGGGTAAATCTATTATAAATCCTATACCTAAGTCAAGCTCCGCCGACCCAAAAGATCCACTCTCTTATAGGGGTATATCATTATCATCATCCATGTATAAATTGTATAGTTCTATATTGAATAATCGTCTATATATTTGGTCGGAATATAATAATAAAATTGTTGACGAGCAGAATGGTTTTCGGAAAAAACGTAGCACAATAGACCAACTTTCATCTCTAACAAATATTATAGATACTAGGAAAAAGCTTAAACGCTCTACATTCTGTGCTTTCATTGATTTTAAAAAAGCTTACGATTACATCAATAGAGACAAGCTTTGGGAAAGATTGCAGTGTATTGGTGTTTCTAGTAAAATGCTTGTAGCTGTCAAATCTTTATATGCATCTGTTTCCTCCTGTGTGAGGGTAAATAATTTTTATACCAACTGGTTTCCAGTGAATTCTGGTTTAAGACAAGGCTGTTCATTGTCACCCGTATTATTCAATTTGTTTATAAATGACCTAGCATTACGTATAAAATCCCTTGGTAAAGGTATCTGTATTGATAATGAAAATGTTAGCATTTTAATGTATGCTGATGATATTGTACTTCTTGCTGAAAATGAAGAAAACCTGCAGCATATGCTTAATGAGTTAAATAGCTGGTGTAGTATTAACAGTATGACAATTAACTTTACTAAGAGTAGCATCGTACATTTCAGACCATTGTCAATTGCTAAATCAGATATTGTATTTACTTGCGGTGACAATGTTCTAACTTATACTGATAAATATGTATATCTTGGATTAACATTGACAGAGCATCTAGATTTTAATGTAACTGCAAAAATAGTGGCTCAAAGCGCTGGTCGTGCTCTAGGTTTACTTATTGCCAGGTATAAAAGCTTAGGTGGAATGCCCCATAAAGTATTTACAAAGTTGTTTAATTCACTTGTTTGGTCTGTTATATCGTATGGAGCTACAATATGGGGCGTTAAATCTTATTCGTGCATAAATTCAATACAAAATAGGGCGATGCGATTTTTTCTGGGAACTGGCAAATATACACCTACTGCAGCCATTTCAGGCGATATGGGTTGGGTCCCTCCAATAGTCAAACAATGGAAATGTATAGCCAGACATTGGGTACGCAACATCTATACAATTGATACAAGATTGAATAAAAGAATATTTATTTGGGCACGAAATAAAGCTAATAACTCTTGTAAAAATTGGGTTTTCACAGTTATAAATCAATTTGATAGTTTACAGCTTCATATTCATACATACTCAAACATTAACAAAATTAAATTTGTTGATACTGTATTTGAAAAGATGATGTCTATATATATTACGGAGTGGAAAGCAAGTGTAAATCAAACAACTAGTATACGTGGTAATGGACGTAACAAATTAAGAACTTATAGGCTTTTTAAAAATGATTATGAAGTAGAAAATTACTGTAAAATTGTGCTACCAATGAAGCATAGATCAGCGTTTGCAAAATTCAGATGTGGTGTTGCGCCATTAAAACTAGAAACTGGTCGATATGAGGGTATTAATGAGAATGACCGGTTATGTCCTTTCTGTAATGATGCTATAGAAGATGAGTGTCATGTTATTTTAAAATGTGCCTCTTATAAAGATATTAGGACAGATCTGATGCTTAAAGCAGTAAGCATAGATGCAAACTTTAATAATTTTGATGACTGTAATAAAATGAAGTTTCTTTTTTCCAATAAAGATATGATAAGAATATGTGCCAAAACCTGTTTTACAATACTACAAAAACGTAGAAATATTTTATATAAATAATGTATTATATCTTAAAAGTAAAACAAATTTATTTTATATTATGTTGAGAAATCGGTGCTAATCAGGTCATTCCAGATCTGATCTGGGGTGATAACTGATCTTTTAAAATATTTTTTAAAAAGCTTTTGACTATATAGCGATGCATTTGCATTTATTTTTCCTTTCACGATTTAACAAAAGTTATTTTAATAATCTTTTAGGTCTCGAGCCAAGATTAGCGCCGGTGTCTCAATTCTTAGTGTATAATGCTTTATAGTATACATCTTTTTCAAAAATAATGCATGAATAATCTGTGATAGTTGTATATATTTTATGTCAATTAATATTATAGCGATAGTCTCTTGTAATTCTAATATTGAATGGCTATGTACGTTGTATGTGTTACTGTATGTTTTATTTATATGTTTGTACATAGATGAGACTTAAATAAAGATATATATATTGATTGTAATTCGTGCCAGATGGATGAATCTCAATTGAGCCAACATTATGTGATTGAAAAGAAAAGATAAAAAAGAAAAAACTGCCAGCCAATTAACAACAAATAAAAAAATCATTTAAGATATTGGTTATTCGAAGTTTCAGAACGCTTTAGTACGTAAATATCATGATGTTAATATCATTAAATTAACAAACCGAAAACCCCACGCCAGTTCTGAATGAATGGTAGAAAGTATGACATACACGTATTAAGGGATGTGTATTCAGGGCTGTCATTTTACCACAGCTGCCATAGCGATTTCGTATAAAAAACAGATCAGAATTGTTAATTTACAAAATAATACAATCCTACAATTTTAAAACTAATAAAAATTAAAGACATGTCTCTTAATAATTCCTTGTAAAAATGTAGTATTTTATTTGTACTATTTTTTACTTTCATTATTTGTTTTATTTTTTTAAATATTATTATCATTGGAGCTATTATTATAATATACATATTGGCTTATTGGTTTGTCACAGCTTTTATATTGGATACGTGCGTACGTGTATCTGGTCAGTCGTTCACAATTATAATAACAATTTAATTACTATTATGAAGGCAGAGTTGCATGGCAATCATCAAAACAGATACTCATGGTGAGAACCACATGTGTGTCAATAAATAGTTAATTGGTGATTTATCGGTCCATTGATCACGAAGAACCCTGCCGGTGTGTAATTTTCATTTTGATTATAATTTGTGCCAGATGAATGAATCTTTATTTAACCCGCGGCATGTGATTGGATAAGAAATATATAGTCAAAATCAATACTAAAATATGCAGATTTTTATAATATTATTATTATTATTAGTATCATTATTATTAATATTTATTATATATTTTATTATTATTTATTACTGTTTTACTAATATTATTAATATTATTGTTAGTATTGCTATATTACTTTATTATTATATTATATTATTATTATATTATTATATTATTATATTATTATCATCTGAGTATTTTTTTTCTTTATTATTATTATTATTGTTGTCATTTCTTACTTGTTGCCCCTTTCACAGCTTTTATAATGGCTTTATAATACGTGTTTGCGTGCACGTGATCAGACGTATCGATTTTGTAGGAAAGCGGGAAAACAATATATTTACTATTTTATAGGCAGTGAATACATGTTCTTTTTTGTTTATTTAAACCTTCTTCGTGATCAAAAGCTTTTCTTAAGTCAATATAAAATCACAACCTCAAAAACGTCAGAAACAGAAGGTCAAACAGAAATTTACGTTTACTAGTTTTTATTTCCTGTGTCTAATGTGTTATTTCGGTCTGTCGTGTTAATTTGGCATACATACATTTATTTTACATTAATTTAATTTAGCTTGATTGTGAAGTTAGGCCGGAGCTTATGCATATCGTTCTCCAGTGCATTCCCTTATTAGATCTGGTAATGAATTGTGTTTCGAGAGGTCGGTTAGAAACTGGGTCAAACTCGCGACCTCTGCCGCCTGAAGACAGCACCCTATCCATTGTACTACTGACCCACTTTATATTTTAGAATACAATTAATTTATTACTATTATTTTAATGAGATGTGCACGAGTATAATGATTCCACTTTAATTGCAATATAGCAGTTGTACGTAGATTTGTTCACAACTAAGCACAAACTCAGTGTAACTATGTTTGGGGAAAATATAAAACTAAAGTCCGACCAAATAAAATTGAAAATTGGTAATTTTTATTTTGCCGATATACCAAAACAAATAGAATCATAATCATATAATTTTCCGCATATATATGTTTTGTTTGATTCACGCATGCTTTGATATTTTTGTATTTGGAGCAGTATACCCTTAAAACGAAATAAAGTACATGTTTTGTATGTTCTATAACTAATTTATATCGAAATAACACGGCAAAAAGTTAATTAATATTACATTTTTTTCGAATTGTTATTTACACAATATATATAATTATTTATATTTTTGTTGCGCAAACCAAATCATGCTTAAACATGCAACTAAATTAGCCGTGAAACCGTAGATAACCATTGATGTGTCATCTATTGTATAATAGGTATTTTAAACATTATTGTATTGATCAGCTAAATATTGATATTTATGTTATAATTCATAAATTGTTGACCAAAATAAGTTTTATCATGCGTTTTACAATAAAACATTTATATAAACTACATGGTTTATATTTATGTGAAAAAAATTTTCTTTTTTATCTCGATTTTAAGTATCGACTTCACGATCAAATAATAAAAAAGAGTGTATCCGAATGAACGAGTGCACTCAGTAGCGCACGAATAGTTCTGTTATCAGTTATCTTACTGTGTCTAGCGTATACTGCATATACTGCGCATCTGAGTGCACTCAGCGTATCTGAGTGCATTCAGCGTGTCTGAGTGCACTCGATCTATTTCATGCGTTCAGGAGTGCGTTTATTATTCAAAATCCAGCGTTTGCTTTCGGTCCAGGTCCGCTCCGTCAGCGCTCAATCTGCGCTCCGTTCGCGCTCCGTCTGCGCTACGCTTGCGCTCCGCTTACGCTCTGAGTGCACTCCGTTTGCGTGCAATTGGGGTACTTGAGCGGTTTAGGGTCTGTATGTAACATCCATTTGAGTTATTGAGCGGATGTTCAGTAAAACATACATTAACACAGTTAAGGGACATAACTAACGTAAACTTTAAATCATGCCTTAACTTAATGGTCGGACATTACCATATCTCCCCAAGATATAAAAGACGCCATAAGACAATCTGACCGATCAAAATGCCTCGGGTTCCGATGTGATTAGCCCTTGTCTTTTTTTAAAAAAGTTCACCCGATGTTTAATTATTCCAATATCTATTTACAACTGTCGAACTTTCCTTCCGTATGGAAACAGGCCCTTTAATTATCTCCTTAGTTCACTTTTAAGTTTCACTCCAAGAGACTCTACTAATAATTAACTTACCTAGCGTTATAATGAAATTCATAGACCTCTTGACGATGGCAAGGAAATTCGAGTTGTATTATATGTCAGGCACAAATGTTTATTTTTAAACCTAAAACAATTGGCATATTCTTAATTGGTTTCTTCATATTTATCTAACAGATTACAACGTGTTGTATACAACAATTAAAAAGTCAAACTGGAACAGCACGACGACTGGTGTGCAACATGGTTCTATCTAAGAGCCGATACTCTTCGTGATTTATATTTATGATAACATTTCTAACATCGAATCCAAAACACGATTATTAGTCTTTTTCTATTGTTGTCAACCCATCGGTAATAGCGAACACCTTGACTCCGACCTTACCTAAATACATACTTGGTCCAACTAATGTCTTCTGTATTAAAATACATCAAAAAACAGAAACTCTCATTATATCCAGGAAAAATTCGCCCAGTGCATCCTACATGACTAAAAAAAATTACTATATTAGAAATCAAACGACATTTAGTTTTAACCTTATTCGACGATGGTAAGTGACATATTCACACATTACATTATACCAACTATGCCTTAAAACAAACTGACATTCTTTATTCTGTATCGCAAAACATTAGAGCATATGTTTACTTCATTCGTAAGAATACGGAGGAGATGTCAAAAGTCACAAAATATTGGTCTCAGGAGTAAATAACAACCATCATCTCCCTATAATGCAGCATTTGGTATTGAATATATCAAAATGTTCTAGGGGACCCCAACCCCAGCGGGAAGGGCATATTTCCTCATACACACTCTCCTCAGGTTGGCCCCATCCAATTTTTGAAACGCTCCTATGCCCATGAACTCATACAGAACTTTCTATTACAATGTCCAAATTTTGAATCCATATCTTTAATACACATTTGTAGATTTTAAGACCTGACAGTACACATCAATTACTAGTGATATAAATATTAGCTTTTTACTATGATATATATTGATAGTGGAAACATGTGCATGAACTGATATGATATTTTAATCCCGGCCGTAGTCACACAGATATATAATTATGCGCATCTTGCAACAATGTGTCAGTTCCTGCAAATGTTTCAACTATCAATATATATCACAGTACACAGTGGCCACGGCAACACACGCGGCTTACGTGGAGGGGAAGAGTACCGGAGGGGTCTCCCTTCCCGTGATAGGGGGTCTCCCCTAGGAAATTTCGTTTTTTAAGAACCAAATCGTGCATTTTTTCGACATTGGTAACTATAAATAATAACCAATTTCATTGATATTCCACACATTGTTTTTCATTAACACCACCAAGAACACAGTTTATCCAAAAGCAAGACAACTTAAAGGTACAACAGAATGGCAATATATCTCTCAATCATGTAATATAGAAGTACACAGTGTTTCTACTAGAAGCGTTATTATTATTATTGGACATGTTGACAAGCTATTACAGCAGCGTACCAGTTAAATATGTTATAATTAAAATAAACCTGGTACATGGTTGTATTTACAGTTGCGAGAGTAAATCTCTCTGCGGTAACGTTAAAAGTAGCACCGACGCTCATGTTACAACCAACGTGATATGTTGCAATGCTGATACCAATGCTAAATGTCGCAAAACCATATATCGCCAAATGTCGCACCTTTGACGCTAAATGTCCTAAGATTACCACCGGTATATATTGCAATCCAGCGCTTAATGTCACACTGTTTTATCAGAGCAAAACATGTATTATAGCTAATAATTATAATCAATATCAAATTCGGTAGTAATCATAATCTCTGACAATGTAGCGTGAAGAAAGGATGGGGGAGATGAAGGTACTGATATATTGTTATAAATTGGGTTTGAACACCAAACCGCTGGATTGAAAAGTCTACGATCTGCCTAAACTAATGCTCCACTCTCCATTATACTTGTAGTAAAGGTCTCACGTATTACATGACGTAATGAAGGTTGTTGCGTCCAAAATATTCAAGCTGTGTAAATCGGTCGGGCATTAGTTCTATTTCTGATAAAGGGGATATAGTTTTCATATTTTTTTGCACATGAGAACATTTATACATTTTCATGAGTTCTTTCAAATTTCAATGGCATTACGTACTGACTGATGATTCTAACATACCGGACAATTACGTAATTGTAAATTATATAAGCAGCAAGGAACAAATTGGTTCTGTTGAAGCTATATAAACCGAGGCGTGGTGTATTATTATTAGGACAACCAAACAATGCAGTTTAGCTAAATTAAATGAAGATTTAATACGGGAAACACTCGCAAACCTATGTAAGAAACATAAATCAATAGTATTCTATAAAATGAACAATAGCATCTCCGGACTATTGATAACATGAAAACGTAATGATTTTCAGAAATATCCGGGAATGCATTATATCTATCCAGAGATGCATTTTGAGCATACTTTTGTTGTTTTAAATTTGAACTTAGAGTTGCTTCGTTGCGTTGTTCAAATAAGATGGAAGTGTTGTATTCTAAAAAAATATTGTCACGTAACGCTTTATACTTATTAACAATATATTTGTTTGTTTGTTTTTTAATTTCTATTCACTAAATATAAACTATATTAATGTATGAACAACTAGTAATACAATATTTTGACATCGATGGAGATCAATTTATATAAGCTTATCAATCTTCTTTTCATCGTCTTTATTTTTGTGTACCTATGTATTCATAATAATTCAATATGTAAAATATAATTGAAAGAATATTGTTTAAACCAATATTTAACGCGATGTACTGAAATACAAACCTATGCAATGTGTAATCATTAACCATATTGTGTTAACATTTGAAAATAATCGCACAATATGTTTTAGAGATATTGGGCAGATTTTGAATTAATCGCAATTCTACATTTAAAATCAAGAACATAATTCATGTGTTAATATGTGACGAGCTGACATTCAATTTTATGCAAGGTATAGTGTTAGGCAATCTCCTGTGTTAATATAAATATAATTAAAATGCAATGTTTGATAGAGTAGTTGAGCGTATGTTGATTATAATGCATTTTTTGACAATTCTGCCCATTGTTGCAGTGCATCGCCACGTATTTTAAAACTGTTATAGCTTCATCAAACATTATCCAATGTCAATTCAACCCGGTAGAACTCACAAAAATAGTTCAATGGTCTCACGAAAATATGACAAGTTTATGCATTTTCAACAAAAATAATGCCCAACCGATTAACACAGCTCTTTTTAACTTCTTGCACGCAATTATCTTGCTACCGTCACGTAAGGGGGTTATTTTTTTAAGTTATACCAAAGGAGGCCCCTTTAGTATTAAGAGTGTTTATGTAAACATATCGAATAAACATATCTTCCTAATCAAAAACATATGTATGTATTCCAGTTGAGACCCAAGAGTATGGTATAAGGGCGGTTTGTCGTGACGATCTGCGCATGCACAGCGACGTCTTTATCAATTGAAATCAAAATTAAATATTTTTAGTAAGTTTTTTTCCGGTTCTCCATATACTTACTTATCCGTTATCTTTCAATTGATAACTAACACAGTTATTATGATAACCAATAATATAAATATATAAATATAGATAGTATTTATAAATATGTATAAATGGTCGTCATAACTAAAAACTGCGCCTAGAGCAGAATAACAAAAACAAAATTTGTAAAGAATAGCACGGGATGGGGTTTTGACATTCATAAAGCTATGTTACCATTATTCCCTAAAAATGGGTTACCGCTTCCCGGATACAAATATTGTGGACTTAGAAATCCTTTTGATAATTGACCTCCGGTAAATGATTTAGACAGTGTTTGTCGAGAACATGATTGTTGTTACGGGAATGGAGTTAAATATCTACCTGCGATAAAGAAATGCTAGAGAATTTAAAGAACTCTAAATCAAATACATTTGGTGAAAAATTACCAAAAATGTTATTGTTAAACCAACTATTGGTATAAAACATAAACTTGGTTTGGGTTTAAAAAACTGGAAAGATCAACGTCTTGGGGTAATAAATTAGCGGATGAATTACATAAACCTATTAAAAGAAGATTTCGAGACGTTGGGTCATTGTAAGTGGTGTCGGCTGATTTGATTAAAATATAACAAAGGATTTAAATATCTATTAAATGTATTTGATGTCTTGAGTTAATATGCTTGGAGTGTACCGCTTAAACATGAAACTGGCTCGGAGGTAGATTGAGCATTTGGTGGTATTTCAAACGAGATGAATGTAAGACCTCAAAAGTTGTTGGTTGATGAGGGAAGTGAATTTTATAATAAGTACTTTAAGAAATTGTTAAACGATAATAATAATAATAAAATGTATCATGCCTTAAATGAAGGAAAGGCAGTACTTATTGAAAGATTTAACAGGACTATGAATAGAATAATGTGGAAGCATTTCACTGCAAATAATACAAACATTTTTTGATGTTTTTCCTAAAATAATATTGAAATATAATAAGACCAAACATGGTAGTATTGGTATGACTCCCGATGAGGGAAGAATGAAAAAGAATAAAGAAAAGGTATTATATAATTTGTACTCTTCTAAATCCAAACAATCACAGACATCTAGAATATTTTTCAAAATTGATGATAGGGTTAGAATAAGTAAATACAAAAAACAATTTGAAAAATGTTACACTCCTTATTGGACGGAAGAAATATTTATCGTTAGGGACATCCAAAAGACAAAGCCTGTTACGTATCTTCTGAAAGATTTAAACAACGAAAACATTGTGGGATTATTCTACGAACAAGTACTAGCAAAGCAAATCAAGAAATATTTAGAATATAAAATGTATTGAGACGCGATAACAAAAAGAAACGAGCATGTGTAAAATGGAGCGGTTATTCGAGTGATTTCAATTCATGGGTTCCGTTTAAGGAATGAGCTGTTTGATGTCTTTTGATGAAATATGTTTCAGGGGAAGTAGTAAATATCCAAATGTCGGCTAACATCTGGATGGTGGAAAAAGTCTGCCAAAACCCGTAAGTTCTTTAATACTCGTGTAAACTCCTGGTATGTTAAAGATAAAAATGTCAGGATTTTATTAATTTCTAAAATTGGCTAATAGCATTTTTTCCACTATATAATGCCTATATATTTTCACTGACCTCGTACATATATATTTAAACATGCCAAAACAATATATTCCTGACTTACGCAACGCATCTAAGTTAAATTTAAATAGATGTCCCGCTTAAAATTGCAACATATTATGTCACGTGATTTCATTTAGTTCTTCATTTTATTCGTTTTACAGGTTTACACGTTATAAAAATTGTTTCATCTTCGAAAAGTCCGAATGACGACGTGAAGATCGTCGTCTAGCAGTATTTAAGTGCTGTCTACTATTAGAATGAGGATTTCGTTTCAAGTTTATCATGCTTAATTTAAATGTCAATTTTGTCACGTTTTGGTTGATTTGACATATTAAAGCATTGGATTTTATTTGTTAGTGATAATGAGATGTCGTTTACCTATTTAAATATAATTTTGTTTTGAAGATATTTATAGAGCTTTCCCGCTGATATACTCTCGTTAATAGCGGATTCAATTAATATTATATTATTTGCATGTATATGTTTTAATTTATTAATAAATATATCTACTTTGTGTTTCAACGTGTTGAAATATCTGTCATTATTGTGGAAGCTATACATGCTATATAAAGGACAAATTTATAAACCCGTGGGATCATATAGATACAGTGAATTCATATATATTTAATTTCATAAAGGGAGATAATAATTTCACAACAACGGAATTTACGATATTTGGGATCTTTTCAGATGCTCATTCACAACGCATGATATATATATGGAGATAATTATTTGTGAATAACCAAGACATAAATGTACAGACCAGACTACGGCAAGTGCGCCTAGCTACAATGCAAACAATAGATACATATATATATATATATATATATATATATATATATATATATATATATATGTATATATATGGGAATAATGTTTGGTGAACAACCAGATATAAATCTACAGACTAAACTGTGGTGAGCGTGCATAACTACAATGCAATCCAAGGCCTGAATACTATAGAATCAACCAACTTAATAGAATTGGTTTCAACCATAGCTTATATACCAGGATCTAACTGCATTGCATTTCACAAAAAAAAACTTAAGATAAAAATAGATCGTTAACGTAAAGTAAGTATCACAGATTAGCCCAACCTCAAGTTGAATATTTAAAAAAACTGTATGTTTCTGGAAAAAACAATCTTAAATTCATGAGGATAACCATGAAAAATAGTATGAAAGTTTCTTACTTTACGTTGAGGACTAATTTTACTCTAAGTTTTTTTTGTTAAATGCAACCCAGGACTGTAGGCACACTTTACAGTTTGATAAATGTTAAATAACTATGAATTATGGGACAGACATAGAAGGCCCGGCCTTTTCCCTGGTGTTGAACAAAACTGAGTCCGGAGATGACAGTACCGATACATCTAAATGTCATATATGATGTGTTAAAAAAGGAGTAAATTGTCTTTGTAAGACATCTTGTCGGTAAATAAGGACAACTACTGTTAAACAATAAAGCAATGTGCGGTGAACTTATTGCAGCTACGGTTTTGCTGGATTGGTACTAATAACAAAAATGAAAGATTTTTTATTTATTTATAAATGTATCCAAATGTATCTAAACAATACATGTTGATTATGCGATAAATGTATGGATGAATAAATATACACAATGTTTTAAGACATTTATAATAAAATGAACGATAAAGTTAAACATTTGATATTGATAGTTAAAATATCATTTATGTCAACAAAAAGAAGATATTGTTTATTCATCAAACGAGTATTAATCATAAGAAAAATACTCTTGAAACTTTGACTGTTTCTTAATTTATATTCAACTTTCACCATATATTTATTTGCATAGTATCTAATTGAATATTATTTTTGTCTTCACCATATTTCTGTAATCATTGTAAATGGCCAAAAGCAAATGTATCACCGAGTTGCTAATAAACTTTAAAACTTGAATTTGTTAACAGTAAAACCTGTCTTAAGCAGACAGTCAAAAGAATGAGCAAATGTGCGCTTTTAACACAGGTTGTTGTGCAATAAAGGTTAATTTAACGAGATATAAAAAATGTTAGTGCTTAACACAGGTGATTGCTCAATAGAAGTGACCTCTTATGCAGGTTTAACTGTACCATCATTAACCTGGACTAACATTTACTGTTGATTTGTTGTCAGTCAGCGTTGTTTTTTAAGCATCTTACGACGGCTTTAACAGTCACGTGACACTTGAAGTAGTCGCACATCCCGTTACTTTACTTAGATAACACTGTCTTGTTGGTCGGCAGACACGCAGTGATTGTAATTTGTTTACTTTGGTACAGTTGTAAGAACAGAGGTAAGACGGGTAGTGAATTATAAATTGGTTGCGTAACAAACGGTAATTATCCGCTTCGTTAAAGGTTTTACCTCGCACTCATCAATCTTCAACAATAAGTTAGGGAGTTGGAAAACTCATGAATATTATATATATATTATCTTTATTTCAGTCTCATCAATGTACAACGTAATAATAATAATAACATTAATATCATACAATATATGTACATAGCCATTCAAATATATAAATTACAAGAGACTATCACACAATGCAAAATACAATTAACTATTAACAAAATAAGACTATGTGTTATGCTGAAAATCGATATATTAAAAGTGTGTTAAGATAAACAAAATACTAAAACTCAAGACAAGCAATATTATTCACTCTAACACATGACGAAACAGAGACGTATAATGATTTTAAAGTAAGAAGCATTTTACCGCAGATACCATTATCAAAAAGTCTTTGCCAAAGCATATCCCTATGTATATAGTCATAAGCGTTTCGAAAATCTATGAAAGCACAAAATGTAGACTTCTTTTATTTTTTCCTCGTATCAATAATACTAGTAAGTGATGAGATGTAATCAGTGGTACTACGCTTCTTCCTTAACCCGTTCTGTTCATGGACTATTTTGGAGTTATGTTCACAAAAATCACTTATACGGCTATTTAAAATATTACAATACATTGTATACATAGTTGTTGCTGATGCGATCCCTGTATAAGAAATGAGGTCCCGAAATTCATCCGAAATGTCTGAATGTGAATGCGCCTGAGCAGGTCCATCACTGGTATTATAAAATAACGAACTAAAGTCAATTTTACACTTCTTCAAAACATCGGAAACAGAAGTCGAAATAGAGCCATCATGAAGTTTAACTTAAGTTCCATTTTAACAAAGAATGATCTAGTATGCAAGTCGGTGCAACAGAACTCAAATCACCTGACCTGTTAATTAAATCAACAGTCCTAACAACAGAAACATCTGTAAAACAAGACAAATCATCATGACCGCAAATGCAATTATCTACCACTATCAAATCCTTGGTACAAACAGAGGTAAAATCGTTGTTAGAACAATTTCTTCCATTTAACATACACATATAAGTTTTGATCAGAAAATCTATAAATAGCTCACCATAATGATTTGTTTTAAAATCGATAACATCCCGATCAATAATTTCTTCAACTCCAAAATATTCCATATCTCCACATCTACTATTGAAGTCGCCACATATATATAAAAGACCTTCATTCTGATATTTATAAATATCTGTTAAAAGAGTATCATAAAAAGCAGTTACATCAAAAGATCTTCAGGGGGTAAATAACATACATGGTAAAAGAGTGAAATTTTCAACCCTGTGATTTAACTTCAACCATAAAATTCCTTCAAACGAGCTTTCTAAGATGTTTATATTAAATTCATTAAATAATTCGTTCTTGACAAAAAAACAAACTCTACCAGAACCGGCTCTAGATTTTTTATGAATAATTTTTCGATTAAATCCAAACCATGTATAACCTTCTAAGTTCAAATAGAGATCATGAAGTAGATGATTTTCTGCTAATGCTAAAATGTCAATTAAATTAAAATTGTCAGATTCACAGTCAACACTCCAACCACCAACGTTCCAAAACCCGGTTAAGAGCTAAGTACGGTTGCTCTGACATCGGTTGTTGTTGCGACGCCCGTTATTGCTGTTGCTATAGCCACGACCTGCTCTGTTCCATTTACCACTACTTCTACGAGAGTCTCGAGAGTAGATACAGAGTTCACAGGATCGAGAACTGGAACTGGGTCTTTAACTTTCGTTGTTACATGTGTTGTGTCCAAAATTTTCATCGCGGATAACACGAATCACACGTGACCATTTGACAACGAAATCACGCTGATTAAGCTCACCAAGAATGGTTTGGAAGTTACTGGCCATCAACCGATCTGCTGGGGATTTAACATGGTGTATGTAAACGCTTCCATACTGCCTGCTGGTGTTCAGTTTTGGCTTCTGTGTCATGACATTACGTTTATCGTCGTTGGTCTTAAATTTGGCATTATAACACCAGGATTGCCATCACTGGTAGAATTCTTGCGCTGAGCACTGGCGCACACCATATCACTGGCTCGGAGACCGTCGTGTATTAGAGAGTTCACCTTGCTGCTGTTAATCTTATTTGCATTCTCTGGAATCTAATTACTACGTTAAGAGGGATCTCAGACTGTTGTTGCGATAGGCCATTTGTGACAATAGAAACAACTTTTACTCATTTCATTAAATTCCTCTGCTACTTCAACTTTGAAGGAATCTTTAAAAGAGTCTGAATTCTGTTCAACCTCCTTACGGATACGATTCATTTCAGAGTTGACACGTTTGTCTAATAATTGGGCAACTTTATTTGATATCTTCTGCTCCAGGTCTGATTCAAGCTTGTCCATGTGTTCCTTCAGGGAAGAGAACAGCATGCGCATGTCAGCAGAGAGTTTACCTATAAGTTGCTGTACCGATCGCTTTGCTTTTGCCGTAACATGGGACTTTTTGACCGTAGAGTCGCTGAATGATGGTTCAGAAGCATGAATGACATGTAAATCCGACCCTAAAACACATTATTAATTATTAACTGGTCGCATAACAAACTGTAATTACCCGCTTTACCTATACCTAGTCCGTGCAATGATGAACTGGCCCAATTTCCAATTAACTTCTAATCGATTATTATTGCATCTTTGACGCATTTGCTTATTCAGATTATATGACAAAGAAAATTAGTATCTAAATCAATGAACATAATAGCACATTAAATGAATATTCATATATCATAATAAATAAATGTTTCTTTTATATATTCGGGGAGAAAATAGCTAGCTTAACTTTGAATATTTTATCCTAACAAATAAATATTAAAATAAATCAATGTAAAAATGATAAAAATAATATTAACGAAGACCTATGAATATTTATATATAGCTTAATCATGTAATAATGCAAAAGTGGAAATGTAAAAATAATAATAAAAAATATAACAAATAAAAACAGATATTTTAAAGGCAATCAGAAGGAACACCACATGTGTCAGTCCTAACGAAATTCAAATTAAATGTTTTATGGGAATCAGAAGGAACACCACATGTGTCAGTCCTAACGAAATTCAAATTAAATGTTTAAAGGGAATCAGAAGGAACACCACATGTGTCAATCCTCACGAAATTCAAATTAAATGTTTAAAGGGAATCAGAAGGAACACCGCATGTGTCAATCCTCACGAAATTCAAATTAAATGTTTAAAGGGAATCAGAAGGAACACCGCATGTGTCAATCCTCACGAAATTCAAATTAAATGTTTAAAGGGAATCAGAAGGAACACCACATGTGTCAATCCTCACAAAATTCAAATTAAATGATTAAAGGGAATCAGAAGGAACACCACATGTGTCAGTCCTCACGAAATTCAAATTAAATGTTTCAAGGGAATCAGAAGGAACACCGCATGTGTCAATCCTCACGAAATGCAAATTAAATGTTTCAAGGGAATCAGAAGGAACACCGCATGTGTCAATCCTCACGAAATTCAAATTAAATGATTAAAAGGAATCAGAAGGAACACGGGAATCAGAAGGAACACCACATGTGTCAATCCTCATGAAATGCATATTCTTTAGAGTCGTAACCAACCAGATCATTAATTTCTATTTCGTTAAACCTCGTTTCAACATCATCACACATTTAATAGGTGTATATAAAATATCAATCCACGATATAATTATTCATATTTTCATGTTGTTGAAGTCAGTGTCATAACAGCGTAGCCATTGTCCAATGCAACAACAATTCAAAGAATTACAGAATGTTGAGCGTACAACATGATTTCTGCAACATCAGGATCGTTTCATTTAATGTCTCTTTGCAGGTCTTGGTTTATTAAAAGTAAAATTAACGTAATTTTCAAGCCCATTTTCACCTCCACTTGCACTTGCATTTAGAGTGTTGATATTCATATAGTCCTCTTGGAGGTCAACTTCATTCACATAACTTATAGGGGTATCATCTCCTGGGCTTATAACGTTCTGTAGGAGATTCAATATCAAGAAGAAGTTCGGTCTGTCTTCACCTCTTTCGGAATGGCACGCCTCTATCACAGCAAATCTATGAGGTGGGGTAAAGCAATTATGTTTAGTAACCAGGCATGAATGTTTACTTTTACATATTAAGTTAAAGACATGTATGATTTTTACGTTAAAACTACATTCAAAGATGATACTATGTACTGCTACGATATTTGAGCTTTGGCAAACCGTGTTGTTGTATTATTACGTTAAGGCTGTAATTATGTACTGTTATGATATTTTAACTTTGACATACAATGTTGTATCATCTTTACTCTTAAAATATGATGTATGTAGTGCAATGATAGTTAAGCTTGACATGCAGGGATGAAGTTTTTTCACGTTTGAATGGTGTTACGTACTGTTATGATACCTTAGCTCTGATATACGGTGTAGTGGTATTATAACGTTTAGAATGCATTCAAAGATGGTTTACCAGTTATTGTTATGCTATATGAGCTTTGACATGCTCACGTTGAGATGGTGTTTTGTACTCTTATGCTGTTTGAGATTTGTCACGCATTGTTGTTGAATTATTCTGTTTAGAAAGTTTTTTAAAGTCGGTGTTATATTTGGTTGTTGTTATACAGCCACATAGTATTTTTACGTTCATATGGTTCAGGGTCATTTTGTTACAGTTGAGCTTTGACATATCGTGTAGTAGTATTCTGACATTTAAACTGTCTATTTAAAGATCGTGTATTTTAGTTTTATGAAATTTTAGCACTGACAGTACTATAGTATTCTTATTTTCAGACTATATTTAAAGACAGTGTTACACACTATTATAATACTGTGAAATCATTAATTTTCGTTGTTTTGTGGTTCAAGGACATTTCGTTGAAAACGAATTTGAGGAAAATATGTTTTAGTGCGACCATTAAATTCGAGTATTTTATTACATAACGCGTTTTAATTAAAGACCTGTACCAGTATTAGGTTGCTGCCTGCACCTATATACGTGGTAATAGGAGTTCGGTAGTGAATGCTCCTCGCCACATGAGGTAACCCTGGGGTGAGGTGTCAATTAGTCGGCTCTTTATGTTTAACAACAATTGATTTAGAGAGCACATGCCACAAGTTGAAGGTGTAAGTAGGTCGAGATCAAGGCAAATTTACTCGTTAGAAATATTCATTCCTCGTTGACATCAGAAATAAAAACACAATATTCTAATAGGATACCTTTCATTCAATACTAGAAATCCTTTATGGTATTTATTCGTACGCATATTTTCTTTTTAAAAAACTGCTACTTGAATCAATGCTGGAGAAATTCGTCACGCTGACGTTAACTGGGTCGTCTACTATTGTGATTGACACATTCTTCTAGGAAACGGTCTAATTCTAGTCCTTTACACAGTAATAAAAATAATACACGCGACATTTGATAGTGACACGCATATTTTATGCATTTAAACGGATGAATTTTAATACTGTTACCGTATTTTAACCTAATCAGTGCATTCAATTAAAGTTTTCGAATTTAAATTTAACATTCATTAGATCTAATAGCTAAATGCACAACCAAAAAGAGACTATCGGGTAACATATAGATCTAGCTAAGAAAGGTAGGTCTACGTTTTAGGTAAAGATAAATGCTATGCAGTTCGGAGGTAACAAAATTGTATCTCCGATCATTTCCTTGGTATTTAATTTCGTTGTCCAGACCCCCAAAGAAATAAACGAAAATTGGTACCCCACGAAAATTAATTTCACAGTAGTTGAGCTTTGCTATACAGTCTTGTAATATTCTTACGCGTAGATGTATGTTCCGTTGTTGTGCTACCTTGTAGTAGTATTCTGCGGTTTACATGTTCACATTTAGACTGTCGTGGTGGATTATGTACTGTACTCAGATCGTCGATGATTTTCATTTTACGGAATAATCACCTTTTTAAGACTATCTTGAGGGATTGCGCTATGAACTGATATCATATATGATTTTGTATCACACAATACTCACATTTAGATTGTCTGGATGGATTGCGCTATGTACTGATATCGTATATAATGTTGTTTCACATAAAGCTCACATATAGATTATCTGGGGGATTGTGCTATGTACTGAGATCCCATATAATGTTGTTTCACAGAATGTTCACGTTTAGATTGTCTGGAGGGATTGTGATATGTACTAAGATTGTATATAATGTTGGTTCACAGAATGATCACATAAACGTTGTCTGGAGGCATTGCGTTATGTACTGATATCGTATATAATGTTGTTTCACATAATGCTCACATATAGATTACCTGGGGGGATTGTGCTATGTACCGAGATTCCATATAATGTGGTTTCACATAATGCGTACATTTAGATTGTCTGGGAGAAGTGTGCTATGTACTGGTAACGTATATAGTGTTGTTTCAAATTATGCTCACACTAAGATTGCCTTTAGGGATTGTGCTATGTACTGAGATCGTATATAATGTTGTTTCACATAATCCCTTCATTTAGATTGTCTTTTTGGGGGAGGGGTTACGCTATGTACTGAGATCGTATATAATGTTTTTTCACATTATGTTCATATAAAGATAGGCTGGAGGCACTGTGCAATGAACTGATTTCGTATATGATTTTCTTTCTGCATAATGATCACCTTCTTAAGACTGCCTTGAGGAATTGCGCTATGTACTGAGATAGTATTTCTATAATTACAGAATGCTCACTAACGTGCTGAGGTCGTATAATTCATCAATTACAAAATATAAACCATCTTCGAATACATTGTAAACTGCATTGGGAGTTTGATTTTTGTACTGAGATTGTGTAAGTTTTACAGAATGTTCACATTTGGACTGTATTGTGGGAGGACGGATTGTATTATGTAGCGTGATTGTATCAACTCTCGTTTACAAAATGTTAACATTGAACGATTGTGCCATGTATTAGTATAGCATATCTTCTCGATTAACACAATGCGCCCATTAGACTGCCTCGAGAGATATTTACTAATATTGTATATGTTTTTGTTAACAGACAGCTCCCATTTAGACTAACTCGGGAGATATGTACTCATATTGTATATATTCTCGTTTACAGACAGCTACCATTTAGACTACCTCGGGAGATATGTACTAACAGTGTATATATTCTCGTTTACAGACAGCTACCATTTAGACTACCTCGGGAGATATGTACTCATATTGTATATGTTCTCGTTTGTAGACAGCTCCCGTTAAAATTACCTCGAGAGATATGTACTAATATTGTATATATTCTCGTTTACAGACAGCTACCATTTAGACTACCTCGGGATATATGTACTAATATTGTATATATTCTCGTTTACAGACAGCTCCCATTTAGATTACCTCGGGAGATATGTACTCATATTGTATATGTTTCGTTTGTAGACAGCTCCCATTAAAATTACCTCGAGAGATATTTACTAATATTGTATATATTCTCGTTTACAGACAGCTACCATTTAGACTACCTCGGGATATATGTAATAATATTGTATATATTCTCGTTTACAGACAGCTCCCATTTAGACTACCTCGGGAGATATGTACTCATATTTTATATGTTCTCGTTTGTAGACAACTCCCATTAAAGTTACATCGAGAGATAGGTACTAATATTGTTTATATTCTCGTTTACAGACAGCTCCCATTTAGACTACCTCGGGAGATATGTACTAATATTGTATATGTTCTCGTTTGTAGACAGCTCCCATTAAAATTACCTCGAGAGATATGTACTAATATTGTTTATATTCTCGTTTACAGACAGCTCCCATTTAGACTACCTCGGGAGATATGTACTAATATTGTATATGTTCTTGTTTACAGACAGCATCCATTCAGACTACCTCTGAAGATATGTACTAATATCGTATATGTTCTCGTTTACAGACAGATCCCATTTAGACTACCTCGGAAGATATGTACTTATATTGTATATGTTCTCTTTTAACAGACTGATCTTGTGCATACTTTCTTGAATGACTGTGTTATAAGCTGAGATTGTCACGGTATATTTTTCTCATGTTACAGAATGATCATGTTCAGACTGCCTTGAAAGATATTGCTATTTACAAGGAGTATATATGTTTTATTTAACGTGTGTCTGACATTTATTCGTACATAAGATTGAAGCGAGTGTGGTAGTGCAATGGATATAGTGTTGGCTGCTCTCGTCAGAGGTTGCAAGTTCGACCTGAAGCCTCTCAAAAACAACACTCAGTACTTGCTTTACCCATGAAGCGGTCTCGAGAGTGGTTCATATACGCTTTTATTACAATTGAGCTAAAATAAATTAGTATAAACTAAATATAAGATTGCTGCGGTATAGTATGCGTTATTAACTAATATGCATGCTCTTTGTTATGTTTGAGGTTTGCATCGTAATTATATCAAGGATGAAGGATGCTTTGATTCACGGTATTTTGTTATGCTTCTATGTCCTATTCCATATATTTCTCGTCTTGTTGCATGCTTATCTAAGAGTTGCTTTAAACTATAGTTCTGTTAGTGATCCATTCTTCGTTATCGTGTTATGCAATATGCTTACCTTTAAACTCCTTTAAACCATGATACTATATCATTTTCAATTACATTTCCTTCTTTGAACAATGTTATTTCGGACAGAGTGATTATATGTTCTCGTAACGGTGGTCGCACACCTTCCTTTATTTTATTCATATATTATAGCACATTTCGTTTCCTACTTCACTAAAGTATAATTTATGTATTTAAATAAAATACAAAAATCTTCAATTATATGTTTTAGGTGTATGTGTTTAGTTTTTTAATAAATATAGTCGTTGTATTGACAACACGATAGTAGTATATAGAAATTACTCACATATCGGTAGAGCAGTCTTGTGGCTGTCCTAACCTATATCCGTCTTCACAGACACATTTCTGTATTTGTCTATTATCCTCGATATCGTGGTAGGGAAGGAAACCGTTTGTAAATACTTCCCACATCAACACTCCAAAAGACCACTGAAATAGGGGTTTAACTATTTTCGTTTAACTCTCTTAAAAAAAAGCATGCTTGTTGATTATACTCTTAATGGATGTATTGCTAAAGATATTTAAAAAAAGGTACATATAGATATTCTGTCTCATTTCAGGCAAGATGTCAGTTGATCTCATGGTAAGATTGCCATTATACTCAGCCAGTACAGTAGACATTATGACATTTTAAGTGTTTGTTATCTTAGGGTGTTTCTTTGGGTTTTTTATGGAATTTAACGCTGATTTTGATATACGACATTGTTGGGTTATGCATGGCATATCCACTTGTATTAACAGAACACATCAGAAAGAACCTTGTAGAACCAAAAACCTTTCGCAAGAAACTGTTCTTAAATAAAATAGTGTCCAAAACAAGTAGCTGGCAAATTTTATATACTGTATATATATATTGACCCGTCCTGGCTCGAACCCACGATGAGCGGTAAGTGGTCAGTAAACGACAGCGCGACTGTGGCCTTTTTAAGGAGATTAACAGCTAGGTTATATTTAAAGTAGCTCATGTCCTTTTTTATAGTATTACAAGATTGTTCTTCACTTCTTCATAATACATTACGGATGTATTGATTTAATTCTAGACTAGTTAAGAAGTTTAACAGACAAACGAATATTATCAAAATCTCCATATGTATGTTATCACATTGGTAAACAACGTATCCTTACAGTACGTACCACGTCTGACTTGCAGTGATAAAACCCAGACTGTTTTAGACTTTCAGGTGCCATCCAGCGGACCGGTTGATATCGGCTGTTTTGATAGAGATATTCGTCCGGATATATGTCATGTGTAAACGAGGCATCGGCAATCTTTACTTGGTCGTCACTATTTACCCTGTCGGTGTATCAAGATAACAATAAAAATCCCACATATGTTAAAAAGTGTGGTTTAGAAATTTGATAAAAAAAATGTTAAGCGTAAAATTCGTTATTGTTGGATCTTCCGTTCGTTGTCGAAGGATCTAATAAAAGGCTCTATTCCAAGATCAATTATCTACCATCGTCGAACTCGTGCGTTGACAATACTAGGTACTTGCTATATGATTATAGTCGTTTCGTCAGAAAACAACTCTGACCTTATTGTATTCTCGCTTTCTAGTTCATTAGTTTTAGTCAACTATTTAGCATTAATAAAGAGACGTTTTTTATAAGATTACCGAATATTGCTTTTTTTTTTTTTTTTTTTTTTCTTTGCATTTTTGAAACCGGTCACATATTCGTATTGACTGTGAAAGCACGTTCATCCGCTACTTACCAACAATTTCTGGCGGCCAGGTCCTTGTGTACGATGTGTTGAACGTCAAGATAGTTCATACCCTCAGCAACTTCTACACACATGCTCAATCTCAACTCTTCCGTATATGGCTATATCACAAATACATTTCGTTAGATAAAACTTATTTAAGGTACATCAATTGTGAAACAAGTTCTTGCAACTTAGACAAATCACGCTCGAAGTGTTTCTGGGTAGAGCCAGTACTAAGTACACGCGGATACCCTTCTTGCTCGAGGACACTACGCATAGCCGTGACAGAGTATCAGTCCCAAACTCCTCCTATCCCGAGTATGATACTCTTCCATTGAACCACGTGCTACACAGCTGTTTCGTTGATATCACAAAACATATAGGAATTATATGTTTCTATAATTTAAATATTTTTAATGAAACCTACCAAATACCACAACTGTTATGACAACAAATACAAACATAAAATCTTTCTATTAAAAGGCGTTCAGTATTTCATGGACTACCATGAACATATGAACATAACAAAACAGAAGTTTCGTTTATAAAAAAAATGTCTATTTACATTTTCTTTTGTTTAAACTAGTAACTAAGACGCATATTCACATGTACGCTATAAACATCGACTTAAAACGATAACGGCTGAGTGATAGGAACATTTCCGTTAATAAGATGGAACTATAGAAACAACAAAAACAGCATTTCGAGACAATTTAAATATGCATATGATTATTGACAATATATATATATATACATGCATACCTATTTTGTATGCGATACTATACATTAAGTTGGATTATAGATATCAAAAATATATTATTCTAGAACAAATTTACAATAACATATGGCATTTCCTTACATAAAGCAACTTTGTTTTGTAACGACTTTACAAAAAGAGTATACAACAATCATTTTTGACTACAACCATTGTTTAAGCAGAATATTTAATGATTGGCCATTTTGTGGTCGAGTTTGACTTGCAATACTAGATTTATATTCTGGTTAAAAAGAAAATATTTCGGCTAAAACAACTCTACTGCTATTGAATTAAACTTAAGTAAAACTAACTGAAACTATAAATGATATAGGCATATAAGTTAATATTACTTCCGTTGCAAATTGGAGGTAATCCTTCAGCGTCCGTTTGGACATCTCCGGATAAATGACATATATCTGTTTTTCGTCAACGGCTAAACCGAGTAATCTCAGCACGTTGGCATCAGTAAAGTCACGAAACCGGGTACTTTCTACCAGCCCATCGCTTAACCACGTTGGAATTGTTCCTGTTTCTGTAACGGAACATGCATGTCCATTTTAAATGTTGTTTTGGAGATATTCTCGTAATACCTTTCTATTTACTAATATATCCTTTCTCACTTAATATACGGCTTTCTTTAGTTTTCTGCAAAATTTTAACAATTAAACTTCAAAGAGACACATAAAACAATCGAGCCAAAAAAATGTATCACATTTCTATGAATTACAAAACGAACAAAAGGCTTAAGATAATAAAAATCATTTACATATGTGTACATTGGTGATGATTAAATAGATAAAAATATAACCAAAATATATTACAACAACCGTCTGTGATGGGCTTTTTGAAACAAAATGGAAAAATAGAGTTACATAACATAACATAACATACATACATAACATAACATAACATAACATAACAAAACACTGAATATGCATACCTGGGTATCTTTCAACTAGTGTTTTGATAGTAAGATTCTTTCCAGAAAATGGCGATGATGTTGATTTAGCAAACTGACCATTAATTATCCGGATTTTTGTACCTAATGGAAATAAAAGCATTCGAAAACATGAAAATATATGTGAAACAGGACATAGCAAACTCTGATATAGTTTCAAAACCGAAATGCATTCTACATGTGAACGAGTTGTTTTACACATCTTATACCGTAAGTGATGGCAACTTATCGATAGACAAATTTGTTTTTGAAATCCATTATTTTCAAGTCTAAATCTTCCACATAAAATCTCGTATTTTATATAAATTACAAAACAACGTGCAACAAAGTACCCACGATTACGAACATGAATAGACAATTCGAAAGTGGCTTATTCTTTAAATGTCTCAAACCTAAAATAGACATTTGTCACATGAGTTGACATTTACATCATCAGCAAATATGGAAGACTTTACAGACAAAGTCTGGCTTTAATTTATAATCATCAATAGTGCCTTTCAGCGTTTTTCTGCTGACTATTTCAAACCAACAATAACATATATATGTAGCGAAGAAATAACACATTAATCGGTTTAATATTTTGCATTAACAGTTGAACAAATGATCGTTTGTCTTGCTGGTTTAGAATTAGAATTAATATTACCTAAGCGTACCTGTATAATGTTTCGCCAACACCACATTGCAAAAACTATTTTTTCTTTTAATATATTGATACGGCACGTACCATCAGTGGAACATTAAAACTTTCTTCTAAAATGATCATCATTTCCCACTAGCTCTATACATGTTTGCCTTGCATCGACCTTATGAAATATACGCTTTACTACAGACACCTGACGGATACAATTAGGACATACCTTTATAAGTGCATGTTTTTCCAATGTGTATCTGTGAACGCTCGATACATGATGACTTAACAACTTTGCTCACTTGCCTCTGTAGCCGTGACGTAAAGTCGAGCGTTATTTCTTTAGAATCACGTCGAGTTGGATGAACGTTTATTGGCGATACTGTTCCAACGGGATTTGCCATAGATGTGTAATCATTGTTTCTAGCGTGCGGTCCTATAACAGTAAAGTTATTATATAACTATTGTGTAGTTTGTTTGCTCTTTACACTTACATACTTGCCAATTTATGATGTAAAACGTGTATAAATATAATTTAAGACACAATTTCGACAGATAAGGTGGTTCGTTTGTGTAGTGAATAGCGCACACGCCAAGAGCTTCTCAAAAAACAACCCTGTGTGCTGGTTCTACCAAGGAAGCGGACACGAGAGCTGTTCATATTTATAAGCGTTAAGCTTTCTTCGCAATCGAGCTAAAATGTATAAACTTTACTGACATACATGTAACGCATAAGAATTTGTTTTGAATCACTGGGTCGATTTAAAAAGCGAAATGGAAATCTAAGACCGTCGTTAAATTCATGTGTTTGGCTGAGTTGAATGCCAATTGAATTCTGAAGAACAAATGCTGTATAAAGCCTTGTTTTTACTTTGAGAAATCTAATTAGCTTCTAATGAACAAAAACGCAATGCCATACTTTTAGTGTATTGTTGTTATACAACTGCATTAGTTAAATTAAAATTCTCATCTAAGTTGATTTATATTGGCAATATCGTTAAGTATATAATGGCCATTTCAACCAATGGCTGAATTCATCAATATTCTATAATAGATCGCTTTACGCCATTGCAGTGATTGTCCCTATAGTATATTGGTTCAAATATCACTTACTTTCAAACAATTCCATATTATTAGTAGGTTTATGTATATCCTCATGTTTCCGCCGACGCCGGCATACACAGATCACCAAGGCTAATACTATAACAAGTACTACAAACAAACTGACGCCTATAGCGATATACATAAATTCTTTTGTCTGCCAAAACTGGATGAATTTAATTTCACCAGCTTTAATGTGAGTGTTTCCGATCTGAACCTGAAATTATAGATTCCGAAATAAAGAAAGCGTAACTCGAATATGTATGTCGTGATCCATGTTACATCAGTTATCTACAGTTAATTATGAATGCTGAA
This sequence comes from Panopea generosa, assembly GCA_029582155.1. NCBI lineage: Eukaryota > Metazoa > Mollusca > Bivalvia > Adapedonta > Hiatellidae > Panopea > Panopea generosa. Next base: position 12,063,739 of record CM055908.1, read on the forward strand.
AAAGTTGAATATTAATGCTGAAACTGTTAAATATGAATGCTAAAACTGTATCTCAATTACTGCTATATGACCTGGTTATAATCTTATTTTGATGTATTATGATGCCTAAACTAATAACAGGTTGTGTGCGTGGGTTTGCAGGGGTCAAAGCATATTTGGTACGGCTCTATATTATGTTAATACCAACTGTTATATTTGGTATGGCACTATATTATGTTAATACCAACTGTTATATTTGGTATGGCACTATATTATGTTAATACCAACTGTTATATTGTCTTCTATGCATATTTGGTATGGCACTATATTATGATAATACCAACTGTTATATTTGGTATGGCACTATATTATGTTAATACCAACTGTTATATTGTCTTCTATGCATCTTGTATATGCACATATCAAGTACGTGATCTTTAAATTAACCGTGTGTAACCATTTAAAGAAATATTGAGATTTAGTATACATAGTTTTAGTTTTTGAGTGATCCATTGGACTATTTTGCAGTAATTCTTTACAAACATCCAACTTAATAAACAGTTAATCTATTGGAACAGTACAGTAAGAAATTCGAAATGACAGCACACGTTTATATAAACCAACTCACCACTACGGATACTTTATCTCTGGTTTCCCCGGGAAACGTTACATCAGGATCACAAGATATGGATGTATCTTCTCTGTGAAGAAGTCGACATATTTTATCTCCAACCAGGATACTGACGTCAGCATCGTCACAAGCTTCGTTCAGATGTTCGCCCTAGAACATTTACAAGAATGCCTGTGCATAAGTTACATATGGTGCGCGAAATCATTCATCTAAAGATGCATTTTTGCAGTTAAACGACGTTAATTTTTGGTGTAAAAATAGATGAAAATTTGCAAAACAAAAATAAACATAACAGGAAATTTCAATAAAAATGTGTCGAAAGGTAAACATGATATACATAGATATAAGAATAAAAAAGATACATACTTACCAGTGTAATGAGTTGTGTGTTCAGCAGAAAATCATCAGTAATAACCGTACTAGATCTATATGATATAACCTAATACCTAACAAGAAAGTTATAACCGTACTAGATATATATGATAAAACCTAATACCTACATTGTAACAAGAAAGTAATAACCGTACTCGATTTGTATGATGTAACCTAATAACTAACAAGAAAGTAATAACCGTACTAGATCTATATGATATAACCTAATAACTAACAATAATGTAATAGCCGTACTAGATCTGTACGATATAACTTAATAACTAACAAGAATGTAATAGCCGTACTAGATCTGTACGATATAACCTAATAACTAACAAGAAAGTAATAACCGTACTAAATCTGTACGATATAACCTAATAACTAAAAAAAAGTAATAACCGTACTAGATCTATATAATATAAAAACTTAATAACTAATAATAAAGTAGTTGGTAAGAACACTGTTGAAATATTTAATACAAAACCAAAAAAGGTCAAAAGAGAGATTAATAAACAGGTAGAGAATTTTAGAATTAAGGATTGATGAAAAATTGTACCGAGTTTATGAATCCAGTAGTTCACCTTCATAAGTCGATCTATATTGTTGTTAACCATATCAACGGGCATTGAACTAAAGTTATTTATATTGTGATTGTGTTGTTTAAAATGAACAGCAACTTGAGTAATTAACATATGAAACTATTTACATCAAACCGGTGACTATTGAAGGAATAGTGAAAATGGTTTGACATTACTGATTTATAACGATTACGCTTCGAATTATTTTGTAGCATTTTCTCCTGAGTTATGTCTTTTTGACTAATTATCGTTTGTGTTTGTGTTCATAGATATGTTAAATAAACGAAATATTTGGACCAAACAAATTCTTAATTATCTAATCAGATAGGCAGCATTGCTTTGATATAAACACTTATCGTACAAAAATACTGAACAAACATTACCGTTATCTCGATTTCTTTATCAAATGTATTTCTGAACTCCCAATTTGCCTTATTTTCAATAACTGGATTTGAAACTATTTCAAGGTCTGCGCCAGCTCGGTTTTCGTTTATTGTCACATTGTCCAAACGGTAAACGTAAGAAAAATTAGTTCCGCTACTGGTATACTGAGACACATTCGGCGTTTTACACGTCATCCAATCATTGCTGTCATGGATACATATCTGTTAATTAACAAAAGGAATTCAATCGTTAATCTGCCTATTATTATCAATACACTCTCTATATATTATTAGTAGTAGTATATAGAAATGCTTCTTGGCAACATTAAATAGACTAATGTTTTTCATCACTCGATCAAAACTCAAAATTCGGCTTTTAATCCATATAGATATATTATAATCTCCAGTTATTTTAGATAAAACTATCACGTTATTTCTGTAATTTTGATATTAAAAAGCAAAGTATACGTATTAAAACCGCAAAGGCAATGTCATGAATGTAACGGTGACGTTGTCAACATACTGAATAAGTGCACGCATTTGTAAGACAACTTACGGCAAACGTGAAACTAACGGCACCGTGACGTCTCACCATCAAAACAAAATCGTGCAACCAATAAAATACAAACTGGTCCATTTATCTCCGCCCAGCAGCAAGTGTTTTTCATTGGGAAACGAAATGTAGTAATTCTATATAGTTCATTTAGACCGATTTCAGTAATTGGTAAGTGATATCTTATTCACCTTAGTGAGATTGTGAGGCAATGTCATAGTTATACATGTATGTATCGCTCTTGAGTCACTATCCTGGGAAGAACCAGTATTGAGTTTTGTTTTGTGGGACCAGGGATCGAACTAGTGAGTTCTATAGTGAGCGGCGACAAATCTACTAACACATGTTGAAGCAGCACTTACTTAAAACCCTCTAACGGGCAATTAAACTTCACCAGAAAGAATGTGATTTAAAAGTATACATGACAGTCTTAAAGAACCATAAAGTATGTGAGGCAACATAATTTCAACAAAACTTTTACCACAACGTAAACTGATCCATTCCAATACGCAATGCTCAAGGTTAAAACGTAATTTAAAGATAATTGGCAAGAATTTTGTTTGGAAAATTTTATCATGGACTGTGGATGTGACCTTTCTCTTCATGAAATGATATTTAACATACTATGATAATCACCATGTTAGAAACGTATTCGAAACAGTGCTGCTCAATTTGTACGATAGATGGATGACTACCATATTCAGAGACATTAGGTGGAGATAATGTTATTGCAAACAAGGGTTTCACTGCATTTACCTGCAGCGAGTTATTCAATGCACACGTGGTTACATTAAAATTATACTAAACCGATTTATCATCGAATATCTTATGAACTCGAATGAATGTTAATACTTATTTTTCTTGCATACATGTGTCGCTCATGGACCGTATGTTATGTTCTTCTTTTGGATGCATTATGTCTTCTTAGGAAGGATGTTTTATAAGATACTATTGACAATCACAACTGCAGTCTTACGTGCTGTGAGGAGACCAGAAATTGTCCTTGTAACTATTTTGGTGTTGATTGAAACAAAATACCGCTTATACCTCTTAAGGTTGTGCTTCGAGGCATGGGGGATGTTGCATGTTTCATAAATTCTCATGTACTAAATTCAAACCGAGTTTGCTATTTTCCTCATTTGGTTGCCCTCTTGACTCCGAAGGGTTCGTTTATCAAATCTGATTGTATATATCTCTGTTTTACAAACTAAACAAACTTGTATGCGTTAACCTTCGAATTACTAAACACAGTTGCATCATACAAAAAGTTGTAAATTTGTATATTTGGATACATTAATTTCGATAAAATTTTAGAAAGATCCATAACTTCGATATACCGTCTGTAGAGATTCCTGTCCTGTGTGTACTATAAACTGTGGCTCAGGTACGCTGTCCAAATGGGTGCCTTCGACTCTTACTGAGCATCCGCCACTGTGAAAAATTGATTAAATAATGTACAGTTTATTATAGTGTGGTCATACACATGACAGCTATAGCTTGATACATAACAATACTATACTGACAATACCAATGCATGCATTATTCTTCTAATGATTTCATGAATACCACACTTCAAAATATATATGTAAAAACTTTACAGAGAACATACGTGTTCAAAAATGACTAGAGGGTTCATAAAACAAATACTATGCTAACAGGTTAAACAGGAAACACAGAGAGTGTTGATTCTTATTATAAAAAGGCACGGACTGATCAACATTTAATTTCCTACTTAAGGCTTGCACAACAATTGTACCCAGTTTATGAATCCGGTAGGTCACCTTCAAAAGTCTATCCCTATTGTTGTTGACCATATCAATAGGCATAAAACTAAAGTCATTTCTTTTGGGATTGTCTATGTTAAAATGACAAAAATGCATGAGCAATTATTTTTGTGACCTTTTGCCAATCTAAATATTTTCTTCAATAAACCCATGAATTTTACATACAGACAGTTTGTACTGGTTTTGTCAAAAGATATTTTGCGATTTAATGGGCATTCTTCCCTATCTACAGTTCATTCCTTGCGTAACTAATGGTGTTTCTATTTTTAATATCTGCAACACCAACGACCAAATGTCACGATTTTAATCTTGAAGAAATATACTATGATGTTGACTAATTGTGCTGAACAAAAGATTAGTACGGTAACTGTATTTCATTTTTGAGAAGGCAAAATAGTATTTCTATCAATACTGAAAACAGAATTATGATATCGATCATAGTTGCAAGGGAAGGTTGTCTGAATAGAAGGGGATTTCTCCGTATACAGGTTCGTTAAGCTGACGCCATTAACCTCGTCCCATGCCTGTTAAATTCACATGAATTTTTTTATAATATTAAATGATGTCTGTAAATACTGATAAGATAGAATTCGAGTTTACGGTCAGCATAGTGTTAGTAGAGTAAATGATCCGTTTGATCGGTTTATACGTTTCATAGAATGTCATTTAGTATTTAACAGGTATTAATCTCGCAGACATTAATTCTGTTCTGGATTCTTCTTGTTATCGGTCATAAATTACCACGTGGTATTCTGATGATTTAACGTAGAGGCATCGTCTGCCGACAGGGGAGCGTAAAAATTATATAGGATTGGTCGTTACCAGATTTGCTCAGTAAAACTAGAAAATGTATAAGGGTTAGTAAAACATACTTCGCATATGTTTTCAGTGTCTTTGGATCGCTCACGATTGTTGGATTTGTCATGAAAGTGAACTTTGTATTGTCTTCAAATGACCTGTCTCTGTAAGATTCATTGTCCACTTTACTCTTCCACTCCAACGTTATAGGCATCATTTCGGCGTATTGAGAGGCATTCGTGCGTATCACTATCATGCTGTCATTCCTGTAATAAGAAATATATAGTGTGATTTTTAATTGTTTTTTTTACGATATTTTCAGATTATATATGGCAAGTATAAGTAACTGGCAAACACGCATCGTGCAGGATCGCTTACATCCTAACTAAGTAAATGTTGAATGGTTTTATGTTACATTGTTCTATCACTCTTGTGTCGTCTGGCAGACAAAGTGGAACATAACACACGTGGTATATATCTTACATGTAGAACACATTGCCGATGTTTGTCTTAAATATGTTTTTTATGTTCATGATAGTATACAAATAAAGATAGTTGTTCGCCAATTCCAGAATTTTGCTAATCTCTATTTTATTACTTCTGTGGTATACACAATGTGTGTATTGTATCTCTTTGTTTTTTTCTCTAATATAGTTATGTGTTTATGAACACCAATCACATTGTCAAAAAGTTATTTCATCAATAAAAAAAATTATTATCAAAAAGTATCAAAAGAGTGTGTCAGTATCAATTTGTTTATGGCTGTGTCCATTCTTACGACGTAAAGTGAATACTACACAAAAAGTATTTGTTTGCTTCCATAATATATGAACGCAAGAATTGATGAAATATGGGATACAAATAATTCATATATATAGGTAAAATTGACATACTATAACAAAGTAAAAGTGTAATAATTAGTCACGGAAAGTTTATAGAAAGCGCCCTTAAACCCTTTTATATTGCATTGATGAATCAATGTTGTAATTCACTTTATTTTGTTCTTATTGCTGTAATTTTTCTTTTTTTTTGTCTTTGATGTTAAATAATGCCATGTTAGTTATATATATCTTGAAAAAAAATGCAATTTTGATAAAATAGTAACTTTTAAGTCGGATTAGGCTGGATATTCCTTAATATTTATTAACACTTTTGCTTATGTGGTAAATCCAACATGTGTTGTATCTGTCATTTTAATGAATAAATAATATATATATATATATATATATAGAGAGAGAGAGAGAGAGAGAGAGAGAGAGAGAGAGAGAGAGAGAGATATGAGGACCTCGATTCCGTGAATTGTTCCGTGCCATTGATTCTGAAACTTATGTCGACGTTGTCCCCTCCCAGTGAATATCCGTTAACAGTTATACGTGTACCCCCTGCTAAAGGTCCGTGATTGGGATTTAAGGTCAAGTCTAACGGTATCTACAATGAAAATAGTTATAACAAAGGTATTAATATAAACATTACAAAATTGCATACACAAACTCACGTTTAAAAAGTATCTTTGAATACATTAAGTTTTTGTACACCCTATATAATGGAGGTTTATTCAAGGCTTTATTGGATTAATACTTAATAGAGTTTGATGTGCAATCAAGTAGTAAATGTAAACAGCTAAACATATATACTACCAATTGAAAGATTCAGAAATAGTATTGACATCGAAATGATTACAAATATGCATATGTATTTATTACCAAGTCTAAAAAATTACCAAACAACAAATAATTTTTCAAAAATAATTACATAACTTCTCGTTTGATAGACATGAATTTCACATTAATAATCATTTGCTAAACAGAAAATTGGCAAAATGGATTATTATTCTCTTTATCGATATTCTTAGAGAATATGTAGCTTGTCGTTTGGTGGATTATCTCGAACCGTTAACTGCAAAATAATATTAAACTCATCTTTTGTATTCTTATGTGATTATAAAGTAATGAAATCGTTACTTACACAAGATTTGTCTTTTTCCCGTGTAGCTCGTTTGTCAGAGCAATTACATTTACCTGTCACATTGTTGCATTCTTTACTGATAGAACCCACAAAATGGCAATCACAATCGGTGCATCCATCGGTGGACCAACCCGTTGACAAGTCGTGGTACCCAGGTTTACACTTATCACAATGTGTACCTGTGGTAATATATCCATTGGAAACATAGAACGCAGGGCTCGTTAATTAGGAATAATGGTACATGCAACACTTCTCGCGTCCCTTAGCACCGGTCTCAGCAGATTTCTAAATCTCGAACGTCGCTATATGAGATTTTGATTTAGATTAATTTACTATTTACCAACACTGAGTATTGGTCTTTTTATATAGAAACTGATAAATACAAATTTACTATTTACTAACACTGAGTATTGGTCTATTTATATAGAAACTGATAAATACAAATTGAATTTTTTATAAATGCCTCATAACATATGTTACTACCGTTACTTTCTGGTAATAAAAATCGTTTGAAATACCAGAACGCAAGCGAAGGAAGAAAATAGCAGACTCTGTTATATTGAGTGTGTTCATGGAGGCCCGTGAAATGTAGTTTACAATAGTGAAAGACTGGTGTGGCATTCCAGGGGGTCCCTGTTCCCTAGATCTCTTAAAGTAACGGCGATTGTTTTCCCAGATCTCCTAAAGTACGATATTATTCCCCCACATCTCTGAAATTAGGACTTTGATCCCAAGATCCCTGAATGTAATGTCTAGTGATCTTTTAAGATAATTGGCCGTGTTCCCCTGATCTCAAGAACTCCTAGGAGGTTTATTGATGGTGCCTATATTTTATAAAGGTAAGGCAACTTAAAATCTGAAATACTTCTATTCAAACATAAATCATACAGTTATTTGATTAAACTGCTTGGATTGTGTGATCCGTTATATGAAGTATTAAGCATTTAAGTGATAACGATCGACCTGTTATATTTAGCCTGGATGTTGTGGTATTTTATATTTCAGGAACATACATCAGACTTACACTACATGAATTCAAAATTGCCGCTACAGGCAAACATTGGGGTTGTTTTCGTTTATTCAATACGTTAATATGTGGTCAATAGTAGTTCTGCTTTAATATTCCTCATAATAATATTGAATTCTTATTAAACAAACAGTACACAGTGTTGAGGTCCATATGCAAGCTTATGGACGGTTAAAAATTAAGTCTACCTGCTTTAATTTGTGGATTTCTATGTTTCACAACTATGTAAACCACTTTAGAAACCCTGGTGACATCATACAACGTGTTGTGTTTTGCCTGCACCGTTATGAAAGTCAGTTCTGCGTAAAACATACTTCCGTTTATAATTTTTATATATACTGAACTCAATGATATCATCGTTCTTATGTATGTATATTAACGTATCATTATATGAAGAAGACAAACGCTATAGAGTTGTTTCTGCTTTGGTTGCGTTCTGAGTTTCTAGGGAAACGTTTTGTCGTCTGTTAGTAATATTATATAAACCTGCAGTTGTTCTACTGCCACGTCTTATGTAAACTATGACTGTAGCACCAATGGTTCTGTATACTGGACGAAACAGCTAACCTGCAGTTGTTCTACTGCCACATCTTATGTAAACTATGACTGTAGCACCAATGGTTCTGTTTACTGGACGGAACAGCTAACCTGCAGCTGTTCTACTGCCACGTCTTATATAAACTATGACTGCAGCACCAATGGTTCTGTTTACTGGACGGAACAGCTAGCCAGCAGCTGTTCTACTGCCACGTCTTATGTAAACTATGATTGTAGTACCAATGGTTCTGTAAACTGGACGGAACAGCTAACATGCAGCTGTTCTACTGCCACATCTTATGTAAACAATTACTGTAGCTGCCGCATCTTAGGTTAACTATGACTGTAGCACCAATGGTTCTGTTTACTGGACGGAACAGTTAACCAGCAGCTGTTATACTGCCACGTCTTATGTAAACTATAACTGTAGCATCAATGGTTCTGTATACTGGACGGAACAGCTAACCTGCAGCTGTTCTACTGCCACATCGTATGTAAACTATGACCGAAGCACCAATTGTTCTGTATACTGGACGGAACAGCTAACCTGCAGCTGTTCTACTGCCACGTCTTATGTAAACTATTGCTGTAGCACCAATGGTTCTGTATACTGGACGGAACAGCTAACCTGCAACTGTTATACTGCCACGTCTTATGTAAACTATGACTGAAGCACCAATGGTTCTGTTTACTAGAACTGCTAACCTGCAACTGTTTTACTGCCATGACTTATGTTTACTATGGCTGAAGCACCAATGGTTCTGTATACTGGACGGAACAGCTAACCTGCAGCTGTTCTACTGCCACGTCTTATGTAAACTATGACTGAAGCACCAATGGTTCTGTTTACTGGACGGAACAGCTAACCTGCAGCTGTTCTACTGCCACGTCTTCTGTAAACTATGACTGTAGCACCAATGGTTCTATTAATTGGAAGGAACAGCTAACCTGCAGCTGTTCTACTGCGACGTCTGATGTAAACTATGACCGTAGCACGAATGGTTCTGTATACTGGACGGAACAGCTAACCTGCAGCTGTTCTACTGCCACGTCTTATGTAAACTATGACTGCAGCACTAATGGTTATGTTTACTGGACGGAACAGCTAACAAGCAGCTATTCTACTGCCACGTCTTATGTAAACTATGACTGTAGCACCAATGGTTCTGTTTACTGGACGGAACAGCTAACCTGCAGCTGTTCTACTGCCACGTCTTATGTAAACTATGACTGCAGCACCAATGGTCCTGTTTACTGGACGGAACAGCTAACCTGCAGCTGTTCTACTGCCACATCTTATGTAAACAATTACTGTAGTTGCCGCGTCTTATGTTAACTATGACTGTAGCACCAATGGTTCTGTTTACTGGACGGAACAGTTAATCAGCAGCTGTTATACTGCCACGTCTTATATAAACTATAACTGTAGCATCAATGGTTCTGTATACTGGACGGAACAGCTAACCTGCAGCTGTTCTACTGCCACATCGTATGTAAACTATGACCGTAGCACCAATGGTTCTGTATACTGGACGGAACAGCTAACCTGCAGCTGTTCTACTGCCACGTCTTATGTAAACTATGGCTGTAGCACCAATGGTTCTGTATACTGGACGGAACAGCTAACCTGCAACTGTTATACTGCCACGTCTTATGTAAACTATGACTGAAGCACCAATGGTTCTGTTTACTAGACGGAACAGCTAACCTGCAGCTGTTCTACTATCACGTCTGATGTGAACTATGAATGTAGCACCAATGGTTCTGTATACTGGACGGAACAGCTAACCTGCAACTGTTTTACTGCCACGTCTTATGTAAACTATGGCTGTAACACCAATGGTTCTGTTTACTAGACGGAACAGCTAACCTGCAGCTGTTCTACTATCACGTCTGATGTGAACTATGAATGTAGCACCAATGGTTCTGTATACTGGACGGAACTGCTAACCTGCAGCTGTTCTACTACCACGTCTTATGTAAACTATGACTGTAGCACCAATGGTTCTGTATACTAGACGGAACAGCTAACCTGCAGCTGTTCTACTGCCACGTCTTATGTAAACTATGACTGTAGCACCAATGGTTCTGTTTACTAGACGGAACAGCTAACCCGCCATCTGACATTTTATGTACCTGATATTTTCTGCATTTTATCAAAATGTACCAGAGTAATAATTTTTGCTTTGAAAACTGGACTCCAATAAGAAAAAAACATAAACAGCTCACAGTACTGGCTCTATACAGAACATGGACTCGAGAGCGACTCGGGAAAACTCTGAGATTACTTCGCCAATCAGCTAAGTTTATTTATATAAACCAAAACTGTTTGTTTATTGGTTTATAAGATAGCGCTAGCAAGAAATAATGAGTGTATCATGCAGGTGTTATATTTATATACATGTATCAACATTGCTGGGTATTTAAAGATATTGATAGAAATACAAATAAAGGTGAATATGTAATAACACATGTAATATATATACATACGAAACGGTAATGATTGTGCAAATGAAATAATTCTACATATTGTAATAATAAATATACGTTGTTATTTGCTAACAAGTCGTCTAGGCGGCTAAGCTCATCTGTTAGCGCGTTTGACTATCAATCCATGGGTCGCGAGCTCGAATCCCCGCCGGACCAAAATTCTTGCCATAATTGATATTATACGATATTGTGTCTAATTTTCATTCGCCTCTCACCACTGATTGTAGTGGGAATGTTATCAGTTACTTGCGAAGATGAGTGTGCTCGAGTAATTGTTAACCTTTCAGGATCCCAGGAAAAAGTGGCCAGGTTAAATGGTCGTCTGCTAGCCCTTGATGGCATAAAGTTGACGCTTAGAAACTTAATCAATTTATCAATCAAGGTATATAAATCATTGCTTGATTTTGGACATTTTCAACAGTGGTTAAATAGGCAAAATAATGTTTTTGAATAAATAAAAAAATCGCATGCAAACCTTGGACATTGCGTTTACACGGACACTCTCCATTCGCTCGATTGCATTGCAAGTAGCTGCTTCCTCGAACATCGCACTTACAAGCTTTACATCCGCCGGGATAATCTAATCCATAATAATCAGGCAGACATTCTTTACAGAAGCCGGATTCAAGCTCAACATTCGCCTTACACGTGCATGTCATATTGGGATTACATTGCACTATGCCACTTGGATTACAACTGCATGCAGTGCACCCACCAGTGCTGAAGTTAACCGAATTGTGCTTACATTCTGTGCATTGCCTACCTGCCACATTTGACTTACATTCACACTGACCTCCAACCTAAATGAAAGATACGAACAAACATATTTAGTTTAAGTGTTAATTTATTAGATTTTCCTTGATATATGGTTCCGATTCCCTAAGGTGACACAGTGTATTTATTTTGTAATGTAAAGAGCAGAAAACATTAGTAAATTGCTTCTCTCAATGTTTGAATATGTGTCAACTAAATAACACTCGCTTTGTAATCAACAACTGGTTTGAAAATATTAAATTTCAAATATCGTACAATGTTAAATGTTTACAGGCAATTTGAGATAAATATTAAACATTCGGTTTAGACGTTTCAAGAAAGGAATACCGGAACACGTGACTATGATGTGTGATTAAAATGGCCAATTTTATAATAGGTGATAAAGTGTTCGGCTTAGTTTTATAGCATCTTTAATTTAGAAATTTTGACCGATGGCGATGTTTCTCAGGCAAAGCAAAACGCTATATTTACTTTTATCTCAACTCGTATGGAATTAAAATGATATATTATATACTTAACAACTTAAATAAAAGGAATATTGAAAATGTTTGTTATCTCAGATCTGATATCATATTTATAAGTTTATATATGTTACAATATCAATTAATTTGTTACATTTGTGTTTTAAATCGATGAAATTGTTTGAATAAAATAAAAATCAAGGTACTAAGGTTTATCATTCCTGTCATACTATTATCTACATTTCCCAAAACTTACGTTTTTAACCCTTTACTAAAGATTTACCTTGGTTTATCATTCCTGTCATACTATTATCTACAATTCCCAAAACTTACGTTTTAAAGGCGGTAGGTATACAATATTAAATAACTTGGTATGTAGTATTAATTGTATAGTTGTTTACCTGTTCGCAGGTTTCACTTGTACTGCCAGTTGTGTTACATTGACACGTCTTGTTACATAATGTTTCACTCTCATATCTAAAATACTTGTTCATACACGTGTCACAATGTTCTCCTTCGGTACGGGAGTTAGCGTCACAGTGACACTTGTATACACCATCCGATCCAATACTACAGTTTTTGTCGTTTCCAAAGCAGTGACATCTGAATGTTACATGGTAGCAAAAATAAGATTAGAGTAACAATGCCGTTTATTTCTTAATCAAATAAAAGAAATGAAAAATATAATTGTGTGTTATTAAGAATTATTTAATAGACACCATTATACAATTATGGACTTTTCAATGTGCAGAAAAATTAAGAGATCATTCTTGCCTATCTGAATTCATTTATTTATAAATTATATAATAACATCACATTGTTTATGGTGCAGGAGTCTAAAAAAAACATGACATATTGTTTTAATAAACCTTTATTTGGTTAAATGAAGTTATTTTGAGACGTTACGTTATATGATGACTCATGGAAACAAATATGCCCAATTTTTGTTCTCGTTCTTTATAGAGGTGATCTGGTCAATGGTAAATTAATTTTTTCTTAAGTTATGTGATAAAATGAATCTTACATTCGTGCTCATTTATTATTGAATTTATTAAACTCGTTGGGGAAAAAATGATATTATGCTTAACATTTCCTAACATAATATTTTTGAATTCGTTTAATAAATTCAATAATAAATGAGCACTCATGTAAGATCCTCTATTTAAATGTCAATAGTGAATTAAAGTTAATGACACAAGTGAAGGAACTGATTACCTAGCTATCACTTTAATCTCACTGACTGTGAAGAAAGCTGGCGATGCTCTGTGCATGTATAGTCCAATCTTCTTTGCTGCCAAAGACGAAACATTCTCCCTTGTGTTTATTCCAGTTTCAAAATCATATGAAAACATGTCAGAACTAAAAACAAAAACATAAAATGCATGGTAATGTAAATAAGCAAAACAAGATTTTTAAACAGTTTGTAAATTTTAACAAATCTATTTAAAAAATGAAACCCACCTTGGTGAGATGGTTTAGCGTTCCAATGCGGTTGAAACAATGTCACAATCCCTGAACATTGATAATAATCTGGTTATACTGATACATTGATTTAAAATTGCTACTAATACAGTGTTTTTCAAACAGTGATGGTGTTTCTTGTAAATGTATCTAATACACTACTGATATGTTACAAAGTTAAACGCAAGAGTAGCTTCAAGCAAGATCAGCTGAGACGTCGTTTCAACATATTAACACACATGGGTTTGAAACCAGCCTGGACCTAATGGTCTCTCAAAACAAACAGTTCTACCCGTGTACATCTGATACGACTGCTACTCCGGATTTTTTTAATTTATAACACGGTATTTATAATATGAAGTAATCGCAGATGTATTAAAATAATATTTTCTATTAATATGAATTTGTTTATTAAGGATTAAAAGCTGACTTTTGAGTTTTCATCGGGTGATGAAAAACCTTAGGCCAGTTTAATGTTCGTGAAGCCCCGAAGAGCTTCTCGGCAGCATTATACTAGACTTATGTTTTTCATCACTTGATAAAAACTCAAAAATTAAGCTTTAAATCCTTATATCTACATTATATTCTCCAGCTATTTTAGATAATTTTGATATTTAGTAAGCAAATTATACGCATTAATCCGCAAAGCAAATGTCATGAATGTAACGGCGACGTTGTCAACATACTGAATGAGTGCCCGCATTTGTAGGACAATTTACGGCAAACGTCACGTAAAACTAACGGCGACGTGACGACTCACTAGCAAAGCAATATCGTGCAACCAGTGAAATGCAAACTGGTCCTTTTAGCTCCGCCCAGCTGCAAGTGTTTTTCATTGGAAAATGAAATGCAGTAAATCTATGTAGTTCATACAGGCCGATTGCAGTGGGAATGTAAATATAAATATTTTGAAGCTAAACAGATAAAAGTAACATTTGACTACCTTTTAAGACCTGTAACAAAATATAAAAAACTTATAGTATGAAAGAAATGACAAATACGCTTAGATTAAACCATATAGCATCAAATGTATAGCGTGACAAAATAGTAATTGGCATACATTTAAATATTAAGCACATATTTTTAGTTAATAAGATTATTTATATGAGGTTATTACTGGATTATTCGACTGCCATTTTTATAAACATCAATGAAGAAATATATAAATCGACTGTTTTATTTATGTACATGGTAAGATGCCGGCAAATTGTGGCATCAACGATTTTTCGGTTAAATATTCTGAAATGTCCAATACGTGTTTTATAATAATTAAAGGTCATTTTAAAAGCTATCAAAAGCTTATATTCTAATACTTTATCGAAGGTTTCCTGGAAACAGGGAACGATGGTAGTAGACTCGTTTTTTTTTTCAAGTCTATTTGTGAGGAGTAAAGGTACATCCATCATATGCCATGCCCCATTGCCCTGGTTCTGTTTTCGAAAACAGAACAATACAGATGATATATGTTATTATAGACTTGTACATAAATACATCGTCTTAATAACATATTTACAACTCATAATTTCATAAACTATATAATTAGTAAGTACATCTTTAGTACCGCCATATTTCATTACCACTTGATACATATTTAATATTTATTTAGGTTATAATTATAAATATCAAAGTAATACAAGAAATACTTTTCAATCTTAAATTTTTCAAGAAGAGAATAAACACATGTATTAAACATTTAAATAATCATTATTCTTTCATTTCCAACTATAAATTCAAATTTCACATTAAACAATTAAAGTGTTACCTCTCAATTTAAGAGAACGTTTAATATTCTGAGTATTTTCGAATAAAGTATTTTTGTCATTCGATTTAACCAATTCAATAATCCAATTGCGAGACGCAGCTAATAAGCTTCATGAGTGTCATATTTAAATATGTGTGAATAAACATCAAGCAGGTTATGCAGTAAACCAACTCAAATTAAGCTTGACTTTGGTAAAATAATGAAAAAGTTTTAAGTGGAAAATAGGAATAACAGAAAAAAATACAGAAGACACAATATTAACATAGTGTATGTATAAAGTATATAATATATCATACCTTATGGTTTTACTGATGTTTGTACACTTGTCGTCTGAAGACTTTTTAAACAACCATGTACTTTTGGAGTTGGTAGCACCTGTTAGTGTAATCTTTAATGTATCCATGACGGAAATGTTGGACACGCCCATGATCTTGAGTCCTTTGATCTGAAAAACGGAAAATTGAATATTTTTGAGGTGAGAAATCGTAAACGCATATGCATGTATTACACAATGTCGATTTTAAACTTCAGTTTCACTTCAAACGTGACAACACAGCAATATCTTAATCGTTTCGGTAACATTGAAACGAAGTCCTTATTCAAAAAATAATTACCACGCACATACTGCCTCACGACTTTCTCCTCAGCTTTCGGTTTCTTTCTATGATAAATCAATTGTCACAAAGTGTATCCAACATGACGGACCAAATCGAAATAAAAATGAAACCAAGTTACTCATTTTCTTTTATTCTCATTTGAAAAAAATATGTTCACTTTATTACCTGCTCTATAGCAGACATATATGTATTATATGTGATATGTCTGATAACATGTTTATTTCAGACAGCACAGCCCATTCTCTCCATCAGTCTTTTGCACTACGCGCCATTGACGTCTGTCAATGCCCTACAGTTTGTAAGATTTGTGTTGAGACATTGACAGAGTTTATTGGTGCAGTGCGTCCATAGTCTTGGAGAGCGTCAAATGCAAAAAAAAATGTATATGGACAACGACCAAGACGCTTACCAAGTCTGTAAATAACATCAACATATAAACGTCTTGGGGTGCATGGCAAATATTAATGATACAATGACCAAAACGCTTACGATGTCTGTAAATCACATCAACATATAAACGTCTTGGGGTGCATGGCAAATATTAATGATACAATGACCAAAACGCTTACGATGTCTGTAAATCACATCAACATATAAACGTCTTGGGGTGCATGGCAAATATTAATGATACAATGACCAAAACGCTTACGATGTCTGTAAATCACATCAACATATAAACGTCTTGGGGTGCATGGCAAATATTAATGATACAATGACCAAAACGCTTACGATGTCTGTAAATCACATCAACATATAAACGTTTTGGCGTGCATGGCAAATATTCACGAAACAATGACAAAAACGCTAATTAAGTCTGTAAATCACATCAACATATAAACGTCTTGGGGTGCATGGCAAATATTAACGATACAATGACCAAAACGCTTACGATGTCTGTAAATCACATCAACATATAAACGTCTTGGGGTGCATGGCAAATATTGACGATACAATGACCAAAACGCTTACGATGTCTGTAAATCACATCAACATATAAACGTCTTGGGGTGCATGGCAAATATTAACGATACAATGACCAAAACGCTTACGATGTCTGTAAATCACATCAAAACATAAACGCCTTGGGGTGCATGACTAATATAAATGATACAATGACCAAGACGCTTACGATGTCTGTAAATAACATCAACATATAAACGTCTTGGAGTGCATGGCAAATATTAATGATACAATGACCAAAACGCTTACGATGTCTGTAAATCACATCAACATATAAACGTTTTGGCGTGCATAGCAAATATTCACGAAACAATGACAAAAACGCTAATCAAGTCTGTAAATCACATCAACATATAAACGTTTTCGTGTGCACGGTAAATATTAACGATACAACGACCAAGACGCTTACGAAGTTTGTAAACCATATCAACATATAAACGTCTTGGTGTGCACGGTAGATATTAACGACACAACGACCAAAACGCTTACCAAGTCTGTAAATCACATCAACATATAAATGTCTTCGTGTGCACGGAAAATATTAACAATACAACGACCAAGACGCTTACCAAGTCTGTAAATCACATCAACATATAAACGTCTTGGTGTGGACGCAATATATTAACGATACAGCGACCAAGACGCTTACCAAATCTGTAAATCACATCAACATATAAACGTCTTGGTGTGGACGGTAAATATTAATGATACAACGACCAAGACGCTTACCAAATCTGTTAATCACATCAACATATAAACGTTTTGGTGTGGACGGTAAATATTAACTATACAACGACCAAGACGCTTACCAATTCTGTAAATCACATCAACATAAAAACGTCTTGGTGTGTACGGTAAATATTAACGATACAACGACCAAGACGCTTACCAAGTCTGTAAATCACATCAACATATAAACGTTTTGGCGTGCATGGCAAATATTCACGAAACAATGACAAAAACGCTAATCAAGTCTGTAAATCACATCAACATATAAACGTCTTCGTGTGCACGGTAAATATTAACGATACAACGACCAAGACGCTTACGAAGTTTGTAAACCATATCAACATATAAACGTCTTGGTGTGCACGGTAGATATTAACGACACAACGACCAAAACGCTTACCAAGTCTGTAAATCACATCAACATATAAATGTCTTCGTGTGCACGGAAAATATTAACAATACAACGACCAAGACGCTTACCAAGTCTGTAAATCACATCAACATATAAACGTCTTGGTGTGGACGCAATATATTAACGATACAGCGACCAAGACGCTTACCAAATCTGTAAATCACATCAACATATAAACGTCTTGGTGTGGACGGTAAATATTAATGATACAACGACCAAGACGCTTACCAAATCTGTTAATCACATCAACATATAAACGTTTTGGTGTGGACGGTAAATATTAACTATACAACGACCAAGACGCTTACCAATTCTGTAAATCACATCAACATAAAAACGTCTTGGTGTGTACGGTAACTATTAACAAAACAACGACCAAGACGCTTACATGTCTGTAAATCACATCAATATATAAACTTCTTGGTGTGCACGGTAAATATTAACGATACAACGACAAAACGCTTACCAAGTCTGTAAATCACATTAACATATAAACGTCTTGGCGTGTGCGGTAAATATTAACGATACAACGACCAAGACGCTTACCAAGTCTGTAAATCACATCAACATATAAACGTCTTGGCGTGTATGGTTAATATTAATGATACAACGACCAAGATGCTTACCAAGTCTGTAAATCACAGCAACATGTAAACGTCTTGGCGTGCATGGCAAATATTATCGATACAACGACCAAGATACTTACCAAGTCTGTAAATCACATCAACATGAAAACGTCTTTGCGTGCATGGTAAATATTAACGATACAACGACCAAAACGCTTACTAAGACTGTAAATCACATTAACATATAAACACTTTGGTGTGCATGGCAAATATTAACGATACAGTGATCAAAACGCTTACGATGTCTGTAAATCACATCAACATATAAACGTCTTGGTGTGAATGGTAATTTTTTACAATACAACGACCAAAACGCTTACCAAGTCTGCAAATCACATCAACATATAAATGTCTTAACGATACAACGACCAAGACGATTACCAAGTCTGTAAATCTCATCACCATATAGGTCGAGTAAAGCAAGCAGCGGCCAAGTTTTTATTCAGTATTTTTGTATTTTCCGACAAAGAGTAGAATAACTTTAGTGCGTACTCCTTAATTGATGTGTGTTCCCCAACATAATTTCTATCCAGGTTTAATTGTTAAATACTTGTCATTTATTTAGTAGTTAAGGCCTCGACTATATCGCCATTTTTTAGCAGTAAAATTGCACATTTATATCAAACGCAATAAATTATGGATATTCTATTCAATAACCTATATTGTATCTTGTCTCTGTAGTGTAAAATGCTTTAATTTTGTTACCCAGTAAATCGCGGTCTTCGATAATCCACTCATAGGCCAATATCAGGTTATTCTAAAATATTGAATAAAAGGGAAAATGCCAACCTGTGTATTATCGAATTTTTCATAAATGAGATAAACTGCAATAATGGAATGAACTATTATCGTCGAATGAGACCTTCCTCTTTGTGATTCAATAAACTTTCCATCATTTACTAAACATCAAGTTATAGGTGCTGCATCTTTAAATCTGCAAAGGGCGTTACTGGCGTTATTTGATAATGTTTACCCATTTATGTGTTTTTGAGGTCACGTACTGGCGTTATTTGAAAATGTTTACCTATTGATGTTGTGTGTGAGGTCGGGTACTGGCGTTATTTGATAATGTTTACCTATTGATGTTGTGTGTGAGGTCGCGTACTGGCGTTATTTGATAATGTTTACCTATTGACGTTGCGTGTGAGGTCGCGTACTGGCGTTGTGTGTGAGGTTACCAAAACGAGCAAAGTTGTCATAAACAGAATATTTTGTTAACAATGTCTTATATATTAATATATTCATCTTCTTGGTAATAATTTATTAACTCTGTGTAAATGTTTTACATGTATCTTTTTTTAAAATGGTTAAACATAATGAAATGTCCGAATGGCTGGTTCTACCCAGAAAAACAGCGAGGGATATTTGTTTATTAAGGTGAAACTAATAGATGTTAGTTATATAGAATTAGGACAAACCCTTATACATTGTTAGTTTTACTATTACATACTTGGTATACAGTTGTTAATGTTAGATCGATCGTGACATCATTGGTAGTTCCGGATTTCCATGATGTTTGTGTGTCGTTGTCAATCATGAAGATAGGCAGGTTCGATTCTGGGTTAAGTCTTGATACCTTGCTGGCTGTGGTTACGGCTTTATTTGTACAGTACATGTCGTCTTCAGGCTTTGAATTCTGCACTAATGACGGCGCAGTCGCCGGACATCTAAAATATCAAACATATGTCATTATTCTAATTGATGCCATTACTGTATATACCCATACATCAATATTTAAAGTTATAAAAAAGTAAAGTACACGGAATGAAAGAGCTTTTTCTGAATCGTCGTACTTTGTTGGCAATGTGTTGTTTTTCATATATTTTTTTCTTCTTCTTTTTAATATTATATCAGAAATTCAAAATCATGGAGTAACCTAAGAAATGCATAGATATATATGAGTTGTGTGTTCCCCCATCCCCAAATAAAAAACTCCTTATATTTCGACTGCAAAACATGTGTGTGTCCGTTCAGATTTTGTGTTGCTCCTAAGTGTGTCCCCTCAAAATTGAAATCCTGAGTCCGCCTCTTGTAACTTCAATTGAATTTTATATATCATATGTTGCTTAAGTATGTTACAATTGTTTTGCTTCATTGTATTGTGTTTGATATGTTTAAGTGATATGGGAATACTACTGTTTGTAGTTCCATTATTCCACTCTAATCGTTTTCTTCCTGTCATTGATATTAACTCTTGCCATTGTGTCACGACTATAGTGTTATCTAATTGATGAAACTATTAGTCATACATAAGTGTTTGATACTTTCTATCAGGACAATTGCAATTTAGGATGTTTTACTATTATTGTTAGCAATGCCCCAGATACGTTTTAATTATTTTAAATAGCCGTTTATAGATAAGAATCTATCGTTTGGGCACTGGTGCGTTTAACAAAATTTAAACAGATATTTGACAAACATCAACGTAATTGAAAATTGGTGTTTTATTATTTTTGTTTTTATTCTTTTTCTAAGATAGTTCACCAATACTTATATTCCAAGATATTTCATACAAACCACTTATTAATTACGAATTCATTTTATCATCTAGTGAGGGCATTATTATTTTTTTAAGAATATGAGCAAAAACTATTTTCAAAAACACCAAATGGAATTTTGTTGTAACAGTTAATATCATACTAATGACTGATATTTAAACATAGTGTCCATGTTTGTCACATATGCTACTATATGACTTTCAACCATTCCCTCTTGAAACAAAAGTATGGGTTTGCTGCATACAGAAGTGCATCTATTTTAATTAAATGAAAGCACCATTTAGATAAAACAAATCAGAAATGAAATCGACTTACCTGCAACTTGTATGTGGTATAGACTGCCATGTCCCGTTTCTCAGCATAGTTATTTCCCTTATAGGAGTTGAAAAGGTAAATATTAAAAGGTGATTAACATATGGTCTAGCACAAGTAAATATTAAGTTGATTAGATCTTAATATGGCATCTCACTTTATGATATATCCATTTCACAAAACAATTGTTGATGACTGACAACCAAGCTCAGATACATAAATATAAGCACAAAACTTCAAAACACATATTACTGATAATTTGCAATGACATAGCTTGAAAGAGGGTTTGCCATACATGTTTTAATATTCATGGAGTTTTTGTTCTGCGTAATTTACAATTAGAATATTTTAAAGGGAATCCTTTTCTACAGACATCAGTTACTAAATAACATTCAAAGGATTATAAACGTACTGTTTTTAACAAATATGGCACTCACAGTTAACTGTTAAGTATATTACAAATATAACTTGATGGTAAAACATAATTTATTCAGACATTTCAGTGACAGTATTTAAAGGAAAATACAATTACAACTGGGAATTGGACAGCAATGTATCACTTTTGTTTTAATAAATGTTTTTGTATTATAATTTGGTCTCTAGAGAAAGCTTTCATTCATAAAAAGACAATTAGGTATTTAGATATTACTGAGTATATGCAGTTATCAAAATGACATACATAGTAACATTGAAAATACACATCATTTCTAACGTCACTGATATGAAAATACACACCATTTTTAACGTCACTGATATGAAAATTTACAAATTTCCCCATTCCGATGTCGCTCACAACTCCCCCAATTATACATGTATATTCAACATATCACATTATAATATTTTCTCTTTTTTGTATTTGATCTTAATTTTAAATGTTATTATCTTGTATACTTTGCAAGAAACGCACACACATTTATGTAATTAAGTTGTATTAATGTGAGGGAATGTATAAGTTTGTTTGTCATTACTGTCGTTTTTTGGCCAACAAATACGTCATATCATAAAATATTTCAAATAAAACATGTTCAAACAAAAAGGATATACCTGTCCGTTAGAACATCGGCATACCATCGTGCATCGGCCACAGCTATGGTTTCATTCTCTGTTAAATCTGGAATAGAATTACACACCTACATAGCACAAACACATATCATCTGCTTTCAGGTATGACTTGCTTTTCAATTTAATTTTGGATGTGAGTGTTCATATTTCCGTTCATTTAACATTTTGACATTAGTGTCTAGTTAGTTCTTTAATGAAAACACTTGCCTTAGACGTTTGTCTTATTTTGATGAGAAAACTCCATTTTTCCAGTGTGATACTTTAGAATTTGCATTACTGTATCTAATTGTTCTATATGTGTGATTATGTCAGGGTGGCTACATGAGCGATCACTAGAATATGGCCATAAATATTAAACTATATGTGTTTTTTGTTCAACGTATTTGAATGTTGGATCTGTAATGCTATATTGTGACACATACACTCATATATCTATTTCCATGTGTACAACCATCATTATTATATTCATTACTATATTTTATTTCTGAATCTAATAGCTACTGTGTTTGCAATTTGCAAAACTCGACCTGGTAGGATACTTTTGAGAAAGCATTAACCATCATACTTAGCATGGAGAATGTGCATCCCGAAAGAAAATATCATGACTAAAAGAAATGTCCTTCTTACTTGTCCCCGGACCAATTGATAGCTCGGTGAAACTATCGATGGAAGTTACCTCTTCTAGGACTTGTTCGTGTACATCTACGAAGAAGGTCACGTGACCATTAAACTGTAAAGTAATGAAAAGGCATTGATAAAAAGTGAGAAAAAAACAATAAATGCATTACAGAAGTAAATATTAGAACCTATACAAACGTGGCATTTATCTTTATAATATATATAATATATATATTATGCCAGTTTATTTAAAATTAATGAAAGTATAATGGTTCAATAAACATGACGAAAATGTACATTTTGACCATGACTTAACTCGACAGTACCGATGTTATATGTACTATTTTACAGAACATATTCACTGATTTCATTGCCGTATGTTATTTTATAGATGAGACTGTTTCATTTTAATGTCAAACATAATGATATGTCAACGATCCTCACACGCTGCGATTTGACCCATCAAGTCTTAAATGACTAAATATTGACTAGAAAAAGCTCATTATACAACCTTTACATAAACGTATAAGGGTCACTGACAACATGCTGGGTATTATATTATTTTTAAAAGAAAATACGTATTTAAAGAAGGCTTTATGTGCTGCATACCATTTGATATTATGCTCTTTATATACTGGTTTAATAGTTTATAACACGTATCGATATATAGTACACAACATACATATGCCATGTAAAGGAAATAGTGTATACACACTAATATGTAATAATATATCACAATATGAAACAAGATACATGCACGTATTGACAATTAAATCATACATCTGGCATACAGCAAACACTACATAGGTTGTTAAGGTCTCACATGTCAAAGGTCATGTACTTGTACACATCAGGAAGGTGCTGTTAACACATATGTGTAGACAGTGTTTTACACAAAGTTAATTTCCGTATATAGCATTTTGTTGAGCTTTTCGGAAGAGTACATACTCATTTTGAAATTCGTTCGTTCAAACCTTTGTATCAAAGCATCAAAATAAAATATATAATAAAGTCTATATTAAATTTAAGAATATTGTGTGACAAAAATACATACATGTATATAGAAAAAACAAAGTACACCGAGTTACGGCATCTATAAACATGTATAACTAAAGATGGTTACCCTGATCACTACGTGTTGCCAGTTGCTGTGTGTAAAACCTGATGGTTTTGACACTCCCGATACTTTCAGGAATAACATACTGCCATTAAACATCAACTCTACAGATCCAATCTTCAACACCGTACTTAAATAATAAAAGTGTTTTAAAGTTATTACACCGAAATAAACAACATTAAGCCATAACCATGTATTTATTGTTTCGTATTTAGTTATTGATCGAAGCCGGCTCCAATTAGCTCAATCGGTAGCGTATTTGACCATCAATCAATCCAGAGGTCGTCAAATATCCAACCGCTCACAGTCTTCATGGTGATTGATATACGTCATTGCGTCTCATTGTCATTTGTCTCCCAGTGCGGATTCAAATGGGAAAATGATCAGTTACCTGTGGAGATGGTGTGTACGAGTACTGTTTAACCTTCCAGGTCCCCATGAACGAGTGGTAAAGTTAACAGATCATCTGTTAACTCTCGATGGCAAATGGCAAAATTGATGTTTATTATTCAAACATATATCTTATAAGTCGAAATACGTAAATAAAAAAGCATGGTGTCGTGTCATTTCATTATTTCATTAAGCTTCCTGAAATAGAAGCAAAAATATGAATCATTGCAATTGTAATATAATCATTATGAATTTTGAATTAAATTATATCATTATCTATGGAATTAGCTCAATTGAATTAGATCTACTACTAACTCTCTCTCTCTCTCTCTCTCTCTCTCTCTCTCTCTCTCTCTCTGTATATATGTATATTATTATTTTATTGAGCGAGTCTCGAGATTGTTTGATCAACAACGGTGAAGCCTCGAGCGATTCTGACAATTCCAGTGTATAAATGTGAAATTGAAAACAATACATAAGCAATTTATAAGTTCACAGTTTAAACAATTCACCAAGAAATCTCTGTGATTCATCAAAACACCTAGAATAAAAAATAGCACTTACCAGTTTTCGCACTTGACAGACACCCAGACTGAGAGCGTAAAAGAGTTGTTTGAGTCCCTACTTCCGGTTAATGTGACAGACGGACAGGCAACACTGCTTGATTCGTTAAAAAGAACCTGCCCGTTGCTACCATTAACCCTTTGCGGCAAGACATTGAAAGTGTGCAATGCACAGTTGACGTCTCTTGTTTTCAACACAGTGCTTTCAGATGGGAATGCGTCCCTATATAGACATGGTTTACTGCAGGTGGTGCACATGTTTGATGCAGTGACATTTGAATTCAGAGCTACATCACTAGACACAGAAACTGGAGAGTTAAATGCTCGGATAAACGTAAAATATATTAAGAGTAAAGCAGTCGATAGGTCTGCGTGAAATGTTTTTTTACTACTCATTTTAACTCAATTCTGTTTATACTTATATGTGACGCTTTCAAACAGCGATTATAAGGCCGTGTTGCCTTTATATGATGTGACAGTGATTGGTTTATATCCGTTCATTACAATTGTCAAAGTTTTATGGAATGTGTTATGGTCATTTCAAACGTGTGTATACTGTTTATTTCCAATAAATCATCTCAATCGTACCGTTATATACGTATTCCTGGAAGCTTCAAACTATCTGAAATAAAAAAATATAAAACTGCTACTTGTTTAAACATTATAAACTTTGATAAATTTGAGGCTCAGTTCAATTACTAAGTACATGAACACCGTAGTACACTATGTAATATCTCAAAAACATATAGTTAACACAACCACAGCAACAACGACAAAAACAACAACAAAACAAAACTCAGCAAACAAGAAAGTATTTGCGCCTTAAAATAAACAATTAGCGCAGCATATCTCAAAAACATATATAGTTGACACAAACACAGCAACAGCGACAAAAACAACAACAAAAAAAACTCAGCAAACAAGAAAGTATTTGCGCCCTAAAATAAACCATTAGCCAAGCAAATCTCAAAAACATATATAGTTGACACAACCACAGCAACAACGACAAAAACAACAGCAAAACAAAACTCAGCAAACAAGAAAGTATTTGCACCCTAAAATAAACGATTAGCGCAGCAAATCTCAAAAACATATATAGTTGACACAACCACAGCAACAACGACAAAAACAACAGCAAATCAAAATTCAGCAAACAAGAAAGTATTTGCACCCTAAAATAAACGATTAGC
This sequence comes from Panopea generosa, assembly GCA_029582155.1. Taxonomy (NCBI): domain Eukaryota; kingdom Metazoa; phylum Mollusca; class Bivalvia; order Adapedonta; family Hiatellidae; genus Panopea; species Panopea generosa. The sequence continues at coordinate 12,090,388 of CM055908.1, forward strand.
GCAGCAAATCTCAAAAACATATATAGTTGACACAACCACAGCAACAACGACAAAAACAACAACAAAACAAAACTCAGCAAACAAGAAAGTATTTGCGCCCTAAAATAAACGATTAGAGCAGCAAATCTCAAAAACATATATAGTTGACACAACCACAGCAACAACGACAAAAACAACAGCAAAACAAAACTGAGCAAACAAGAAAGTATTTGCACCCTAAAATAAACGATTAGCGCAGCAAATCTCAAAAACATATATAGTTGACACAAACACAGCAACAACGACAAAAACAACAACAAAACAAAACTCAGCAAACAAGAAAGTATTTGCGCCCTAAAATAAACGATTAGCGCAGCAAATCTCAAAAACATATATAGTTGACACAACCACAGCAACAACGACAAAAACAACAACAAAACAAAACTCAGCAAACAAGAAAGTATTTGCGCCCTAAAATAAACGATTAGCGCAGCAAATCTCAAAAACATATATAGTTGACACAACCACAGCAACAACGACAAAAACAACAACAAAACAAAACTCAGCAAACAAGAAAGTATTTGCGCCCTAAAATAAACGATTAGCGCAGCAAATCTCAAAAACATATATAGTTGACACAACCACAGCAACAACGACAAAAACAACAGCAAAACAAAACTCAGCAAACAAGAAAGTATTTGCACCCTAAAATAAACGATTAGCGCAGTACATCTCAAAAACATATATAGTTGAAACAACCAGAGCAACACAACAAAAACAACAACAAAACAAAACTAAGTAAACAAGTAAGTATTTGCGTCCTAAAATAAACGATTAGCGCAAGACATCTCAAAACCATATATAGTTGTCACAACCACAGCAACAACGACAAAAACAGCAACAAAACAAAACTCAGCAAACAAGAAAGTATTTCCGCCTTAAAATAAACAATTAGCGCAGCATATCTCAAAAACATATATAGTTGACACAAACACAGCAACAACGACAAAAACAACAACAAAAAAAACTCAGCAAACAAGTAAGTATTTGCGCCCTAAAATAAACGATTAGCGCAGCAAATCTCAAAAACATATATAGTTGACACAACCACAGCAACAACGACAAAAACAACAGCAAAACAAAACTCAGCAAACAAGAAAGTATTTGCACCCTAAAATAAACGATTAGCGCAGTACATCTCAAAAACGTATATAGTTGACACAACCACAGCAACAACAACAAAAACAACAACACAACAAAACTCAGCAAACAAGAAAGTATTTGCGCCCTAAAATATACGATTATCGCAGCACATCTCAAAAACATATATAGTTGACACAACCACAGCAACAACGACAAAAACAACAATAAAACAAAACTCAGCAAACAAGAAAGTATTTGCACCTAAAATAAATGATTAGCGCAGCACATCTCAAAAACATATAGTTGACACAACCACAGCAACAACGACAAAAACAACAATAAAACAAAACTCAGCAAACAAGAAAGTATTTGCGCCCTAAAATAAACGATTAGCGCAGTACATCTCAAAAACATATATAGTTGACACAACCACAGCAACAACGACAAAAACAACAACAAAACAAAACTCAGCAAACAAGAAAGTATTTGCGCCCTAAAATATACGATTATCGCAGCACATCTCAAAAACATATATAGTTGACACAACCACAGCAACAACGATAAAAACAACAATAAAACAAAACTCAGCAAACAAGAAAGTATTTGCGCCCTAAAATAAATGATTAGCGCAGCACATCTCAAAAACATATATAGTTGACACAACCACAGCAACAACGACAAAAACAACAATAAAACAAAACTCAGCAAACAAGAAAGTATTTGCGCCCTAAAATAAACGATTAGCGCAGTACATCTCAAAAACATATATAGTTGACACAACCACAGCAACAACGTCAAAAACAACAACAAAACAAAACTCAGCAAACAAGAAAGTATTTGCGCCCTAAAATATACGATTATCGCAGCACATCTCAAAAACATATATAGTTGACACAACCACAGCAACAACGACAAAAACAACAATAAAACAAAACTCAGCAAACAAGAAAGTATTTGCGCCCTAAAATAAATGATTAGCGCAGCACATCTCAAAAACATATATAGTTGACACAACCACAGCAACAACGACAAAAACAACAATAAAACAAAACTCAGCAAACAAAAAAGTATTTGCGCCCTAAAATATACGATTATCGCAGCACATCTCAAAAACATATATAGTTGACACAACCACAGCAACAACGACAAAAACAACAATAAAACAAAACTCAGCAAACAAGAAAGTATTTGCGCCCTAAAATAAACGATTAGCGCAGTACATCTCAAAAACATATATAGTTGACACAACCACAGCAACAACGACAAAAACAACAACAAAACAAAACTCAGCAAACAAGAAAGTATTTGCGCCCTAAAATATACGATTATCGCAGCACATCTCAAAAACATATATAGTTGACACAACCACAGCAACAACGACAAAAACAACAATAAAACAAAACTCAGCAAACAAGAAAGTATTTGCGCCCTAAAATATACGATTATCGCAGCACATCTCAAAAACATATATAGTTGACACAACCACAGCAACAACGACAAAAACAACAACAAAACAAAACTCAGCAAACAAGAAAGTATTTGCGCCCTAAAATATACGATTATCGCAGCACATCTCAAAAACATATATAGTTGACACAACCACAGCAACAACGACAAAAACAACAATAAAACAAAACTCAGCAAACAAGAAAGTATTTGCGCCCTAAAATAAACGATTAGCGCAGCACATCTCAAAAACATATAGTTGACACAACCACAGCAACAACGACAAAAACAACAATAAAACAAAACTCAGCAAACAAGAAAGTATTTGCGCCCTAAAATAAACGATTAGCGCAGCACATCTCAAAAACATATAGTTGACACAACCACAGCAACAACGACAAAAACAACAACAAAACAAAACTCAGCAAACAAGAAAGTATTTGCGCCCTAAAATATACGATTATCGCAGTACATCTCAAAAACATATATAGTTGACACAACCACAGCAACAACGACAAAAACAACAATAAAACAAAACTCAGCAAACAAGAAAGTATTTGCGCCCTAAAATAAACGATTAGCGGAGCAAATCTCAAAAACATATAGTTGACACAACCACAGCAACAACGACAAAAACAACAACAAAACAAAACTCAGCAAACAAGAAAGTATTTGCGCCCTAAAATATACGATTATCGCAGCATATCTCAAAAACATATATAGTTGACACAACCACAGCAACAACGACAAAAACAACAATAAAACAAAACTCAGCAAACAAGAAAGTATTTGCGCCCTAAAATAAACGATTAGCGCAGCACATCTCAAAAACATATAGTTGACACAACCACAGCAACAACGACAAAAACAACAATAAAACAAAACTCAGCAAACAAGAAAGTATTTGCGCCCTAAAATAAACGATTAGCGCAGTACATCTCAAAAACATATAGTTGACACAACCACAGCAACAACGACAAAAACAACAATAAAACAAAACTCAGCAAACAAGAAAGTATTTGCGCCCTAAAATATACGATTATCGCAGCACATCTCAAAAAAATATATAGTTGACACAACCACAGCAACAACGACAAAAACAACAATAAAACAAAACTCAGCAAACAAGAAAGTATTTGCGCCCTAAAATAAATGATTAGCGCAGCAAATCTCAAAAACATATATAGTTGACACAACCACAGCAACAACGACAAAAACAACAATAAAACAAAACTCAGCAAACAAGAAAGTATTTGCGCCCTAAAATAAATGATTAGCGCAGCACATCTCAAAAACATATATAGTTGACACAACCACAGCAACAACGACAAAAACAACAATAAAACAAAACTCAGCAAACAAGAAAGTATTTGCGCCCTAAAATAAACGATTAGCGCAGCACATCTCAAAATCATATAGTTGACACAACCACAGCAACAACGACAAAAACAACAATAAAACAAAACTCAGCAAACAAGAAAGTATTTGCGCCCTAAAATAAATGATTAGCGCAGCACATCTCAAAAACATATATAGTTGACACAACCACAGCAACAACGACAAAAACAACAATAAAACAAAACTCAGCACACAAGAAAGTATTTGCGCCCTAAAATAAATGATTAGCGCAGCAAATCTCAAAAACATATATAGTTGACACAACCACAGCAACAACGACAAAAACAACAATAAAACAAAACTCAGCAAACAAGAAAGTATTTGCGCCCTAAAATAAACGATTAGCGCAGCAAATCTCAAAAACATATATAGTTGACACAACCACAGCAACAACGACAAAAACAACAATAAAACAAAACTCAGCAAACAAGAAAGTATTTGCGCCCTAAAATAAATGATTAGCGCAGCAAATCTCAAAAACATATATAGTTGACACAACCACAGCAACAACGACAAAAACAACAATAAAACAAAACTCAGCAAACAAGAAAGTATTTGCGCCCTAAAATATACGATTATCGCAGCACATCTCAAAAACATATATAGTTGACACAACCACAGCAACAACGACAAAAACAACAGCAAAACAAAACTCAGCAAACAAGAAAGTATTTGCGCCCTAAAATAAACGATTAGCGCAGCAAATCTCAAAAACATATAGTTGACACAACCACAGCAACAACGACAAAAACAACAACAAAACAAAACTCAGCAAACAAGAAAGTATTTGCGCCCTAAAATAAATGATTAGCGCAGCACATCTCAAAAACATATATAGTTGACACAACCACAGCAACAACGACAAAAACAACAATAAAACAAAACTCAGCAAACAAGAAAGTATTTGCGCCCTAAAATAAATGATTAGCGCAGCACATCTCAAAAACATATATAGTTGACACAACCACAGCAACAACGACAAAAACAACAATAAAACAAAACTCAGCAAACAAGAAAGTATTTGCGCCCTAAAATAAACGATTAGCGCAGTACATCTCAAAAACATATAGTTGACACAACCACAGCAACAACGACAAAAACAACAATAAAACAAAACTCAGCAAACAAGAAAGTATTTGCGCCCTAAAATATACGATTATCGCAGCACATCTCAAAAACATATATAGTTGACACAACCACAGCAACAACGACAAAAACAACAATAAAACAAAACTCAGCAAACAAGAAAGTATTTGCGCCCTAAAATAAATGATTAGCGCAGCACATCTCAAAAACATATATAGTTGACACAACCACAGCAACAACGACAAAAACAACAATAAAACAAAACTCAGCAAACAAGAAAGTATTTGCGCCCTAAAATAAACGATTAGCGCAGTACATCTCAAAAACATATAGTTGACACAACCACAGCAACAACGACAAAAACAACAATAAAACAAAACTCAGCAAACAAGAAAGTATTTGCGCCCTAAAATAAACGATTAGCGCAGCACATCTCAAAAACATATATAGTTGAAACTACCACAGCAACGACAAAAACAATAACAAAACAAAACTCTGCAAACAAGTAAGTATTTGCGCCCTAAAATAAACAATTAGCGCAGCATATCTCGAAAACATATAATTGACACAACTACAGCAACAACGACAAAAACAACAACAAAACAAAACTCAGCAAACAAGGAAGTATTTGCGCACTAAACTAAACGATTAGCGCAGCACATCTCAAAACCATATATAGTTCACACAACCACAGCAACAACGACAAAAACAACAACAAAACAAAACTCAGCAAACAAGAAAGTATTTGTGCCCTAAAATAAACGATTAGCGCAGCATATCTCAAAAACATATATAGTTAACACAACCAAAGCAACACAACAAAAACAACAACAAATCAAAACTCAGCAAATATAAAATTATCCATTTTCAAAAAAGATTACTATTCTTAATACTAAAACTCTGATTAAGGTTCTTTGTTTAGTATTGACAAAATAAATGACTGTTGGTCTTGTCGAGATAACGGGATATATGCACTGTTGGTCTTGTCGAGATAACGGGAGAATACGCATTATTGGTCTTGTCGAGATAACGGGAGTATATGCACTGTTGGTCTTGTCGAGATAACGGGAGAATACGCATTATTGCTCTTGTCGAGATGATGAAAGTATACGCACCGTTGGTCTTATTGATATAACGAAAGTATATGCACCGTTGTTCTTGTCGAAATAACAAAACTATATGCATGATTTGTATTGTTAATATAACGAGAGAGTATGCGTTGTTGGTCTTGTCGAGACGTTCAGGGTAGATGCACTATTCACTGTTTGTATTGTCGAGATGACGAGAGAATAAACATTGTTGTTCTTGTCGAGATAACGGGAGAATATGCACAGTTGGTCTTGACAAGATAACGAATTATATGCAATGTTGGTCTTGTCGAGATAACGAGAGTATATGCACTGTTGATATTGTCGAGATAACGAGAGAAGCACTGTTAGCCTTTTCGAGATAAGAGATTATATGCATTGTTATTTGTGTCAAGATAATGAGTGAATATACACTGTTGACTTGTCGAGATAACGGAGTATATGCACTTTTGGTCTTGTCGAGATAATGAGAGTATATGCACTGTTTATCTTGTCGATGTAATGAGTGTATATGCACTGTTGGTCTTGTGGAGATAACGGGAGAATATACACTGTTGGTCTTGTCGAGATAACGGGAGAATATGCACTGTTGGTCTTGCCCAGATAACTAAAGAATAGCCACTGTTGGTTTTGTCGAGATAACGGGAGAATATACACTGTTGGTCTTGTTGTGAAAACGGGATAATAAGCATTGTTGGTCTTGTCGAGATAACGGGAGAATATACACTGTTGCTCTTGTTGAGATAACAAGAGAAAATGCACTGTTGTTCTTGTCGAGATAACGGAAGAATATACACTGTTGGTCTTGTCGTGATAACAGGATAATATCTTGTCAAGATAACGACAATTCATGCTCTGTTAGTGTTGTCGAGATAACGGGAGAGCATACACTGTTGGTCTTTTCGAGATAACTGGACAATATACACTGTTGGTTTTGTCGATATAACGGGAGAATATACACTGTTGGTCTTGCCGAGATGACGGGAGAATATGATCTTTTGGTCTTGTTTAGATAACGAGAGAAAAAACACATATGGTCTTGTCAAGATAACGTGAGAATATGCACTGTTGGTCTTGTCACGATAACGGGTGAATATACACTTTTGGTCTTGTCAAGATAACAAGAAAAAAAACACTCTTGGCCTTGTCAAGATAACAGGAGAATATGCACTGTTGGTCTTGTCAAGATAACGGGAGAATATACACTACTGGTCTTGTCGAGATAACGGGAGAATATATGCACTGTTGGTCTTGTCGAGAAAATGAGAGAATATATGCACTGTTGGTCTTGTCGAGATAACGGGAGAATATGCACTGTTGGTCTTGTCGAAATAACGGGAGAATATGCACTGTTGGTCTTGTCCAGATAACGGGAGAATATGCACTGTTGGTCTTGTCGAGATAACGGGAGAAAATGCACTGTTGGTCTTGTCGAGATAACGAAAGTATATGCACTGTTGGTCTTGTATCTAACGAGAGTATATGCACTGTTTGTATTGTCGAGATAACGGGAGAATATACACTGTTGGTCTTGTCGAGATAACGGGAGAAAAAGTACTGTTGGTCTTGTCGAGATTACGAAAGTATATGCATTGTTGGTCTTGTATCTAACGAAAGTATATGCACTGTTTGTATTGTCGAGATAACGGGAGAATATGCGCTGTTGGTTTTGTCGAGATAACGAAAGTATATGCACTGTTGGTCTTGTATCTAACGAAAGTATATGCACTGTTTGTATTGTCGAGATAACGGAAGAATAAACACCGTTGGTCTTGTCGAGATAACGGGAGAATACATACTGTTGATCTTATCAAGATAACGGAAGTACTGGTGGTCCTGTTGAGATAACGAAAGTATATGCAATGTTGTTATTGTAACGATAACGAAAATAAATGCATTGTGGGTCTTGTCGAGATGACGAGGGTATATTCACTGTTGTCATTGTCGAGATAACGAGAGAATATGAACTCTTCGTGTTGTCGAGATAACGAGATTATATGAACTGTTGGTCCTGTCGAGAAAACGGGACCGGTAGGTAAGAGGTAAGACCACTGTTCAAGGTATGAACGTGCAAGCAATAGAATGTGCTTTCCAAAATAGTTCAGTACACATCGATATGTGTGGTTCACTGTGCTTTCCAATATAGTTTAGTACACATCGATATGTGTGGTTCCCTGTGCTTTCCAATATAGTTTAGTACACATCGATATGTGTGGTTCACTGTGCTTTCCAATATAGTTTAGTACACATCGATATGTGTTTATCAAGGGCGATACAGGGGTCGTGGCACAAATCGACCCACCCTGGCTTTGCCATGACGCAGAAGATAGAAAAATCACTAGAATTAAATATACGACTTTGCAACTCTGCAGAAAAACGTCCTTCCTATTTGCTTTGTTTGCTGTTTAACCCGTCATCTACATTCGTTAGTTACATGAATATTCCCGCGTTACTATACACGTCGGCACCTGCCAACTGAGTAATCCAGCAGAGAGGAAATGAAACACTTCCTTATCTTTTGTTTTTACTTTATTCATTGATTTCCGATTAACATTCACCCTGTGTACAAATCACTTTAGAAAGTCCAATGTAGCTCTGTTACTATGAGATCATATACTTTACGACTTAAAGGGACACATTGATCAATTTTATATATTTTTACTTAACATTATTTTTAAAAAATCATATATCTGTAATACGTAACTATGAAATTTAAAATTCATATGCATGTATGCTAAGTTTTAGTTCTGTTGTATTAATGATAAAGATATATTTTCGCAAACCTGTGGTCATCACTGATAGACTGATGTAAAATGGTTTTTCATTTCATCTAATGTTATGCTATTTTAGTTCTATGTAAATATATTTTTGTGTTTTTTATATAAAATGTATTAAATCATTGTTTCCAAAGAAGCGTGACGCCACTTGGTTTATTAAGAAAACTGTTCATAGTTTCTTAATTGATTATAAAGTTCCATATAGTGACCCCTTGAGACTGACATATCAGTCATTTCTTGGATACAAAGATTCATATAGTCGCCCCTTGAGACTGACATGTCAGTCATTTCTCGGATACAAAGTTCCATATAGTCGCCCCTTGACACTGACATATCAGTCATTCCTTGGATACAAAGTTCCATAAAGCCGCCCCTTGAGACTGACATATCAGTCATTTCATGGATACAAAGTTCCATATAGTTGCCCTTGACACTGACATGTCAGTCATTTCTTGGATACAAAATTCCATATAGTCGCCCCTTGAGATTGACATATCAGTCATTTCTTGGATACAAAGTTCCATATAGTCACCCCTTGAGACTGACATATCAGTCATTTCTTGGATACAACGTTCCATATAGTCACCCCTTGAGACTGACATATCAGTCATTTCTTGGATACACAGTTCCATATAGTCGCCCCTTGAGACTGACATGTCAGTCATTTCTTGGATACACAGTTCCATATAGTCGCCCCTTGAGACTGACATATCAGTCATTTCTTGGATACACAGTTCCATATAGTTGCCCTTGAGACTGACATGTCAGTCATTTCTTGGATACACAGTTCCATATAGTCGCCCCTTGAGACTGACATATCAGTCATTTCTTGGATACACAGTTCCATATAGTCGCCCCTTGAGACTGACATATCAGTCATTTCTTGGATACACAGTTCCATATAGTCGCCCCTTGAGACTGACATGTCAGTCATTTCTTGGATACACAGTTCCATATAGTCGCCCCTTGAGACTGACATGTCAGTCATTTCTTGGATACACAGTTCCATTTAGTCGCCCCTTGAGACTGACATATCAGTCATTTCTTAGATACAAAGTTCCATATAGTCGCCCCTTGAGATTGACATGTCAGTCATTTCTTGGATACACAGCTCCATATAGTCGCCCCTTGAGACTGACATGTCAGTCATTTCTTGGATACACAGTTCCATATAGTCGCCCCTTGAGACTGACATGTCAGTCATTTCTTGGATACACAGTTCCATTTAGTCGCCCCTTGAGACTGACATGTCAGTCATTTCTTGGATACACAGTTCCATTTAGTCGCCCCTTGACACTGACATGTCAGTCATTTCTTGGATACACAGTTCCATTTAGTCGCCCCTTGAGACTGACATATCAGTCATTTCTTAGATACAAAGTTCCATATAGTCGCCCCTTGAGATTGACATGTCAGTCATTTCTTGGATACACAGTTCCATATAGTCGCCCCTTGAGACTGACATGTCAGTCATTTCTTGGATACACAGTTCCATTTAGTCGCCCCTTGAGACTGACATATCAGTCATTTCTTAGATACAAAGTTCCATATAGTCGCCCCTTGAGACTGACATGTCAGTCATTTCTTGGATACACAGTTCCATATAGTTGCCCTTGACACTGACATGTCAGTCATTTCTTGGATACACAGTTCCATATAGTCGCCCCTTGAGACTGACATGTCAGTCATTTCTTGGATACACAGTTCCATTTAGTCGCCCCTTGAGACTGACATATCAGTCATTTCTTAGATACAAAGTTCCATATAGTCGCCCCTTGAGACTGACATGTCAGTCATTTCTTGGATACAAAGTTCCATATAGTCGCCCCTTGAGACTGACATGTCAGTCATTTCTTGGATACACAGTTCCATATAGTCGCCCCTTGAGACTGACATGTCAGTCATTTCTTGGATACACAGTTCCATTTAGTCGCCCCTTGACACTGACATGTCAGTCATTTCTTAGATATAAAGTTCCATATAGTCGCCCCTTGAGACTGACATGTCAGTCATTTCTTGGATACAAAGTTCCATATAGTCGCCCCTTGAGACTGACATGTCAGTCATTTCTTGGATACAAAGTTCCATATAGTCGCCCCTTGAGACTGACATGTCAGTCATTTCTTGGATACACAGTTCCATATAGTCGCCCCTTGAGACTGACATATCAGTCATTTCTTGGATACAAAGTTCCATATAGTCACCCCTTGAGACTGACATATCAGTCATTTCTTGGATACAAAGTTCCATATAGTAATCCCTGTATGACGGAGCTCTCTAAGCGTTAGGACGCAATGCATAGAGCTCCCCGGGGTCTCACAATGCAGTAAAACATGAAGATTTTACAACTTATATCTCTATACAAATATCTTTGATTGGGAGAAAAGAAATTATGTGCGAGTTATATTAACACTATAACATTTTGCATATTACGATTCAACAAGGAAGAAAAAAACTGTGCCAGCAATAGAGTGTGCGTAATATAAGAAAACTGACATGATGTCTAATTCATAAATATGGGCAATCTGAACCACTGGTAGTATAATAAATTATATATGTATTAGATTGGAGCGGCGATATTCAGAGGGATATGTAAGCAACGTACCATATCTTTCAATAAAGTGTCTCTGAACCAGCTATTTGTGTGGCAAGTAGACAACTCTTTATGACAATGAATGCGGATAAAAAAGTAGCATTATATCCAAGTTAGCTAGTCAAATCAATGTTTTGCTATGCGCAAACAATGTGGTCACAAACTTGTTTTAACTCTTTACTCCATAGAACGCGTTTTCCCGCAACAATCACATAATGCCTTTGAAAACAGTGCAGGAAGAGTTCAGATTGCTCGTGACGAGAAATCTGAACAGTTCCTGCACTGTTTTCCACTCTGCCAGTTAATATTAACATAATTCACCCAATAATTCAAAAGCTGTCAAAATTAGGCGTCCAACGGCGTCTATATTAGAGGTGTCCAAAGGGGTCTATATTAGAGGTGTCCAAAGGCGTCTAATATCTATATTAGAGGTGTCCAAAGGCATCTATATGAAGTAAAGGGTTAAAGCAATCAATGTCCTTCGTTGTAGTGTCTTAGGACAAACCTATACACCTTTGTATATTGAGTAGTTACTTAGAGATATCCAGACTGAAAACTAGCGTTTGTTTTTGGTCTGCTTTCATATTAAAGTAATAATCTGTAACCAAGGTAGACCGAAATCAACTTATCAGTAGCCCCATGTCTGATCGGGACTATATTGTTTGGTTCTTAGTTAGTATTTTTTTATTCATACACCTCATACATAATATACGGGTTGTAACGAAATATTTTCATTTTTTTTCTATATAGAAGAACATAATATAAAATGACCCACACCGTTATTGGTTAATGGGTACTGTATCGAAAATAAAACAGTATACATACACAACTACAACCACACTGAACAAGACATTGCATGTTTTAAAATGTTTGACAGCAAATAACGTTGTTATGTTCCTGGATCTCAAATATAAACAGCGCATCAGATTTCAGTCAGATCATAGTTCTTAAAAGTACACAATGAGGAAGATGGTAAAACTCTCATATTTACCGTTAGTACACATACACCCACACACGCCAACAAGGCAAGAAGTTTTAATTAATTGGGTTTTAAGTGTCCTCACTAGCGAGCGGTTTAAGGCACCCGTCTCAAGGTCAACTATATCTCACTGCAGATATCATACGTTCGGGTTCTGATCAATTCAAAACGTTTTGTGAGGAAGTTTGCTAGTTCCACGCGGGAGAATGTCGATAATACTCAGCTTCATTCTGAGGTCTCCGTCCGCCAATATAACTGGTGTGACATTCTTGTATATATATACAACTTGACATGAGTTGAAAATAGAGTAAATTTCCATCCCGTAACACAACACATAACAAGTATATGATGTCAACAATGAGGAAGTAGCTAGACTACCTCTCCATGTATGAAATTAACATTCAGACTTACAACACACAAACACACACATCAACGAATTAATATGTAGAAAGAACCTTAAGCATGTATATGTCTGCAAATGATATCCAATACTTTATCACATCTTACTATATGCATGGGTTACATATGTCCTATTCTTACCTTCACTCATTTTGAACCACTGTAACCGCAATAACGAACATGACAAAAATGAAAAAAATAATCATTACACTTATTTGGAGTATCGCTATCCCTCAGCAGAGATCCGCTGTGGTCCCAAATCTGAGAGAAAAACGTTATATTTTACAATGTAGCAACTCTAACAAATCGGGTACCTGTCATCAGTATTGATATACATACATACACACACGGTTTCTTGTTTGTTTGTTTTTGTGTTCATATGTTAGATTAATGTTGTACTTTGCAAATGGGTTGAGTGCCTCATGGAATATTGTTATAAGTTATCTCGTTAATAAAAGTCTTTACTATTATTATTATTATTATTATTATTATTATTATCATTATCATTAACATTATCATTATAATTTTCATCATCATTTTCATTATTATTATTATTGTTACTATTATTACTATTATTATTATCATTATCATTATCATTATCCCTATCACTATCACTATCACTATCACAATTACTACTATTATTGTTATTATTATTATTATTATTATTATTATTATTATTATTATTATTATTATTATGAGTATTACAATGTATCATCATCATATTTGTTATTATTGTTGTTTTTATTATTATTATTACTATTATTATTATTATTATTATTATTATTATTAATATCATCATAATTATTGTTTGTTTGATTTTTTTGCTATTATTATTATTTTTATAATTATTTTTATGGTAAGCATAATATGTAATTAGAAATTTAGCCCACAATTCAAAGATGTCGCCTAAGATGTCAAAATACTCCGAATAATTAACGTATGATCGCTTATTTACAATTACGAATTGACATGAAAATGCAAATTTTAAGACCGGATAATCACCTTATCTGGTATAGAACACTATACGTCAAGTCGTTTCACTTAGAAGGGACACAAGGCAATATTGAACTCCGTGTATTTGATATTCACTCATCCAATCAATTATTATGATTCATACGGAGGTACTGATCAGTAAGTAACACTATCTGATACTTCGTTGTTAAGAAAAACAACATTAGTTTTTTTATAAAACAGATGTGATCGCGCTTGTTTTAAAAGAATCAGTAAAATGCTTAAAATAGTCCAATTAAATCCAAGAAATTCCTTTTTAAAATAAAAAAATGCAACTTACGCTCTTCATGCACATTTGATATAAGCGTGCGTGGGTGCGTGCGTGCATGCGTGTGTTTTAGTTATACATTGACGAGATCTTACCAAATAGTACAAACACGGCTGATCTCATAGGCGTATGAGCCGGGGGCCAGCGGGGCCGGGGTCACCCAATGTTCAGGTTGTGCGACAAGGGAGTGAAGCAGGGTTGCGACAGCTCGTCCATAGAGGTAACAACAGAGTCCTAACTTGTGTAAATAAGACGTTTAACCATGATGAGGTTTTAAAATACCCATCTGCACATTTACACATTTGCATTTGTTAAATCTTATAATGTGATAAACATAATATGTTCATAGTTCCTGTATTTATCAAAATGAGAATGAGATTATAAGTGTATGTATTAATTATAAAACAATCCCTATGCTTGATAATTATAAACAAAGGTCGTCGATTTGATCTCCGCCGGGCCATACCAATGACTCGAAGCCATCTCGTGGCTTTCATATTTTAAATGATAAATCTTGGACTGGATCAAACGTTGTAAAACTTTTGTCATGCTCAACACAAACTCGTTCACAAGCACTATAATATATAAACACGAAAAAAAAAGCCCAAAACCTTGACTTGGGTTTAAATTTGAAAGTAATAATGCTGATTAGAAGTAGACAGTTACAGATGTTTACATTTATTTTGTTATAAGGAGCACATATATTTTTATGTTGAACATGAAGTTTTATAACCGGGTCTGACCGGTGTCAGTTATAGTATGATTGGGTTGGGTATCATGCCATGTATCTGTGTGATATTACTGCAGTGCTTAAAACTACTGCCGCAGGCAAATGATTGAAAAGGTGTTAAAAGCGATGCTAAACACCACGTATTATACGATATAGAATATGTGCTTCTTTCCATCTACGCAACTATATGTGAAAACATGCATAATATACCGGTAAATCGGTGTTATATCATAAATTAATATGCAACGTTTAAATAACTTCCTGTACCACTCCATGCAACCTGGTGAATTCATTGTAAAACATGTTTTCTAACTGACGGAACTATTTAGTATTGATATAAACAGGCGGTGAAATGTACCAGGGTTTTTAGCGGCCGCTTTTTAGTTGCTACTACATACATGTACATCTAAGAATGTTTCGTGTGCGAACACCGTCATAAAGGGCACTCAACGGGAAATTTTGTTGCTTTTAATTTAGGCAGAATTATTGTCACTTTATATTTTGTTCAACTTTTATAATAATATTCTATCTCAGTAACTTTAAGTCGTACATCATTTTGTCTTCACTACCAGTAAGAGGACCAAACGTCGCAATTAATGGCGATATTCTGAGATGGCTTCATTTTGACTTTAGGTAGCATTAAAGCCTCTTTAATACTCAGTTAATATGGTTGCATCTAAGTAACTACTAGTCATACAAACATTGACTACCACAACGGTCTTTTCTACCATTAGAATTAAGGCAAATCGTGTACTTTTCAAACCTAGAATTTTGATTTAAGTGTTTAGAAAGCTCATATATCTCATTCATCCGAAATCTATTATTTTAAACATTAGTCATCATAAGGTCAAATAACGTTTCAAAATGTTTGTAGTCAAATATATAAAGATATTTCATAACCTTGTTGATCTCTGTGATCCAGTAGTCTTGGGCGCTGTTATCTACCAACCAAATACCTCTCATCGCATATCTCTCATCGCATACCTCTCACCACATACCTCTCACCGCATACCTCTCACCACATACCTCTCATCGCATACCCCTCACAACATACCTCTCACCGCATACCTCTCACCACATACTTATCATCACATACCTCTCACCGCATACCTCTAACCACATATTTTCACCGCATACCTCTCACCACATACCTCTCACCGCATTGCTCTCACACATACCTCTCACCACAAACCTCTCACCACATACCTCTCAACGCAGACCTATCACCACATGTATTTCACCACATACCTCTCACCGCTGAGGCCGTAGGTTCAAGCCTCGCTCGGTTCAAAAGCTCTATGTGAGAAAGTGTGATAGTTATTTTCGGAATCACGGTGGTTCTTATCAGATTAATTCTGAGGCCGTCGTCTACCAATACCACTGGATGTGCCATACATTACTTGCTATTTATTGACAATGATGTTAAACCCATTCATAACTGGAGAGAGTGCACTACAAAGTTTTGGTTAGAAACCATTCAAACATATACTGTACAGAACAGCTAACCCGCCAAATTCGTATTTCCAATATCTTCGTCAAAATATAGAGAAGTGATATAAAACGTTGTGTATGCCATTAACAGACAATGATTTATTTCTTTGTAGTCTAAATATTCTTTCTGGTTCAAGTCATAATTTCAAGGAAATTGCTTTGATGGATTTTGAGAAAATACATAAAATGTCAGGTGGTGGGTAAACTGTACCGTTCAGTATATACATAGCAGTTAAACCATCTCACTATACCGGAAAACAAAAGTTTGTTATTGAACCCCGAGTCACACATTGTATTGTTCTTAGAAAGCATATATGTATCAGAATCTTATATTGCAATATTGATAGTTTCCAATCGGTATGTATCCTTCGTGTATATTACATATACAATAGGAATGCATGTGGTATACATGGAAAATGAACAATCACTGCTAACTATCAAGTAGCTATTGTTCATCTATGTACATCATAGTTAATTTGTTTTGTACTTCCTGGTATAATGTGATACTTATTCTAATCAAACATTGCGTCTGACAAATTGGGTACAATTACGTAATAATTCCTGCGAATTCCTACTCTGGAACTTTAATCTGGAAAAATATACCGGTTAATATCATAAACTGTACTACAGTCAAAAGCTTTACAATAAATTGTGTTTAATTGTAAATAAACTATTAGAGGGCCTCACTGAAGATTACTTTCAAACTAATTGGACTACCCTCTTTAAATAAAGACTTCCATTTCATTCCATATACAGACACACACCTGGCTTTATATGTGACGTATGGGATTTCCGTGTATTTTTACTGGCTAAACTTATTTTTTGAGTATATATACGGAGGGATTAAGAAACGGCGGGTGAATTTCAGAACCACATTATAAATCTCTTGTAAGCGATATTTATAGTTCTTGAAAAATATTTAACCCAGGTGTCAGGCCCTTCATTTGCATCATTCAAAGAATACAGAGTTTGCCACGGGGGCATTTTGAAGATCTGTTATATGGACATCTTATTTTAAAGACGCAACCTGAAATTGAATTTGATATGTTACAAACCTGATCGGTAATTAAATCAAGTTTGATTGTAAATCGTTCTTATTTCAATGTTAAGGGAGGCAATTTACCGATTTTCTCAACATTCAATGGAAATGCGGATATAGTATACAGTGAGAATAGTGACAACATCCTATGAACGTTTTAACAGTTATTTTTATTCATCATTTACACAGTTTCAGACAATACGGAAACGTATATTGGCCTCCTTTATATACCAAACAATGCATAAAAGAAGGGTTTATCGCAAGTTATATATTAATATTATAAAAATGTTTCACGTGAATATATATAATCATCATATATAAGTGACTTTATTTCGTTTTGATATATATTAACAACTAAAATGTTATTCGTGCAGTCCATGTTTATTATTTATCTTCACCAGTTTATCGGTTATTATATACGAGCAATAATTATATTAAACGTTGCTTCCTCAACTTTTATGACATTTAACATTTGGTTTTAATATGTGTTAAATGGTTTGTAAATAAATGATTACGGTTTTATCTTGAGTTATACATCTAATTATAAAAAATATTATCCTCGCGATTTCATATATATGTGTGTATATATATTAGTGTGTGTGTGTGTGTGTGTGTGTGTGTGTGTGTGTGGCATATATAAGTATTCATGGACGTACACCTATCTGGGGAGAGAGCGTGAGAGGAAATACCCGCTCCCGCTGTTGGGGTTACGGGGGCCTCCTCCAGATCATTTTGATATCTTAATCACCAACTGCTACATTTTATGGAGTTGTTAAAGATAAAGATATGGTTGTTATAACTCCAGTATTTTGTGATTTTTAAATATAAATGTTTTATTAATAGAAAAGCATAAAATGTATAAAAATACGAACATAGACCGGATTTTAAACCTGGTACCTCGTACACTGGGAGCAAGGCGGCTAGGACAGTAACCGGTGCAACAAAACTTGTTTCCATTGAACAACTTTATCATGAAACTTGGTGGGAAAATCTTAACCAAAGACTATGGAAACACAAACTTGTTGAATTTTATAAAATGACAAAAAAAACTTATCTCCATAGTTTCCAGTCTCATCCCACCAACAGTAGGTAGAACATCACGATATGCATTACGCAGCTCACAAAGTATCCAAACTATACATACACGTGCAAGCTATCGCTGCAACTCTTTTTTACCCGCATCCATACGCGAATGGAATACTCTTGCAGAGAGAATCCGTAACTCTGAATCTGTCTCATATTTTATGTATGCACTTAAATGTCAACTTAACATATCTTCAATTCCAAAGTATTTTCTTTTTGGAACAAGAAAACTTCAAATTCTAAATACACGTCTCCAAACCAAATGTAGTGCACGTAACAATGACATGGTCTCAAACAACATGATTGATTCCTCTATTTGTATGTGTGGCGAAATTAAAGACGCAGGACATTTTTTACTTCGTTGCATCTCATATCGCGACTCACGAACAGTATTTGAAAGATCACTACCACCCCATCTGTGAACAACTACCCATCTACTTCTCTTTGGAAAACAAAACTTTCTTGTATCGATACAAATAGTATCACATTCAGTGCAGTACATCGAAAAAACACATCGGTTTTAATGTCACATATTAGTTTGTTTTAACTGGCATAAACGTTAATAAATCCTCAACTTCCATTCCTATTCTGATATATCATTCCATTTTATCGTCATTATAAAATTATAGTGTTATCTTGTATACTTAACTAGAAATCCACATTTGTCATCATACTTTGTGTAATAGCATTGTATTTAGTAAATGAATTCTATAAGCTTGTCTTTCATTCCAATCCTTTTGACAAAATTGTTTGTAATTATGTAATATTGTAAGATATCGAAATGAAATATATTTAAACCAAGGCGTGAGAGGAGATCTGGGAGATTGTGGGAGTTTTTGGGTTATCCCTGTCTAAAATTTGATATTTAAAAAAACTGCATTCTAGTAGGTTTTAACTGGAAAATGGTTGTTATTTATACCAGTGTGGGAGTGGATCCCTGCTGGAGGGGGTATGGGGACCTAACCCGGAAAAAAAGGATTTTCAAAACAACAAATGCTTCATTCTAATTAGTTTTTAGGACTTTTAGACATTTTTTATCAAAATGTTTGTGAGGGGGTGTCAAAGTACAGGCTTACCACCCCCAATATTAATATAGGTGCTGCCATTCCTATGTTTTTGGCCACATTCTGAAGCTTTGCTAAATCGAATTGTTGCCTGCAGACCCTACATCCAAAAGGGCGCACAGTGAGGTACTGTGCATGTATATAAATTGACAAAACCTTAAAGTCTGTACGAAAAGTATATAGAAAATTACCAATTTACAAATTCAAAACATAAAAATTCTAAAAAAAATCAAATAACAACAATCGCAATATGTATATCATCTTAATTTACCAATTTGTATAATTAGCATTACATGCCTCCATGTTTTATAAAGCTTTTACTTTCTAATACGATGTAAACTATATTAAAAAAGTTAATAGAAAACATTGAACACAACATATTTATATATCTTAAATATAAGGGTGGGGGTGGGGTCAATATACGTTCCTGTAAAACAAAGAAAAGTTTTTGACAAAAAAGGTAGTTCACACAAATAGGCTTTAAGGACTTTCAGCCAGCCTACAGGTAAATATAACACTCTGTAAAAACTTCGAAATTTTAATTGTATTATATGATTGCATAAAAGTGGTGCCTAAACTTTTTTAATTAGAGTATATTAAGAACGCATATAAATTGTGATGATCTTAAAACAAAATTATTCAATAAATATTCAATTACCTGTATACTGCAATGTGGTAGTAAAGTATATATAGTCTGAGTAGGAAAATATGTAAATGATGCCAGTCTGAAAATATTCAATTTCAGGGTTCAATCTATGTTGACCTCGAGATCAAAATCTATCAAGGCCACATAATTTAGCGCTGTTGACAGAAGTGAATGAAAATAAGGAAAAAAAATATTGTGGTAAGCTTCAAACGAAACAGTATTATATTTGTGACGTTTTGCATTGTGATAATTTTTAACTCTTTTCTGTAGTAGTTATTTAACAGCGATTAACGTACCTAGATCATGTATGTGGTGAACCAGTACCAAACAAACCTTATCTCTGCACGTCACTGGCTACTGCATTACATTTGGTTGGATACTCATAGCCGTAGCACACGTTCACGAATAGTCACGCAAAGAATGTGACCGGGGGGAGGGGGGGGGGTGGGGGTGGGAGAGATTAGAATGTATGACCTCCGAATTAGCAGTGAGACACGTTTCCTATTCAGCTAATCGGACCTGATCACAAACCTAATAAAAAAATGCTATTTAAAGGGCATGTTTGATAAAGTGAAAAAAAAAAATTTACACTGCATGAACGCCATACAGTTGGAGATATGTACCATGGTGCATCAGATACGTCAGAAGTTAGCTGTTACCAGGCGTCGCCAACATAACTATTGGAGTATATATACTTAAGTATTTAAATCTATAAAAACATCCTAGAGGTAATGATTTTAGGATGATTTATTAAACATGAGGGCCAAGATGGCCCTATATCTCTCACCTGACTGACCTTGAGTCACACAACTTAAGTAGATTATAATTATAATACATGTACTCTCAAAGTTTTAGAAAACCGAGATGGGCTAGTAATTAGAATGGTGATTTGTTTTGAAGATGTAACATATGCGTAGAAGAGTTCAAACTTGGTAGAGGTTCACCCATGGTAAATGTCAGTGAAATTACATCGAAATCAAGAAGGCTTTTGAAGTTTTTACTATAGCTATTTATTTTAAGATCGAGCCAGTAGTTTCTGACAAGAAGATTTTTTAAGTTTTTACTATAGCTTATATAGTAAACTAACCCCACCCCCTGGCCGCCATGTTTTTTTGACGAATCAAAATGTCTTGAACAAACTTGGTAGAGGGTCACCCAAGGAATATTTCTGCAAAATTATTTTAAAATCAAAGATTTTTTAAGTTTTTACTAATTAAACTTGCCCCGCCATCTGGCGGCCATGTTTTTGACGAATCAAGATGGCTTGAACAAACTTGGTAGAGGGTTACCCATGGAACATTTCTGTGAAATTATATCAAAATTGGCCAAGTGGTTTCAGATGAGAAATTGTTAGAAGCTAAAAGTTAACGACGGACGACAGTCGACGGACGACGGATGATGGACACCAGACGATCTGACTCACCTGTGAGGCTTCGGCTCAGATGAGCTAAAAACAAGTGATTAACCAGTCAAAACTCAGTTAAAATTTTAACTATTTAAGTTAATATTGGTGAAACAGCAGACTGTAGTGATTGTTTAGAGAGGCTGTGTGTTTACTTAGTGTTGGTGAAACAGCAGCCTGTAGTGATTGTTTAGAGAGGCTGTGTGTTTACTTAGTGTTGGTGAAACAGCAGACTGTAGTTATTGTTTAGAGAGGCTGTGTGTTTACTTAGTGTTGGTGAAACAGCAGCCTGTAGTGATTGTTTAGAGAGGCTGTGTGTTTACTTAGTGTTGGTGAAACAGCAGACTGTAGTGATTGTTTAGAGAGGCTGTGTGTTTACTTAGTGGTGGTGAAACAGCAGCCTGTAGTGATTGTTAAGAGAGGCTGTGTGTTTACTTAGTGTTGGTGAAACAGCAGACTGTAGTGATTGTTTAGAGAGGCTGTGTGTTTACTTAGTGTTGGTGAAACAGCAGCCTGTAATGAACGTTAGAGAGGCTGTGTGTTTACTTAGTGTTGGTGAAACAGCAGCCTGTAGTGAACGTTAGAGAGGCTGTGTGTTTACTTAGTGTTCGTGAAACAGCAGCCCAAAGTGACTGTTTAGAGATGCCTGTAGTGATTGTTTAGAGATGCTGTGTGTTTACTTGTGTTGGTGAAACAGCAGCCTGTAGTGATTGTTTAGAGGTGCTGTGTATTAACTTAGTGTTGGTGAAACAGCAGCCTGTAGTGATTGTTTAGGGATGCTGTGTGTTTACTTAGTGTTGGTGAAACAGCAGCCTGTAGTGATTGTTTAGAGGTGCTGTGTATTAACTTAGTGTTGGTGAAACAGCAGCCTGTAGTGATTGTTTAGAGATGCTGTGTGTTTACTTTGTGTTGGTGAAACAGCAGCCTGTACTGATTTTTTAGAGGTGCTGTGTATTAATTTAGTGTTGGTGAAACAGCAACCTGTAGTGATTGTTTAGGGAAGCTGTGTGTTTACTTAGTGTTGGTGAAACAGCAGCTGTAGTGATTGTTTACATATACTGTGTGTTTACTCAGTGTTGGTGAAACAGCAGCCTGTAATGATTGTTTAGAGAGGCTGTGTGTTTACTTTGTGTTGGTGAAACAGCAGCCCGTAGTGATTGTTTAGAATTGCCTGTGTGTTTACTTAGTGTTGGTGAAACAGCAGCTGTAGTGATTGTTTAGAGTTGCCTGTGTGTTTACTTAGTGTTGGCGAAACAGCAGCCTGTAGTGATTGTTTAGAGAGGCTGTGTGTTTACTTAGTGTTGGTGAAACAGCAGCTGTAGTGATTGTTTAGAGAGGCTGTGTGTTTACTTAGTGTTGGCAAAACAGCAGCCTGTAGTGATTGTTTAGAGAAGCTGTGTGTTTACTTTGTGTTGGTGAAACAGCAGCTGTAGTGATTGTTTAGAGAGGCTGTGTGTTTACTAAGTGTTGGTGAAACAGCAGCTGTAGTGATTCTTTAGAGAGGCTGTGTGTTTACTTTGTGTTGGTGAAACAGCAGCTGTAGTGATTGATTAGAGAGGCTGTGCGTTTACTTAGTGTTGGCAAAACAGCAGCCTGTAGTGATTGTTCAGAGAGGCTGTGTGTTTACTTAGTGTTGGTGAAACAGCAGCTGTAGTGACTGTTTAGAGATGCTGTGTGTTTACTAAGTGTTGGTGAAACAGCAGCTGTAGTGATTGTTTAGAGAGGCTGTGTGTTTACTTAGTGTTGGTGAAACAGCAGCTGTAGTGATTGTTTAGAGAGGCTGTGTGTTTACTTAGTGTTGGTGAAACAGCAGCTGTAGTGATTGTTTAGAGAGGCTGTGTGTTTACTTAGTGTTGGTGAAACAGCAGCTGTAGTGATTGTTTAGAGAGGCTGTGTGTTTACTAAGTGTTGGTGAAACAGCAGCTGTAGTGATTGTTTAGAGAGGCTGTGTGTTTACTTAGTGTTGGTGAAACAGCAGCTGTAGTGATTGTTTAGAGAGGCTGTGTGTTTACTTAGTGTTGGTGAAACAGCAGCTGTAGTGATTGTTAAGAGAGGCTGTGTGTTTACTACGTGTTGGTGAAACAGCAGCTGTAGTGATTGTTTAGAGAGGCTGTGTGTTTACTTAGTGTTGGTGAAACAGCAGCCTGTAGTGATTGTTTAGAGAGGCTGTGTGCTTACTTAGTGTTGGTGAAACAGCAGCCTGTAGTGATTGTTTAGAGATGCTGTGTGTTTACTAAGTGTTGGTGAAACAGCAGCTGTAGTGATTGTTTAGAGAGGCTGTGTGTTTACTAAGTGTTGGTGAAACAGCAGCCTGAAGTGATTGTTTAGAGATGCTGTGTGTTTACTTTGTGTTGGTGAAACAGCAGCTGTAGTGATTGTTTAGAGAGGCTGTGTGCTTACTTAGTGTTGGTGAAACAGCAGCCTGTAGTGATTGTTTAGAGAGGCTGTGTGTTTACTAAGTGTTGGTGAAACAGCAGCTGTAGTGATTGTTTAGAGATGCTGTGTGTTTACTTAGTGTTGGTGAAACAGCAGCCTGTAGTGATTGTTTAGAGATGCTGTGTGTTTACTTAGTGTTGGTGAAACAGCAGCCTGTAGTGATTGTTTAGAGAGGCTGTGTGTTTACATGGTGTTGGTAAAACAGCAGCTGTAGTGATTGTTTAGAGAGGCTGTGTGTTTACTTAGTGTTGGTGAAACAGCAGCCTGTAGTGATTGTTTAGAGAGGCTGTGTGCTTACTTAGTGTTGGTGAAACAGCAGCCTGTAGTGATTGTTTAGAGAGGCTGTGTGTTTACTAAGTGTTGGTGAAACAGCAGCTGTAGTGATTGTTTAGAGAGGCTGTGTGTTTACTAAGTGTTGGTGAAACAGCAGCCTGTAGTGATTGTTTAGAGAGGCTGTGTGCTTACTTAATGTTGGTGAAACAGCAGCCTGTAGTGATTGTTTAGAGAGGCTGTGTGTTTACTAAGTGTTGGTGAAACAGCAGCTGTAGTGATTGTTTAGAGAGGCTGTCTGTTTACTTAGTGTTGGTGAAACAGCAGCCTGTAGTGATTGTTTAGAGATGCTGTGTGTTTACTTAGTGTTGGTGAAACAGCAGCTGTAGTGATTGTTTAGAGAGGCTGTGCGTTTACTTAGTGTTGGTGAAACAGCAGCGTGTAGTGATTGTTTAGAGATGCTGTGTGTTTACTAAGTGTTGGTGAAACAGCAGCTGTAGTGATTGTTTAGAGATGCTGTGTGTTTACTTAGTGTTGGTGAAACAGCAGCCTGTAGTGATTGTTTAGTGAGGCTGTGTGCTTACTTAGTGTTGGTGAAACAGCAGCCTGTAGTGATTGTTTAGAGAGGCTGTGTGTTTACTAAGTGTTGGTGAAACAGCAGCTGTAGTGATTGTTTAGAGAGGCTGTGTGTTTACTTAGTGTTGGTGAAACAGCAGCCTGAAGTGATTGTTTAGAGATGCTGTGTGTTTACTTAGTGTTGGTGAAACAGCAGCTGTAGTGATTGTTTAGAGATGCTGTGTGTTTACTTAGTGTTGGTGAAACAGCAGCCTGTAGTGATTGTTTAGAGATGCTGTGTGTTTACTTTGTGTTGGTGAAACAGCAGCTGTAGTGATTGTTTAGAGAGGCTGTGTGTTTACTTTGTGTTGGTGAAACAGCAGTCTGTAGTGATTGTTTAGAGAGGCTATGTGTTTACTTTGTGTTGGTGAAACAGCAGCTGTAGTGATTGTTTAGAGAGGCTGTGTGCTTACTTAGTGTTGGTGAAACAGCAACTGTAGTGATTGTTTAGAGATGCTGTGTGTTTACTTAGTGTTGGTGAAACAGCAGCTGTAGTGATTGTTTAGAGAGGCTGTGTGCTTACTTAGTGTTGGTGAAACAGCAGCCTGTAGTGACTGTTTAGAGATGCTGTGTGTTTACTTAGTGTTGGCGAAACAGCAGTCTGTAGTGATTCTTTAGAGTTGCCTGTGTGTTTACTTAGTGTTGGTGAAACAGCAGCTGTAGTGATTGTTTAGAGAGGCTGTGTGTTTACTTAGTGTTGGTGAAACAGCAGACTGTAGTTATTGTTTAGAGAGGCTGTGTGTTTACTTAGTGTTGGTGAAACAGCAGCCTGTAGTGATTGTTTAGAGAGGCTGTGTGTTTACTTAGTGTTGGTGAAACAGCAGACTGTAGTGATTGTTTAGAGAGGCTGTGTGTTTACTTAGTGGTGGTGAAACAGCAGCCTGTAGTGATTGTTAAGAGAGGCTGTGTGTTTACTTAGTGTTGGTGAAACAGCAGACTGTAGTGATTGTTTAGAGAGGCTGTGTGTTTACTTAGTGTTGGTGAAACAGCAGCCTGTAATGAACGTTAGAGAGGCTGTGTGTTTACTTAGTGTTGGTGAAACAGCAGCCTGTAGTGAACGTTAGAGAGGCTGTGTGTTTACTTAGTGTTCGTGAAACAGCAGCCCAAAGTGACTGTTTAGAGATGCCTGTAGTGATTGTTTAGAGATGCTGTGTGTTTACTTGTGTTGGTGAAACAGCAGCCTGTAGTGATTGTTTAGAGGTGCTGTGTATTAACTTAGTGTTGGTGAAACAGCAGCCTGTAGTGATTGTTTAGGGATGCTGTGTGTTTACTTAGTGTTGGTGAAACAGCAGCCTGTAGTGATTGTTTAGAGGTGCTGTGTATTAACTTAGTGTTGGTGAAACAGCAGCCTGTAGTGATTGTTTAGAGATGCTGTGTGTTTACTTTGTGTTGGTGAAACAGCAGCCTGTACTGATTTTTTAGAGGTGCTGTGTATTAATTTAGTGTTGGTGAAACAGCAACCTGTAGTGATTGTTTAGGGAAGCTGTGTGTTTACTTAGTGTTGGTGAAACAGCAGCTGTAGTGATTGTTTACATATACTGTGTGTTTACTCAGTGTTGGTGAAACAGCAGCCTGTAATGATTGTTTAGAGAGGCTGTGTGTTTACTTTGTGTTGGTGAAACAGCAGCCCGTAGTGATTGTTTAGAATTGCCTGTGTGTTTACTTAGTGTTGGTGAAACAGCAGCTGTAGTGATTGTTTAGAGTTGCCTGTGTGTTTACTTAGTGTTGGCGAAACAGCAGCCTGTAGTGATTGTTTAGAGAGGCTGTGTGTTTACTTAGTGTTGGTGAAACAGCAGCTGTAGTGATTGTTTAGAGAGGCTGTGTGTTTACTTAGTGTTGGCAAAACAGCAGCCTGTAGTGATTGTTTAGAGAAGCTGTGTGTTTACTTTGTGTTGGTGAAACAGCAGCTGTAGTGATTGTTTAGAGAGGCTGTGTGTTTACTAAGTGTTGGTGAAACAGCAGCTGTAGTGATTCTTTAGAGAGGCTGTGTGTTTACTTTGTGTTGGTGAAACAGCAGCTGTAGTGATTGATTAGAGAGGCTGTGCGTTTACTTAGTGTTGGCAAAACAGCAGCCTGTAGTGATTGTTTAGAGAGGCTGTGTGTTTACTTAGTGTTGGTGAAACAGCAGCTGTAGTGACTGTTTAGAGATGCTGTGTGTTTACTAAGTGTTGGTGAAACAGCAGCTGTAGTGATTGTTTAGAGAGGCTGTGTGTTTACTTAGTGTTGGTGAAACAGCAGCTGTAGTGATTGTTTAGAGAGGCTGTGTGTTTACTTAGTGTTGGTGAAACAGCAGCTGTAGTGATTGTTTAGAGAGGCTGTGTGTTTACTTAGTGTTGGTGAAACAGCAGCTGTAGTGATTGTTTAGAGAGGCTGTGTGTTTACTAAGTGTTGGTGAAACAGCAGCTGTAGTGATTGTTTAGAGAGGCTGTGTGTTTACTTAGTGTTGGTGAAACAGCAGCTGTAGTGATTGTTTAGAGAGGCTGTGTGTTTACTTAGTGTTGGTGAAACAGCAGCTGTAGTGATTGTTAAGAGAGGCTGTGTGTTTACTACGTGTTGGTGAAACAGCAGCTGTAGTGATTGTTTAGAGAGGCTGTGTGTTTACTTAGTGTTGGTGAAACAGCAGCCTGTAGTGATTGTTTAGAGAGGCTGTGTGCTTACTTAGTGTTGGTGAAACAGCAGCCTGTAGTGATTGTTTAGAGATGCTGTGTGTTTACTAAGTGTTGGTGAAACAGCAGCTGTAGTGATTGTTTAGAGAGGCTGTGTGTTTACTAAGTGTTGGTGAAACAGCAGCCTGAAGTGATTGTTTAGAGATGCTGTGTGTTTACTTTGTGTTGGTGAAACAGCAGCTGTAGTGATTGTTTAGAGAGGCTGTGTGCTTACTTAGTGTTGGTGAAACAGCAGCCTGTAGTGATTGTTTAGAGAGGCTGTGTGTTTACTAAGTGTTGGTGAAACAGCAGCTGTAGTGATTGTTTAGAGATGCTGTGTGTTTACTTAGTGTTGGTGAAACAGCAGCCTGTAGTGATTGTTTAGAGATGCTGTGTGTTTACTTAGTGTTGGTGAAACAGCAGCCTGTAGTGATTGTTTAGAGAGGCTGTGTGTTTACATGGTGTTGGTAAAACAGCAGCTGTAGTGATTGTTTAGAGAGGCTGTGTGTTTACTTAGTGTTGGTGAAACAGCAGCCTGTAGTGATTGTTTAGAGAGGCTGTGTGCTTACTTAGTGTTGGTGAAACAGCAGCCTGTAGTGATTGTTTAGAGAGGCTGTGTGTTTACTAAGTGTTGGTGAAACAGCAGCTGTAGTGATTGTTTAGAGAGGCTGTGTGTTTACTAAGTGTTGGTGAAACAGCAGCCTGTAGTGATTGTTTAGAGAGGCTGTGTGCTTACTTAATGTTGGTGAAACAGCAGCCTGTAGTGATTGTTTAAAGAGGCTGTGTGTTTACTAAGTGTTGGTGAAACAGCAGCTGTAGTGATTGTTTAGAGAGGCTGTCTGTTTACTTAGTGTTGGTGAAACAGCAGCCTGTAGTGATTGTTTAGAGATGCTGTGTGTTTACTTAGTGTTGGTGAAACAGCAGCTGTAGTGATTGTTTAGAGAGGCTGAACGTTTACTTAGTGTTGGTGAAACAGCAGCGTGTAGTGATTGTTTAGAGATGCTGTGTGTTTACTAAGTGTTGGTGAAACAGCAGCTGTAGTGATTGTTTAGAGATGCTGTGTGTTTACTTAGTGTTGGTGAAACAGCAGCCTGTAGTGATTGTTTAGTGAGGCTGTGTGCTTACTTAGTGTTGGTGAAACAGCAGCCTGTAGTGATTGTTTAGAGAGGCTGTGTGTTTACTAAGTGTTGGTGAAACAGCAGCTGTAGTGATTGTTTAGAGAGGCTGTGTGTTTACTTAGTGTTGGTGAAACAGCAGCCTGAAGTGATTGTTTAGAGATGCTGTGTGTTTACTTAGTGTTGGTGAAACAGCAGCTGTAGTGATTGTTTAGAGATGCTGTGTGTTTACTTAGTGTTGGTGAAACAGCAGCCTGTAGTGATTGTTTAGAGATGCTGTGTGTTTACTTTGTGTTGGTGAAACAGCAGCTGTAGTGATTGTTTAGAGAGGCTGTGTGTTTACTTTGTGTTGGTGAAACAGCAGTCTGTAGTGATTGTTTAGAGAGGCTATGTGTTTACTTTGTGTTGGTGAAACAGCAGCTGTAGTGATTGTTTAGAGAGGCTGTGTGCTTACTTAGTGTTGGTGAAACAGCAACTGTAGTGATTGTTTAGAGATGCTGTGTGTTTACTTAGTGTTGGTGAAACAGCAGCTGTAGTGATTGTTTAGAGAGGCTGTGTGCTTACTTAGTGTTGGTGAAACAGCAGCCTGTAGTGACTGTTTAGAGATGCTGTGTGTTTACTTAGTGTTGGCGAAACAGCAGTCTGTAGTGATTCTTTAGAGTTGCCTGTGTGTTTACTTAGTGTTGGTGAAACAGCAGCTGTAGTGATTGTTTAGAGAGGCTGTGTGTTTACTAAGTGTTGGTGAAACAGCAGCTGTAGTGATTGTTTAGAGAGGCTGTGTGTTTACTTAGTGTTGGTGAAACAGCAGCTGTAGTGATTGTTTAGAGAGGCTGTGTGTTTACTTAGTGTTGGTGAAACAGCAGCTGTAGTGATTGTTTAGAGAGGCTGTGTGTTTACTAAGTGTTGGTGAAACAGCAGCCTGTAGTGATTGTTTAGAGAGGCTGTGTGTTTACTTAGTGTTGGTGAAACAGCAGCTGTAGTGATTGTTTAGAGAGGCTGTATGTTTACTTAGTGTTGGTGAAACAGCAGCTGTAGTGATTGTTTAGAGAGGCTGTGTGTTTACTTAGTGTTGGTGAAACAGCAGCTGTAGTGATTGTTTAGAGAGGCTGTGTGTTTACTTAGTGTTAGTGAAACAGCAGCTGTAGTGATTGTTTAGAGATGCTGTGTGTTTACTTTGTGTTGGTGAAACAGCGGCTGTAGTGATTGTTTAGAGAGGCTGTGTGCTTACTTAGTGTTGGTGAAACAGCAGC